>JACEVL010000116.1:1519898-1834898 GCA_020284085.1 Aporrectodea caliginosa | reverse complement strand
ATATTCCTTTGACCGTCTGTAGTCATAGTCTGAAAATACCAGTCCATAGTTCTCATACTGAGTTTAACGAGAGCAGCTGAGATCAGGTCTATCTCGCCAGGACAAGACGTTTAAAACCCCGTTTGATGTGTTTCCACCCCATCCATATTTAAATCCTCTCGCCCTAACAAAAACCTGTAAATTAGATCTTGCCCTGGAACCGATTTTGACCTTTCCTGATTTTGACTGAGCGCCTGTGAATAAGCTGTTTCCTATGATTTAGCTTTTGGCTGGCGCTATAGAAATCTCGAGATTACGACTACAACCCTTGTCTCTATCCCCCTCCCCCACCTGTTCTGTGGCCAGATGTTCAAGAATGACTTGGCACACGGTTTCAAACATTTCTGTAGAAAATCATAGTTAATACGGGCCAAGCGCTTGGCTGTTGAGAGATTCCCACAGAGAGAGAGAGAGAGAGAGAGAGAGAGAGAGAGAGAGAGAGAGAGAGAGAGAGAGAGAGAGAGAGAGAGAGAGAGAGAGAGAGAGAGAGAGAGAGAGAGAGAGAGAGAGAGAGAGAGAGAGACAGACAGACAGACAGACAGACAGACAGACAGACAGACAGACAGACAGACAGACAGACAGACAGACAGACAGACAGACAGACAGACAGACAGACAGACAGACAGACAGACAGACAGAGACAGAGACAGAGACAGAGACAGAGACAGAGACAGAGACAGAGACAGAGACAGAGACAGAGACAGAGACAGAGACAGAGACAGAGACAGAGACAGAGACAGAGACAGAGAGCGAGAGCGAGATAGAGAGTTATCTGTTCGTACTGAGCTGACTGACTGACATTCCTTGTCTGATATTTTTACCCCCTTACGTCTGCATGCGACCCCGTCTCATCATAAACGCATTCCTGAAGCGTTCATTTCCACCGCCCTCCCAACCCTCTCTCATTCTCTGTCTCTGTGTATTTCTGTATCTCTATCTCCGTCTGTCTGGTCTCTCTGTCTCCTTGTGTCCTGTCTGTCTGTCTCTGGTTTCTCCCTCTCTCTCTGTCTCTCTCCTTGTGTCTCTCTCTCTGATCTCTCTTTCTATCTCTCTCCAATCTCTCTATGGTCTGTCTCTCTCTTTACATACACCTCCATTCCTACTCTGGTCTCCCTGTGATTTCTAAGCTACCCTAGACATCGAGCAGTAGTGACCTTCCAAGATTGAGCCAGGTATATGGACAGTTGGACACGTGATTATTAAGGATAAGTAGGTGAAGAAAGTTAAGGTACTGTTACTTTTGGGTAGCTAACTAATCCGAGTATACTGACCGTATACTGTCGGCGGGAAGATGAGACGGCGAGGGAGAAGACCCGCCCTCATATGCCGAGGCTAAGAAAGTGAAGTCGCTAGCACTTCATACCCATGGCTGCCTCTCGGGTTAGCTTAGGGGACTGCTCCTATTCTTCTTCCTCGGTAACATATGCACGAGTGCATATAGGCATACGCAAGTGCCAATCATTGTTGCATAGAATTGTATTTATAAATGGCCATTTCACAAATTTATATAGCGCCCTGTGCAGAAGACATGAAGTGTCGTTCTCACTACTTTTTCTGCTAGCGTCGGCAGCGCTTTCGGAAGTAATTAAAAGAATCAACAATGAGCGTCTACATAATACACTTAACCCACACTGACCTTTGAAGTGTTGTGGTCGGTGATGTTCCAGACCCCCTCCAAAGCAGTTCTACCACCCACCGTCAGAGGTAAACAATATCCAGGTAAACAATGGTTTATTACGCAATGAAGAGTCAATCCCAGAGGTCGTCCATCCGTAGAGAGAAGAACACCAGACAAATAAGTACACTATAGCACCACGATCACCAACACAACGACCACCACCAACGCTATACGACACCGAACACTATGTCAAACTACTTCAGGCTGCCAACAGAACTATCGACCCAGGGCAAACAACAAAAGACGCCCACGCAAGTCATCCAGACGGACAGACAGAGACAGACAGACAGACAGAGACAGAGACAGACAGACAGAGATACAGACAAGAAGACAGACAGGCACACAGGCAGACGGAGAGACAGACACAGACAGAGAGACAGACAAGCAGACAGACAGGCACACGGGCAGACGGAGAGACAGACAGACACAGACAGAGACAGACAAGCAGACAGACAGGCACACAGGCAGACGGTGAGACAAACAGAGATACCAAGGCAAACAACAAAATACGCCCACGCAAGACATCCAGACGGACAGAGAGACAGACAGAAAGGCACACAGAGAGACGGACAAACAAAGAGAGAGATACCAAGACAAACAAGAAAGACAGACAAACACACAAACGCAGCCATACACCAAAACACAGACAGACAGACAGACAGACAGACAGGAAGACGGACAACTAGATAGAATGACAGATGCACCCAAATACACAAAAGATAGAGACAGACAGGCGATCCATTTACCATGGTACACAGACAGGGCAAACAGACATCAAGACAGACAGACAGACAGATGGACGGACAGACAGACACACAGAAATACAAACATCAACACAGACATACCTACGGACAGACATACAGACAGACATACAAACATCAGTACAGACAGACAGCAACACAGACAGACAGATGGGCGGACAGACAGAAAGACAGACAGACAGAAATACAAACATCAAGACAGACATCAAGACCGAAATACAGACGTACAGACAGTCAGACAGATTCGCAGTCAGGGATAAAAGAGCTGTCACACAGGCGGCGGTCGCCCTTAAAGGCTGGGCATAATGATCATCATCCATTAACGCAGTTGAATAGAACTGGGTCTTCTTACGGAATGCTATAGCTAATTTTTACTACGGTTCAGACTCATTTTTGTCGTAGCAGCATGGCTTACTCCCGCTGCATGATGACCAGTGCTCCTGTCTCAGATGACTGACCTCCTCTGTCAATGAAAATGTTCGTGTTTTTATATAGCGCCCGTATATGACGTCTACCGCGCTCATTCTTCAATGAAATGATCGGGTGAGATCTTTCACCACCGCTGCTCGTTTGAATGGGTGCCACGCCATTTAAGGTCCTTTTCACGGACCGTGAGAGAGCGACCGTATGGCATCGACCCTGCTCATTTTTCAGTGAATTGATCGGGTGAGATCCTTCACCACCGCTGCCCAGTATAGATCGGGTGCCACGCCCTTAAAAACCAGTGTACGGATCATGCTAGCCCGAGATTTAAATCTTTTAACCGCGATCCCTCGGCACTCTCGCACAAAAGTGCATGTGAGGCGCGCTCTAACTGGGCCAGTATTGGCTTGACAAGTTTGGTTTTAGTGCTTCATCGGCCGAGGCTTTTAGCATTAGCTGCGCCGTTTTAAGGCCTAGGCACGCGAGGCACGTGCCTAGGGCCCCGCGCAACAGGGGGCCCCGCGGCGACCCAAAAACAAAACTACATCGCGACCATGTAATAACAATACGATAATATTACTCAACAATATTATAAGTTCCAACAATTCTGCAAAGTTAGATCAATAACACATCTTTAAGCATACGTTTTTTAGTTAAATACAATTATTGGTAATAAGCGCAGTCTGCACAGAACGCTAAAGAAGTTAGACTGAAATAAATCGATAATTTTAAAGCATGGCGCACACTGTCCGCACAGCTTATATATATATATATATATTGTTTGCTTTCATTCGTCTGCTACTCTGCTTTCTACAAGTACAACGCTAAATACGCTATCAAATAATTTTTTATGTCTTGGTAAGTTAATATGAATTTTTAATATGAAAACTCTCTCAGTCCTATAATCTATTCATTTTCTAAATTGTTTAAAATTTTAAATTATAACAAAGCGTAATCAAATTTCTCACAGATAGGCCTATAGGCTAGATGTCGTCATGTCGGTACTTGGTATTGAACTTGGCAAACTTATTTAAGTTAACAAAATCTAAAACTGCTGTTGTTGTCACTTCATTTCCACATCCAAAATATTAACTTTAAGTTATTTTGATAGTTTCTACCCTTTCTATTATGCAGATTGTGATTGTTTGATAGCCTATCACCAATTTGCCATTTTTAACAACAAGAACTTTAACGTATGTTAAACTAAATTTATATTTTACACTTGTAGTACAAAGATTGCTGTGTTACTCTGGGCGTCCGGAGAGGGCAAGGGAGCATTTGCCCCCTGGATCAAATATTTAAAAAAAATGTTTTTAACAATGATTGGCTATGATTTTTCGACAGTTTTATTTTTAATCCAAACTAGTCAAGATAAACCTATTAAAAACATTGAAATTTTAATAGTTTTGTTTTTTAAATAAAAGTTCAGATATAGCTGAAAACGGATCCCAGAACGTTAAAAATTAGGCTCCATATCATGTCAAATGCTTCCAGAAGTGCTGGCAGCTGTTGAGATCCGCGCCAGACCCTTAATCGCGGGAGCGAGCACTGAGGGTGACGTGATAGGTTGCTTTCGGCACCCTTGTTAGTTCTCCGTGCCAACAATTCAAAACTTTGCCCCCTTAAAATTTTTTCCCCCTAAAAAATTCCTGCGGACGCCCATGGTGTTAGCTGTGTTAGCAGTTTAGTACTAGTCCTATATCAATAAATTTAACAAAATGCCACATATGCACATGCAATGCATTAATGCAATATATCTGAAACTGAGAGACTGAGGCGGAAATTGGATTAGGCCTACGTTTAAGGTTAGAGGTTGTGCCTAGGGCCCCCAAACTCCTTAAAACGGCTCTGAGCATTAGACAGAGGCGTTACAGAAGCTGCTGATTAATGCTGATAATCCTCGCAAGTGCGTGCTATTATAGAAAGAGGAAACCCGAGTGAAATTACGGGCAGTGCAGAAGCACTGGAGCTATCACTTTAGACTAATGTCTAGTGACGCCTTTCTGCTTTCACCGCCGCTTTCACGCCTGCAGGGGTAAGGGAAAGAGAGATTTGGTTTCATATTTCCCGATTGTATCCTCCGTTCCAAATTGGCTGTTCGTCGGTCGTAATTGCCAAACCCAATTCTAATCAGACGGTCGTAATTAGATGTTAACAATAATTATGTAATTACATGCAACTACAGGCCAATTTCAAATCTGTCTTCCCCAGTACCGTTTGAAGGTCGTCGTAGACCCTCTTGCAGTCGTATAGGCCCCAACTTAACTGCCAGCTCTGCATTAAAGCTAAATGTAAAATTATTAATTACGCTTTCACAGTATGTACTGACGTCATACTTGATCATGATTTACGAACAAACCCAGTTTTGATTTTAGATCTCAATTAACTTTTTGTAATGCTGATTATTTAATATCCTGAATATATTCACTGAGGTCTAATGCAACATTTCCTCTTTTACTTTTACTATGATGTTAGGATGTCATATGAATCAATAAAGTTTATAGGGCAATGGGTAAGATAATCGACGTGGGTGTCCATATGGGACAAAATGGCAGACTTAGGCCTAGTGTTCTTTGTAGGCCTATGCTCAAGTTTTTGTACACCACAATGCGTTATGCAATTGGTTTCAGTTAAGAACATTCTTCTTCTTCTATCTTTTTCGTTTCTTTACTTTAGTCTTTACAATTTTTAGGCTTTATAATTTTTTATCTAACAGTCACGTGATATGATTCACGAACGGTGTTACAAGTTTGCAACTAAACGGTTTTCATTTTAAATAATCGTGTTTGATGGATGCAAGAGAAAACACGAGTCTGGATTTGAGAAACGAAAAATAAAGAAGAGAAAGAACGACTCCTCGCTTGCACTACTTTCAATTGCCCAATTGAAGACTTTTCTGTATGATCAGGCCTGGCTTGGGAGCGCCTCTGAGTAGAGCCCTTGAAGAGGCGCTATATAAATTCTATGATTGATTGATTGATTGAATTGAAAACGAGTTAATGTGGGAAATGACATTTGAAGACGTTATATGTGATTTTGCTAATGCAAAGAGCCGCAAAGTTCACATAGGCTAATGTAGGCTGTTGTAAATGACATTAACAAGTCTTAAGTTTAGACCGTATAACAACATAACCAAGCTGAAACAGCGAACAAAAACTGGACAATTAAGCTAATAAGCTTTCTCAATTAAATACAGAAATAGGCTAATTGCATAAAGGGGAATTATGTCCAGGGAGATTAGGTCATACGCAGTGCCGGATTAAAGCATAAGCCAACTAAACCATGGCTTATGGATCCACAAGTTCCACAAAGTTTTTGAGGGCTCCAAAATCAGGAAAAATTAAATCAAATTGTTGCAGCAAATTCCTATTTTGTATAATTTTAAGTAATTTAGTACTGTACCCTGAAACGATTTTCAGCACTAGTAAGTTTTAGTTACTCCTTAGTGTCCTTACTGAATACTGACCCTAGTCACAGATTCGCACTCAGTCTGTACGGGCGCCCCTAGCGACCGACGTCAAAGGCTCAAAGCCGAAACTCTAATCTTTCCCACTCTGTGTCGATAATACTGACAGATTGTTGACACGGTGATCGGGCGCATGCGGGTGAAAATTCTGAAATTACCTAATTTAATGGTCAGTAATGGAACATAATAACATTAACGTTATTAAGTCACATTCTGAAAAGTGAACCGTCAGGGAAGCGGTCATATCCAAGTAGGTATGATAAAAGACCGAAAAAACAACTTTAAACAGGAAAAGAAGGGCATCTCCATAAACTACATGGTTTTTAAGAGCGCTGCCTTTGCGAGCACCGACCAGTGGAATAAGTGTATCGAGTGCAACCGAAACCACTGCTACTGAAAGTGATGACTTAGATTTCTACATTATTTTGTCAGACGAAACGGCAAAGTCAAAACAGATAATTGTAATTGTTCTCATTTTACAAAGCAATTACTCTATTAGTTCGTAAATTAGTCTATTCAGTTCCATTTAAGCAATAAGTTATAAGTCTCGACTTTATGATCTATATATATATATATAGCCCTAAGCGAAAATACGGGTTAAGACATCCAGGGACCCTAAAAACTAACCCCAAACCAAAGTTTTAATCCGGCCCTGGTCGTATACGCAAAATCTGGGAGATTTTGTCCGGGGTAATTATGCACAGGAGGGATAATGACCTACAACAGATTACGAGACCGCGCGCACAATATCCACCTCAATTGTTGATTCTAAACTAGACTGCTGTAACTCCCTTTCTACAACATCGACTCTTCTCGAATAAAACGCCTTCAAACAGTCCAGAACGCTCTCGCTCGCGCAGTCACCAAAACTCCCAAACACCACCATATATAAGATTATTAGATCCTCTTTCTATTTGGTCTCAAAGGCTTTCCGCTGAGCAGTGCCCCGAAGTATCTTTTTTCTGACTATATGCGAAAACCGTTATCTGCGAGATTATAAGATCCTCATCTCGTTCAGTGCGCTCTGCTGATTGGCTAGATCTTTTTGTTCCTAGGACTAGGACTGCCTTGCTCAACGCCGGGCATTTGCTGTGGTTGGTCCCTCTACTTGGAATGACCTTCCCCTTCATTAAGGGCTAAACTAATGACTAGTTTTTCCTCTTTGGTCTCTCGTTCTTTAAAGACGTTTCTTTTCCCCCGGGGTTTTCGTGCTGAGAGCATTTCTGAATAGTTATTCTGACAGAGGCGCTATATAAATCTTTAGATACAATACAATATATATATTATATATATATATATATATATATATATTTGTAGAACATTTTTAATCTAATCTACTCTAATCTTAAAACTTCTTTGGCGCCATTATAAATCGAAGGTTGTATGATTCATGTGGAGTTGTATGTATGTGTGCATGGATTAAGTATATGTTGCTCTGTACTTTTACTTTTTGTATATATGACTTTATATAATGCCATACACATGCATACACGCATAGTATATACATACTAACACACACGCACAGACACTCAAAAACACATACATATCCAGCCACAGTCACTCACACACATACACAAACACTCACACACACATACGTTCACACATACACAGATGTTGACAGTCGTGAGTGAAGCTTGCTTTCGCCACAGTCTTCTTGTTTGCAGTATCAATTTCAAGACACTTTCTGTTGCTCTTTCCCCAAGCAGTGCCAAATGTTCAAAACATGTACACGTCAGATATAGAAAACGGAAACCTCGATATCATTACTATTACTGCTATTTTAAATAATAATAGCAGTATTTTTAATAATAATAGTAATAACAATTTTCCTATGATGATGACGAGTTCTCTGCCCGAAGGCAGGTCCATTGGCTTTTATGCCACCCGGGGATGAGATGAGTGAGGTGGTTTCCCGCTGCCTTCCTCATAGACAATTGTGGGTGAAGCAACTTGTCCAGAGTCGGTACGCAGTGGCTTGAGGTAGATTCGAACCTGCAACCCTCTGGTTACAAGGCACAGAACATACCGCTACACCACCGCGTCCCATCAATTTTCCAGTACGGATCGGACTGTTGGACAATGCAAAAGCAAGCGTTCGTCCACGGCCTTCCCTCTGCTCAGCTTACTCCATGCTCTCTCAATACAATACAATACAAGATGAGAAACGAATTCTTACAGCAGAAATGAGTTGGCCTGCGGAAACATTGCAGGGATTTCAAGACTACAGAATCTGAATAAGAAACGATGACATTGTCCAATTTGCTCCCGAGTTGATTACTGCAACGCTCTCTTTGTTGGCCTTCCAAAAGTTCGTCTTTCCCCTCTCCAGTCTGTTCCAAATGCCAAGCTAATAGCCCGACTTCCTCGCTCGTTCCAAATCTTCTCTTTCATGTTTAATCACCTTCACTGGCTCCCCTTTCTGATCGAATTCAGCTTAAGGTTCTTAATTTAATTTACCGGTCTTAATGTGGCCTATCGCCACGTATCTTCGTGACCACATCCGCCTGACGACCTCCGCCTCCTCTTTTCGTCCACTGCTCACTTGAACGGCAGATCTCCTTGTCCCGCGAAGGACTGCTATGGTAAAAACTCAAGCTTTTGCTTGCAATTGTCCCGCGCTATGGAATCAGCTCTCTCCATCGACACGTTCTTCGCTGTTGACTGGAATGAGTGCCATTCCGCTGTCTCAAAACCACTTTCTTTTCTTGGACTAACACTAAGGGGAGGAGCTTTATAATGGACAAAATACAACAAAAGATGACCGAGGGCAATGGAAGATTGCAGGGATTTAAGACTTAAGAAACGTGACATAAGACAATCACCGCAACAGGGGAGCGCTGGCGAGGACAATGGAGATTTTATGACGCCGCCCGATGAAGATGATGAGTAATAATAATAATAAGAAGAAGAATAAGAATAAGAATAAGAATAAGAATATTACAGCTCAACACACTTTGGTAATATAACCAAATCTACGTGTATTATGCTATAAAAATTCGCAAAAGTTGGTGCCACAGAGATTCTTGAACTAAACAACCTTTTATTTCAGACAAATTCTTCAGTTAAACAACCGTTTTACTGCAAAATACAAATTTTCAATCTCACAAACGCAATCCACAAACAATAAGCCTATACATGCCAAATTCTGGCCGAATTCTAGCCAAATTCTAGACGAATTCTGGCAAAATTTAAGACCTAATTCTGGCCAAGTTCTAGACGAATTCTGGCAAAATTTAAGAAAGCCTGCCGAATTCTGGCCAAATTCCGGACGAATTCTAGTCGAATTCTGGCCGAATTCTGACCATAATTCCGACCGAATTCTAGCCGAATTCTGGTCAAATTATGAATGAATTCTGGCCATTCTGACCGAATTCTGACCACATTCTAGCCGATTAATGGCCGAATTCTTTGCGTACGAAACTAAAGAAGCTGTGAAGTGAGAGGAGAAAGAAGACAGCAGCCTCACCGGTGTTAATACTGTTTACGGCGTACATCGTAATCCATTACCGACGAGCTACGCAGACCGTCGTAGCAGACGGTCGTAAGCCAAACTTATAAGAAGCACTGTTTACCGCCACCGTCGGCGACGGTAAAGACTTCGACAAGTTGAGTCGCAGAAACGATCGACGAGCGGAGAAGTCTGGCCAGGAAGTCGAACCGAATATACCCCGGCTAACATCCAACACTCGTCTGCGCACGTCCTTACCCAAACGGCCTTCTCCATCCCCTCCAGCACCTCCACCGCCGCCGCCGACTCCTCCCTCTCTCTCGGTCTTCCACTCTTTCTCCTTATACCTTTCCTCCTACTCCTTCTCCCATACCACCTGCTAACGCGGTCTTTCCACCTCCACCTCTAACTCCTCCTCCGCCCTCTCCTATACTCCGATACCATCTCCTCCATTTCTGCCGCCACCTCCTGCTCTTCAACGTTTTCCTCCGCTGTCATTCTCGACCACTTCCACGACCTCTTCTTCCTCCTCCTCCTTCTCCTACTCCTCGTCTTTCGATACAACCGTCTCCTTTTCCACCACCTCCTCCACCACCACCTCATTCTCCTCTCTCTATCCAACATCCCGTTCTTCTGTCCCTCCACCACCTCCTCCTCTACCTCCTCCTCCTCCACCTTTCCTCCTCCTCCTCCTCTTCCAGCAATCAGCATCCTACATCAGCAGCTGACGATGGTGATCGGGAGCCTAGAAGCGGACGGACGGACGGACGGAGGGATGGACACCTGGCGGACGGTGGCAGAGAGGTCTCGAACCACCTGTTAATTCTGGCCCTGAATGATGACATGTTATATTAAATACGGCACACGACCACCGCCCTCCCTCCCTCCCTCCCTCCATACAGTCCCTCTCGTTTCTACGTCTCTGTCCACTCGCCTTATGTATCTCTCTCTCTCTCTCTCCGTATGTCTCTAAATATCTCTGTCTGTTTATCTGTCTGCTGTGTTTGTCTGTCTGTCTGTCTGTCTGTCTGTCTGTCTCTCTCTCTCTTCCCATGCTCTCATTCTATCTCTGGGTCTGTCTCTATGTCCTTGGCTCTATATCTTTCTATCCATAAATCGTTTCCTCTCTCCATATGTGCTCTGTCCGTCTGTCTGACTGTCTGTCTCTGTCTGTCTGTCTCTGTCTGCCTCTGCCTCTCTGTCTGTGTCTGTCTGTCTGTGTCTGTCTGTCTGTCTGCCTGTGTCTCGTCTGTCTCTGTCTCTGTCTCTCTGTGTCTCTCTCGTCTAGTCCGTCAGCCAACAGGTGTTTGCCAATGGAAATGCTCCTCCGCGGGCCTGGCGCTGCCGGTCCGTCTCTCATCCTCCCTCCAGCCTCCTTCCCTCTCCCGCGGCCAACGCCCACAGGTATGATGATGCAACCGCCCGATTTACGAAGAGTCCACCACCACCACCACCACCACCACCACCACCACCACCACCACCACCACCACCAGGAGGAAGATGAGGAGCTGAGCATCAACCAGGGGCGCATCCAGGAGTCCTAGTTAGACGGAAAAATCCAGGGCAGAGTCCATGAAGTTGGTATACGAAGCAATACAATAAAATTTCAGAACAATACACTGCAAAACAATACAATTTAACACAATACGATATTAAACAATACAATACCAATCAATACTATACATTACCAGCGCTATAGAAATTTCCGAGCTCACGGTGACGATAAAGTTTGCATTCGCGTAAGTGGTCTGCCCAACCTCTGCAACCACAAGTGGCACTGAAGCGACAATTATTATTAGTAGTAGTAGTAGTAGTAGTTTGTTGTTATTATTATTATTATTATTATTATTATTATTATTATTATTATTATTATTATTATTATTAGAAATAATCCCTAAGGCTCTAAGAAACTATATATTTTCGTTCTGGAGTTAGCGGTCATCCTCACCGGTCACAGGTATGATGATGAACCGATGATGACGAGTACCATCAACACCACCTCTATTATTATTATTATTATTATTATTATTATTATTATTATTATTATTATTATTATTATTATTATATATTATTATTATTATTATTATTATTATTATTATTATTATTATGATGATGATGATTATTATGATGATTTCTATGATGATGATGATGATGATGATAATGATGATGATGATGATGACGACGACGACGACGATATCAACCAATGAGGCATAGACCGATGGTGCACCAAAACCAAACCATAGATCTACTTAGTTCAACATCCAGAAGATCAGTCCGTAAGACAGAGAGGCAGCCTATCATGGTGGGTAAGCAATTTAAGAATCCGAGAACCAGTATGAGTTAGGCCTCATACGACTCCGCAAAGTTTCGAGAGACGGGGTGTACGTTTCTCGTCCCCGCCTGAAGCCGCCACTGACTTCGGCCACACTATAAGAACCGATTGCAGTTTTTCCAGGTGGATACGGAAAATAAATCTCCATTACGCCGACGTCAACCTGTCCCAACACACCGTGCCTCCATGATCCCGAATATAATATACTCCGGCTTCAGCTGCAGGTCGCTCTTTCTATTCTCCGGCTCCTCCAACAAAATCAACTCTTCTAATTGCATCACACAAACGCGCACACAGACACACAAGCAAACAGACACAAACAAACAAAAACACATACACACACAACCATAAGGAAGCACATTTTCGAGTTTCTCTAAGGCCCGAGATAAAATTAATATCCGTGTATAAACACAAAGTATATATAATATTATGTATGCATGTATGAGCACTTGTTGTAGCGCCTCTTCAAGATTTCTACTCAGGGGCGCTCCCGACTACAGCGCGGACACTGAATCGGAGTTTCACGCCGAAGCGCATGAGCAATTGCGAGTGAAGGACTTTGTCCCAGGGTCCCTACGCGGCGGCTTGAGGTGGATTCGAACCCGCAACCCTCCGGCTGCAAGGCACCGAACATACCCCACTGTAACACCACCACGCCCCATATAAGCTAGTTATAGCACAGCACTTCGTTAAGCTCGTTATTGCACAAATTCCGACATGCATAACACGGTCAGAACCTCATTAGGCGAATCTAAACTATATAGCTAAAAGTTTTTCCTTCCGTATTATATATATTTATGTCGAAGTATATATAGTTGTCTGTCCCGTTAAAAACTCGCGAATACAACACTGTAACGATATGAAATTTTTACACAACGTTCTCCAGCGAATTTCTAGGTTAACACAACTATTTTCAGCTGAAAAAGTCGTTTCGCCTCCGAGATAAGGACATTTTAAGTTCACATAATTATGTTTACAAGAAATCCCGTAAAAAGCACGCCAACCATTTCTCTTGACGCACCATGTGATACGAAGGCGGGGCTATATATAGGCCCCTTATGCAAATCAAATAGATTCGCCTGGAAAATTTCTCTTGAAGGACACGGCTTTCTGCGACAAGTCAAAGCACGTCATCCGAAGGCGGGGCTAAATATGCAAATCAAGCGGATTCGTGATAAGTTTATTCGTCATATTATTCAAACACACACCAGGAGCTGGACGACATAGAAGGGTAGAAATATACGAAAGCCTGTGAACAAAACCACGGAAAAGCCCTGAAAACTCTTGCCTCCCTAATGCAAAACTCTAGCAATATTAAATGTTTTCATAACTTTCTCATGCGAATTTTGTTGTTTCCATACCGATATAAAAGGGACATCTCAGTTGACATGTGATGATGAGAGATCCTGAGTGGCCGAGTGCGTTGGTAGCCCGCTCGCCACGCAGGCGGCCCGGGTTCGCTTCCCGGTCGGTCGGTTTATCAGAGATTAATTTCTCGGATCTTTACTGCGGGTGGCTCGGTCGCAATATAAACGTGGAGTACGAGGTTGTACTGTCTCCGACACTAATCATCTTCGATATGAAAAGTGTCGTTAAGCCGAAGTACACACCTGACATGTGATGACATTGAATACCGTTAATCCAGTCAATTCCGGGCGATTCGGCAGATGTCGCCACTTGGCAAAGCTCAACGTTTACACTTTCTCTATTGCGCAACGATTGATGATGATGATGATGATGATGATGATGATGATGATGATGATGATGATAATATAATAATAATAATAATAATAATATTTAATAGAACTTTATATAAATAATTACGGTCTATAATGGATTACATTTTTCCCTCATGCTGTGTGCCTCTGATGATTCTCTCTTGAAGTGGCGCTATATAAATTTCCGATTGCAATTGTTGTATATATTATACCGGAAGGCCTATTTAATGCATATCGTATGTACGCATGCGTGTATGTATCTTGTATACATCAAGTGACCTGACCTTCCAGTTGAAAGCCAGCGAGGTCACGAGCACTGAGTATCGAGTGTCACGAGGTCATCTGAGTTGTTGCGATCTGCTGTCAATCAAAAGCCCTAATGCGCAGTTAGAGGACGCTGGTGGCTACGTCTACAGTGCATGGCTTCCTTATTATTATTATTATTATTATTATTATTATTATTATTATTATTATTATTATTATTATTATTATTATTATTATTACTACTACTACTACTACTACTAGGCCTACTATTATTATTACTATAATTATTATTATTATTATCATTAGTATTATAATTATTATTATTATTTTTTTTTTTTATGCCCCGAGGTAAACATGATCCCTCAGGGACTTGAATATTACTATTGTAGATGGGGTTGTCTGGAAATGACCCTACTGTCGTTGTCATTATTATTATTATTATTATTATTATTATTATTATTATTATTTATAATACATTCCAAAAACAATACAATACAATGTACAATTGAATACAGTGCAATATATGACTGAACACAAAGCAGTATCGCAGAACACAATAGATCGGGAGTGCCATAGAGACCCTGAGTGACCATCAGGACCAGAGGCCGAAAGCATTGCATTGGTGAAGTTTGTAATTGTAAATCTAATCGGACATTTACAAAACGCCATTTCAAAGTCTGCTTATTATTACTATTATTAGGGAGGGAGGATTTAACGACGTTAAATACACCTTCAGTGTATATCAGTGTGTAGTCAAATCCATCCGCGGCCGACAGATTAGTTGCTGCTTAACGACACTTTGTCATTACAAAGACGATTAGCGTCGCCCTCCTCCTTTCTCCAGGCATAGGACTGGCACCGCTCTGAGCTCTTAAGCTCTGTTATAAAGACGACTTGGCATCGACAGAGATCTGAGTGTCTTGTCATCGCCACAGTTTCTTAAACGATTAATTGAACAGCCATGATGGTAAACGACGTCTCTTTTGACAAACTGTATGTTACTGACAGTCTGATTGCATGCCTCCCCACCTGCTTATTTTTCTGCCTGTCTGCCTACCTACCTCCTTACTTGTATATCTATATACAGCATGCTTTACTGCTTGCCTCCCTCCTACTCGGCTTTTTGCCTGCCTGCCTGCCTCCTGTCTGTCTGTCTGCCTCTTTGTCCGCCAACCTTTTTGTCTGCCTGCCCACCAACCTATCTGTCTGTCTATCTGCATGCTTGCTTGTCTGACCGAATGACTGACTAACTGATTGACTGACTGTGTGTCTGATTGCCTGCCTGTCTAACCACCTGTCTATATTTGTCATTTGTCTCTTTGCCTTATTTTACATTTGGATCATAATTAATCGAACTCTCTGAAGAAAACAAGACCAAAGACCCGGATTCGAGAGAACAGACAGAAAACAAGTGCATGGGCTTTGTCAGAAAAGGAAAACTGAAACGATTACAACGTTACGTAATTTCGTGTAATGAACCGTAATGTCAAACAAAGCAATGCAGTGCAAAGTAGGACTTCTATAAATTTTCAATATGGGTTGGTCATTATATCTTGGTTGCTGTAGCTCATTTATTCTTCAAACTATGCTGGCTTCCTGATTCCCATGAAGACATACATACGCTGTAGTCGGGAGCGCCTCTGAGTAGAAATCTTGAAGGGGCGCTATAACAAGTGCTCATACATACATACATACATACATACATACATACAGAGTCCGAAAGCTCCTCCTTGACACTTCTTAGGTATTTGCCAACCGAACACTATCTACTGAAACCACTGTGGCCAATGAGAACAGTGCAGATATAGCGACAACCTTTAGGGCTGATTCATCTGGTAGCCAGGCAATTCTGCAAGCTATGCAGTATCTTGAAGACCCTTCCCGAAACCTTGATTCATTGACATCCTTTCCAGTACTAAAGGGACATTTTCATTAGGTACAACACGGTCTTCTGCACCCGTTGAACGTTTATTCAGTTGCGATGAAGAGATATTTACTCAACGGCTCAATGGAATGTCTGATAGAACTTCGGAGCAACTTTTGCTGTTAAAGCTGAACGAGGGCTTTTCCCTTTGAAAACTCTGCCAAATTGACATTGTTTTTGCAGCCGGATGACTCATTATTAATTAGACATTATTTACTACATTATATTTTCACAAGCAGGCCTAGCACTGAGGTTAAGTAGCCTACTGCTGTCTGGCCTTGTCCTAGGCTAGGGTGCATTTATTTTGTATTTCAAATCGAAAATACAGCACTGTATTCGTATTTTGCATATCAAATACATTTTGAAAAATGTATTTTGTATTTTGCATTTCATATATTTGTGAAAAATGTATTTGTATTCTGGTATGTAAGTACTATGTATGTATGTATGTATTTATGTATGCTTTTGTAAATGCACACAAGACCTCTCAAATGCAGAATTTGACAGATTGAGAGATTCAACTTAAGAAGAGAAATCAGTGCAGCACATCTAATTAGCACAGCTAATTAGCACAGCATATCGTAGCATATCGCTATATAACGCACAACAATTAGAATTCATTTATGTAGCTCCCTAGTTAACGAGAAAGAATCGACTAACCGCTCTGCATCTTCAGCTGTCATCAACCCAACATCACCATCACCAACTCAGCCACTAACTAAACAGTTGTTACCGCTTTTCATAAAGGCAAACCAGTCGCATGCCAAAATTCACATGCAGATACTGGCCATATACATGCATATATATATATATATATATATATATATATATATATATATATATATATATATATATATATCATGTATATATATATATATATATATATATATATATATATATATATATCTACAAAATTCACATGCAGATACTGGCCATATACATGTAGCCTACATATATATATATATATCAATGTATATATATATATACAGTTACACACACAAACACACAGGCATGTGTGTGTGTGTGTGTGCGTGTGTGTGTGACTCTGTGTGTAAACAATATACTGGGTTATTTTTCATTCACCCACATGCATGCACACGTAAGCCACAATATAATTTCTACATATTTAAACATATATGTCTAAACAAATGTCTATATATATATATATATATATATATATAGTAAAGGCATAGTATATATATTTATAGAGATATATATATATATATATATGTGTGTGCATATATATATCTGGGTTAGACGAATGAATATAAATATATGATATGAGTGTAATGTTTATCATTCTCTTTGTTCCTTTCAAACAATGTGACTGTTCATCATCCTGTTACATGTTACAAGGACGTCACCATCACAGCCATCATCATCATCCGTCACAACATCTGTCATAAGGAAACAGTGACAACCAAAGGAACAAGACAAAAGCTCGAGACAGATGATGATGAGGATAACTATGATAATGATGACGACAATGGAAATGATAATCGCGATGATGATGATGACGACCAAGACGATGATGATTACTATGATGATGATGATGATTACTATGATGATGATTACTATGATGATGATGATGATGATGATGATGATGATGATGATGATTACTATGATGATGATGATGATTACTATGATGATGATTACTATGATGATGATGATGATGATGATGATGATGATGATGATGATGATGATGATGATGATGATGATGATGATGATGATGATGATGATGATGATGACGATGGTGATGACTATGATGATGACGATGATGATGATTGCATTGTATCGCATCTACAAATTTATATAGCGCCTCTCGCAGTGCACATCAATCAGAGGCGCAATGATGACGATGATGATGATAACGGTAGCGATAACGAAAACAATAATTACTTCAACACTTTCCTTATAAATTCGTCCGATTTGAAGTTTTATTTTCATCTATAAATTTTCAACCTATTAATTAACTTGTCTTCCTCTTCGCTTCTCTTGCCTTTCGTTCTCACATGCATCTGTATTTATCAGAAGATTTATAACAGAGGTCCTCACTAGATCGTAGGACCTATCAACGGAGCCTTAGTGCCGCCGCATTTTAATGTCTGGCTACTTACTTACCAACCGTCTGACTTACTTACTTTCAAGTAAAGATTTACGCTGACGTCACTAGTAAGACGAAGAAGAAGAAGAAGGCAGTGGTGGTGGAGAAGAAGGAGGAGGAGGAGGAGGAGGAGGAGGAGGAGGAGGAGGAGGAGGAGGAGGAGGAGGAGGAGGAGAAAGAAGAGGAGAGGAGGAGAATGATTAGGAGAAGGAGAAGAAGGAGGCAGAAGGTGACAAGCAGGAGGAGGAGCAAAAGAACAGGAGCAGCAGGAGATGAGAAGAAGGATGGAAGGAGAGAAAGAGGAGGAGGAAGAGAAAGAAAAAGAGCAGTCCATAAAGCTAGTCCCGAGGGGCAGCCATGCGTATCAAGCGTCAGCGACTTCATTTGCTCGGCCCCGGCATACAAGGGCGGGTGGCCCTTCCACTCTCTCGCCCCTGATCTTCCCACCAACAGTGTACGGTCAGTCCTCATTACAGCCGCGTTGGCCACGAGATGAAGGTGGACCCTGCAGGAGAGGGAAGAAATCTCTGTCCTGTCACTGTGGGAGATTTGAATACCTGACCTCTCTGTTGACAGTCAAGCACTCCAACCTCTAGACACAAATCTAAACTGTGGCATCATTGATGTTCTCAATTATTGGCTCTATAGTGTTTTTAATCATTAGAATTTGCTAAGTACATGCATGACGACATCCTCAAGAATTCCTCCTACGATGACTCATCTCATCATCCGAGGCTCCGCCTTCCACTCTCCCTAGACATAAACGACACCCGCAGCTTAACAGCTCCTCTATGTCTGTCTGTCTGCCTGTCTGTCTGTCTGTCTGTCTGTGTGTGCGTACCTGTCCATTCTGTATGTCTGTCTGTCTGTCTGTCTATCTGTCTCTCTGGCTGTCTGTTTCTCTGCCTGTCCATTATGTCTGCCTGTCTGTCTGACTATATACCGTATCTGTATGTCTGTCTCTTTCTCTCTATACCTCCTTCCCTACATTCATTCCTCCCTGCCTCCCTCCCGACAGGACACAACGCTCGTGAACAAGCCGGTGCCCTGGCTTAACTTTCAAGCTGCGATTTAGAAACCTGGATTCTACGATGACGATTTCCTCATTTGTAACTGGGTGATAAACATTACATACTTACTTTCATAGACGTAAGCTGAGACCCTATCTCGCTCAGCTCGCGAATTATGCGGGAGGGGGTCGTCAGCTGGCTACGGGCCAGAAACGTCATCGCGGGGTCCGATGAGCCGAAGCCACGGCTCTGAAGGAGCAAGGCTCCAGTCCAAAGGGCTTGCCATACTGCGCAGTCACCCCAGCACGAGCTAGTTTTAAGTTAGTTTAAAGCCCCGAGACAAAGTTCTCAGAGGCCGCTGCTACACAGCCCACGACACAGATGCGGCTCTGGGTTTTCCAGTGTATGGGAGGAAAGTGCATGGAGGGTAAACGCTTCCCACTCCACAGAGGGAAGTCATGGAAATTTGATTTAACATAAAATTGCACCAAATAATTGTAGTTGTCATTTGTAACTTCTATTGCGCCGGTGTCTAATGCACAAGGCATCAACCGATGGCACACCAAAACCAAACTGTAATCAGGTCAATGTCCAGAAAATTAGTCCCGAAGAGAGGGAGGTAGCCTACGATTGGATAAGCAATTTGAAATGGTTAATCTTAGGTTGAGAACGAAATGACACAAGCACTGAGCAGAACGGACAGACACAGGGAGAGAGATCCAAAAAGTATTTGATACATATAATTATAAACACACACACACACACACATCCACCTTTCTGCCTACCTACCTACCTACACACAAACATACACACATACATACATACAAACATACATGCATGCATACATACACACATACATACAAACACGCATACATACATACACATACATATGTACATACACACATACAATGTTATTTAGTATTTATTTACTTAGTCATCACGTGTAGTAGTTCATCCAATCAAATATGTCAATAATTTGTAACATTTCCTATCAGGATGTCACTGTATTTCAATCAGAGATCCGGTGCAACCAATGAAGACCTGCAGATGTGCAACACTGGGTTCACGGGTCCACTCCTGCTATGGTTCACCCCTAACCTCACCTAGGGGAAGGCAGAAGTTACCATGTGGGGACCTGCCCTTGAGGATGACCAAATGACATTCGCTAGTTCATGTCATGGATCATCCAGATTATCCAGATGGTTATCCAGATTACCCAGATGGTCAACCAGTTTATCCACATACGTAACCAACTGGTTAAGCGCTAGCTCCTTAATACAAAGCCAGAGGGTTCAAGCCTCACCTAGACATATATCGTCCATTCCTTCGATCTGTTAATTTATATAGCACCTCTTCAACTGAGGGGTCTTTGGCCTGAGGTTGTGCAAGATCTTAATGCAAAACTGCTCAGCACCGATGACTCATACGTTGTCCTCATTTACTGGAGCTATATATTTTGTAAACCCTCCCAAATGAGCCACAGTTTCTAGCTCAATCTCCTGTAACCTCACTGGCCACCCTTCGCGATGCAGGGCATTTAAACCACAACACCCCTCCGGCCTAGCAACTGCCCTACAGTGACAACTAGTCATGGTGTTATCTGTCAAGGCAAACTGGTTTGAGTCATATACCCACTTGGTTGCCATTTACCATGTCACTGTGCACATACGGGTCTACAGATCCCTTCTCCACCCCCAACTGCTCCCAAATACAGATCACATCCACAACCTACCCCAAAGAACAGTCTCTGTAACCTGACAGGATATAACGTTACTACAACGATTGCCACGAAATATCCGAACGCAATATCGCTTATAACCCGCTATCTAGGTCACTTAATTGTAACTGGGGTAATGTAAAATTTAATTTCACTTTCCTCCGTGTCATCCCAATAAATAGCGTGTAATAAGTAATTCAGAACACTCGTAGGAAACTACAACATAACGTAACCCTAGCTGTTTGTGACCGTATTGTAAAGTAACCCAGTTCCCTCATTCAACCCTTGCGATTAAAAGTCAGACTGCTATCATAGCACATTTTCTAGCAGCAAATCGTAAACAAGACTTTAATCGAGTCGAAACTCAACACATATTTCTCAATCCTGACTGCAAAGCTGCTCCGATTTCGCTTAAACCGATTCGAATAGATCATTCTGTGACATACCTTTCAGCAGTTTCTCACTTTCTTTTGAATTATAGACGGATTTCGGAGAACTTTGTTGTAAATTTGTCCTAATCTGAATCCGAAGTCCTGGCGGATGTTGCAGAGTATCGCTGATATGTAATCTTCGGTTCGGATACAGCTGTTTGCAAATGATCCTACGGAAGAACATAACGACCGTTTTGAAGCAGAATTTTTAAGCGCTATCGTTTTCGTATTGGTTATTCGTTTATTCATAAAACAACAGGCAAAACGATGTAGGTGAATAATAAGGTTGACACTAATAGTATGGCTAATTATCATAAGTAACTTATGGACGGGTTAATTAGTACATGTCTATATATAACATTATCGGGATAAAGTTCATCGAGTCTTTATCAGGAAGGTGAAATTGTGTGCCATTTGTCGGACGTTATATGACCTATACAAATTGTTTTCGTTGCATTGGGCAGAGGCCACGGAGAACATGAAGCACAAAAAAAGCTCGTTGCGCTTCGGCGTGAAACTCCGGCAGCGTCCGCGCAGTAGTCGGGAGCGCCTCTGAATGGGAAATCTGGTAGGGGCGCTATAACAAGTGTTCAAATACAATACAATACAATACAATACAATACAATTATTCTGGACAGCTCTGAACAGAGCGTCGTCGTCTGCCGCTTGTGCTAGTGTTTCAACCATGGTCGCAACCACGGTCCAGAAGTTGGGGGGACCTACTATAGAATGTCTGAGTGGGGAATTGCGAGCGCCGAAGGCACGAAGCTCCGATTGCCGAAGGCAAGGAGCCCCTAACGACTAGGGGTATGGGGGAGCGTACGTTGTAAGCTCCCCCATCGGGGGTTTGGGGAGCGTCGGAAGCTCCCCATCGGGGGTCTGGGGTGGAGCCCCAGAAGCCGACGCAATAATTATTTTGAGCATTTGATGGCAAATGGAGTAGGCCTACATTTTGGGCTCTAATTTAATAATAATAATAATAATAATAATCTTTGCTTTAATAAGCGCCTGACAAACGCACTGCGCTGTACATTTACATGTTATGCAATTTAAATCTTATAACTACTAACAGAACAGACAGCCTGCAATACAACGGCGCTAGGCTAATAGCAGCCTACAAAGCATATCCGCCCAACGGGGCTCGAACTCGGTACCTCTCGGTCTCTGTGCCAGATGTTTTCCAATGCGCCACGGGCCCCAATTTTTTAATAATAATATCTAATAATAATATCTTAATAGTAATAATATCTTTTCTTTAATAAGCGCCTGACAAACGCACTGCGCTGTACATTTACATGTTATGCAATTGAAACAATCGATCTTAACTACTAACAGAACAGACAGCCTGCAATACAACGGCGCTAATAGCAGCCTACAAAGCATATCCGCCCAACGGGGGCTCGAACTCGGTACCTCTCGGTCTCTGTGCCAGATGTTATCCAATGCGCTATCGGGCCCCCAACAAAATTTTTACAGATGAGTTCGATATAAAAGTACCTAAACCGTATAGACTTGTGAAAACATATGACTTTATTATACGAATACGCTGAGATTTTAGGTTTTAGAAGAACACCACTCGCAGTCGCAGCATTAAAAATTGATATGTCCTCCTAGGCTTTTACTGCGAGCCTTAGTCGAATTTTAAAACGCGAGATAAGTAAAGTTTTAGAGTGAAATTATACAGCAACATGCTGCACTGAATTCTGATAGATTTGAGTCTAGCCGCGTTAGGCTTTAGCCTACCTGACCCTTTATTTTATCGGCAGCAGGGCAAGCGATTTGTTGGAGAGGGACCTACTAGAATGTCCGAGTGGGGGAACTGTGAGTGCGGAAGGCGCACAGCCCCTAAAGACTATGGTTAGGCTATGGGGGAGCGTCGTAAGTTCTCGCATCGGGGTCTGGCGGAGCCCCAGAAACCGACGCAATTTTGAGCATTTGATACCAAATGGAGTGCATTTTGAGCTCTTGTTTACCTCAAAATTTTCAAAAGTTGAAGGGGACCGTCCCAACCTGTTCGAAAGTTGGGGGACGCGTTCCCACGGGTCCCATAGGGTGGTTGCACCTATGGTTTCAACGGTAAAATCATCAAGTTTTAAGTAACCAGCACGTCTGAGTCTAGCTGTCCATGAAGCACTTTTCCGACCACATCAGCCAGCTATCTCGCGCCTGCTTTATGTACATCCGTGACCTTCGTCGATTGCGCCCAATACTTGATTACAAGACTGCATGCACAATAGCCACCTCAATTGTTCATTCCAAACTCGACTACTGTAATTCCATTTTTTACAACATCGACTCTTCTCAAATCAAACGCCTGCAAACAATCCAGAATGCTCTCGCCCACGCAGTCACCAAAACTCCCAAACACCACCACATAACCCCTGTTCTGAAATCACTTCATAGGCTTAGGCCTAATTAAAGTCCCCCAACGCAACCATTAAAAAAATAATTAATTAAGCTCTTAGGCTACCTATACAATGCCCTTCAAACGTCAAAACCCTCTTACATTTGCCAGCTATATTCACCTATGGTTTCAACGGTTACTGACAAGACATTTCCTAATTTCCTAGAAATTTTCTAGAAAATAATATTTTAGGTGTTGTTCTTGGGTTCTCTTCCTCTTAGGCAGGTTCAAATGTCCGACGTCGCCACCTCACTTCCGTTGTTGGGCCTCTTCTACAGGAAACTGAAAGAAGAGGCCCAACAACGAGAGGAGTGGCGACGTCGGACATTTGAACCTGCCTAAGAGGCAGAGAACCACAAGAAGAAGATTCACCATCCAACCTCCTGGGTCTACTCGCTCATCATACTTTTCTCTATCCCGGCCTCCAGTCTCATCCTCTCTGAAATTCTGCAACCGCTCCTTAGGCTAGTCTATGCTGCAGTGTCAGGGTTGCCAGATCGTCGCGAAAAGCGCGAGTTGGGCTACTTTTCAATGCGCTCGCGACTGAAAATTTCGTCCTCGCGACCTCGCGCTATTTGGGCTACTTTTGAATTGTCCCGCGATCGCGACGGCGACATCATGAATTCTCAAAATTGACCGCAGTAGGCTACTGGGTCACTGTTACTAGCTATTATTCTTATGTGGTGTTGCTTATTTTAGTAATAAATACATGCTCTAAAGAGTACGGACTAGTCTACGGTAAGCACGAAGCAGTCTGCCATCTAAATTTTTACGTCAAAGGTTTCATCACATGTCTTGACGAAACCAAAAAGTATGACTAAGCTTATTGATGTACCTGGCAAAAAAATTTATTAATGTTTTCATTTAGCTGTTCAGTTCGCGACCTTTGGGCTACTTTTGGACATGATTTCGTGACCAGGCACTTCCAAAATCTGGCAACCCCGTGCTGCACCAGCCAAAGATTTTAACAGGGAGGCTCCAGGATTTTCACATATTAATAAACGATGAACGTAGGTTTGGCACCGAAGTTGTTTGTTCTGCTGGTTTCAATGACAGGTTGGTGCTAAGAAACTGTGATTATGACTTAAAGTTTAGATAAACTGCCGATTGTTTTAGCAAACACGCGTAATACTGTTCGACTAGGGCTTTCCCTCGTAAAAATTAAACCAGTAAACTAATCAAGTGTAATTGCCGACGTATTTATAAATTATTACAAACAGTCGTTTTACTGAGTTTCTTTACGACTGTTGTCGATTTTGAGAAGTTTCAGACGAGTAATTATCGAAATTTTGACCGGTTTGGTTAAAGAGAACATCGGCTCGGTCGCCGATATGACCTATGTAAACAATATGGCCGTCCCAGATTCGGAAAAAATAGAGCGCTCTACCTTCCTACAGCAGCTCATGAAATATATGCCATAGTAAAACTAGAAGCTGGATGAGGGATTAAACTATTTATAGTAGAAGTAGAAGTTGGATGAGGGATGAAAATATGTAGAAGTAGAAGTTGGATGAGTGATGAAAACATATCTAAAATAATTGTTAAGTAATTTTACGACGCTGTACGTATTGGGATTTGTGTAAATGCTCGATTGATGAAAATAATTGTTTCCGCAAGTAGAAGTTGGCTCTGTAAGAGGTAATGGACACTCACACGCTTATTTACTTACTTGCTTTCGCGGAAAAATTAGGCTGTACGGAGGTTGAGCGCTCTATTCTTTCCGAATCTTGGGCGGCCATATTGTTTATCTGGGTCATATTGACGACCGAGCCGATGTTCACTTTAACCACCGTGAAACTACCAGATGGATTGGTCAGAATAATTCTTTGCTTAAATGGAAGTGGGATTAATTAAAAGAATTCCTGCTAAATAGAAGTCGGATTGATGAAAAGATAAACTGCAGTTTCAATGGATACAATGCAAAATAATTTCATCAATGGAACTTTTATTTAAGGAAAGAACTATTCTCATGGATCCAGCTTCTACTTACGGAAACAATTTGTTTCATCAGTTATTTCCATTTGCACAATTATTCTTGTCAATCCAGCTTCCATTTAGGTAATTATTGTAATCAATACAACTTCCATTTTAAATTGACAATGTCAAATAATTATGCCAATGCAAAATAATTTGGGGACCTAAACTGAAGGATTACAATATTAATACTACTTACATTAAAAGATGCTGTGCCTTAGAATTTGATATACAGGTTGAAAGATGTATGCGATCTGTTTTGGGTAGGCTTCTTGACGAGGCTATATGAATCTTTGAAATGAATGAATTTTGTAAAATGCCCCTTGCAGACATCCACCCAGAGGTGCATCCTACTCATCCCCAGTGCTCAAGCTCCGATGAAGGGTGCATGTAACAGTACATTCCTGACCAGAGGGACGAATAAAGATCAAAAGGGAGTCTAATCCAGGTAGATCCAACCACTGAGAAGGTGCCAATATGTTGCATTGTCGACGTGACAACTGGAAGTTTTCATATTCATATTTATGTATTCATGTCTTAGGGCTTTTTCAGTTGATGGTTTTAATGTCATTTGGCTGCCTTATTCCTTGCACGCGAGTGCTGGGACATTATTATTATTATTTTCCCTGAGGTACAATGTTGTATATGATAACTCTGGATTGCAAAAATTAGGTCATCGTTGTTCTGGAATGGCTAGTCTTCACAGATTGTTTTGTTGGTGAGAAACGTGCTAGAAAAGCAACTGCTTTGAAGCGCTGAATAGTCATAGATAAGCGCTGAAAGAGAAAAGTTGTCTCTCTGTTACCTCTGGATATTTGGGCAAGCTGGTAGCCGAGGAGATTGGTCAATGCAAGGCCTTCTTGGTTTACTGGACCCAACATTGTTATTATTATTATTATAATTATAATTATTATCGTCAAGTGTCATCTCAGCAGAGCTCAAAGAGCAGTGGCAATGTCCCATTGAGGCAGATGGTGTTCTCCGTTGAAAAGCCACCAAGATCCGCTGGAATAGGTATGATCTCTCCTTTGGATCATTATTATTATTAAATTATTATTATTATTAGTATTGTTATTATAAAACTGTTTAACGTGCACAAGGCCACACAAATATATGATGGCCTTCCTCGTGCCTTTCTGAGTATTTGGTTTTCATTTTGTTTTAGCTGTCCGGTCACAGATATCAAAAGGACCGGTGAATGCTCTGAAAAAAGTCGGTGATAGCATTACACTGGAGTGTGTCACCGTCAATAACAACTGTGACCAGGTCGACTGGCAGAAGGTGGAAGGCCTGCAGTCACCGAAACTAGTGTACCGTAATGGTGCACCAGACGGCGGAATGCTTAACAGGGACATCTATCCCCCGCAACGATACAGCATTAACAGCACTGGTGGTTGCAGCCTAACTATAACGCAGCTGGTAATTGGTGACTCCGGAAGATTCATGTGTAGACACTCATTGACTGATGGAGAAGTGACAAGAAGCTCCGTTCTTGTTGTCATTAGTAAGTCATCTTACCTAAATCGAATGACTTTCATTGCGCCGTTATCGTAATGTCCAAGACGTCAATCGATGGTCGCTTTAAGCAGTAAAAAATCATAATAAAGGCTATGTAATCAATAATCCATTGGAGAAGTCAGGACTCCGGAAGATCGGAGACACCTGAAGCGGGCTATGATAGGATATGCAAGTGGAAGTTTAGATAAAAGCAACATGAAAAATTTAACAGAACGAACTGAAGTGGGCAGCGAATTCCACAGTTGTTGGACTATATCCGTCAAGAAAACCAGTCTAACAATTTTTTTGGATGCGGGGCACAGCAAGAGTCTCAGTGTCCATTGATCGAGTGTGGTATTGTTTTGCATGAGGGGTGAGCAAGGTACAGAGAGGTTGACTGGTTGGATAGGTTGACTCAGTCAACTAGTCTAAGCAGGCGACTCAACTGGTTAGATAGGTTGACTGGTTAGATAGGTTGACCGGTTATTTATCGAATTAAGTAATTGTTCAGTAGCTGAGTTACCAGGCATCAGTTGTGTCTGTGCTTAGTTGATTTTTGAACCGGACTGTCAGGTCTTGTTAATATCAAAGATGGAGGGTATTGCACAGATCTATTTTCCTTAAATGAAGTCTCTCTCACTGATTAGTTATACTATAACTACACTGTCAGCAGTTTTTTCTGCTGCCACTAGACACTTCAGACATTCTTGTAAGCATGGCCTACTCAAAGACTGATATTTTGCTAAAAAGTGTTTGGCTTATTATTGCTGGTGTTTGTAATTTAGAATAATAATCATACACTGGTGACTTGAACATCAATGGTGCTGAACAATTGGGCACTAAGAACTTGCTCACGGTCCCTACACAGTAACTACCTCAGATGAGTCTAATCCGTACTCTCCACGTTACAGGCCACGCACTCTAACCAATGGGCCTCCATGCCCCAGAAATAATTGTAATAATCAAATATATTAATGGTAATATTGAATAGCTGGAGTTGATAAATTTTGTTTGATAATGCAGATGTGGCAGAAGCATGTCTGTCGAATGTGACGAGTAACGCATTGGATAAAGACGATGGCTATAGCCTTCGGTGTGCCATCAACATACCGGCTAAATCCGTGGAGCCATCGAATGTGACTCTGTCTTTTCAAAATAAGGCTGTTGGTGAAACAGAGACAACGGACGAGAACCAACAGCTAACTGTTAGGACAACACTCACTGGAACGGCGATAAAGGAAAATATCACGCGTGTGTGTAGAGCATCATTTCCCCCCAATACACAGGCTGACTTTGACAGTACCACTGCTACCATGGATGTTTGCACCACACAATGGATTGTGTCATGTGAGTTCATTGCCTTTATTTCATAATTGTGATTGTAATCGCAAGGTTTCCATGGTGCCAAAAGAAAGTGGCCAGTACATTTCAGGAACCAGCTTCTTCACAGGCCTTTTTGATTTGACTAGAAATAGTTATATATTTGACCTCTTGCTTTCAACTTGAAGTGGCCCTATAGGGCCTATACAACAATTCGTTGGAACCAGTTTATTTAGTTTATCTTGTTATCTGTAAAAGTTACAGTTTTTTTGGCTACACACACTGCAAAATACGACAAAGAAACCTTTGATAACCAGAAAAACATCTAGGAAATCCTTTCCGTGCACAATCTTTAGAAGCCCGCCTGCTGAATGTTTGAGGGGACGCTGTTTGACATTCAGAGTTGGGGTGAAGCGTATTGGAATTGAACCCTAGATTGCCAACCGAGGGACTTGGTTACCCTATCAACAGTTTCTGTATGTATCTAAGGTCCTAGCAATTGAGCATTCAAAGCTGCTGATTACATACACTCTATGTAGTGACCTGTGAAAAGTTGTTCACGAAATAAGTAAGTATGTAAATAAGTATATTCTTTAGTGACCAATTGCTAATTGCACTTTGGTGTACAGACATCTAATAAACACAGTTTAAAAAGTATATAACTTCCAAACCATAAATGTTTTGCTCATCAGGCTGTTGGCTGATGGGATTAATGAGGTCATCGGCAGGGGACAAAAGGAGTAGTAGGTGGGCTTGGTTGAAAGTAGTTGGTGATGTAGCCTGGGTCTGTGAGCCCAGCCCCATAGAGCAAGCGTTCAGCGTTGTTCAAACGTTAGGGAGTCCTTGGGGGTATGGCCACATTGTTCCAAATTTGCTATATTGATGCACGTAATTGTGTGTGTATTATGTATTGGTTTATGTATGTATTTGTGTGTGTATGTTTAATGTTTTAATGCCGTTACCATCGTGCATCGTGTATATATCCCACTGTCTCTGTCTGTCTTTCCTTTGGTTATTCCTTCGTCCATATCAGCTTTCTTGGGTCTCCCAGTGACCGGCAACAGTACGCCATCCAGCATCTGATTTGCCGGCTGCAGAACCGCTCTTTTATCTGTTCCTGGTCTTTGTTCTGATGGCGGTTGAAGGACAACCATTTAGAATTAAGACCTCTTGGAAGATATGTGTATGTACATATGTAATTATGTATGTGTGTATACTGGGTATATATGTATATACGTGTATATATATACATGTATGTATGTATGCATGCATGTGTGTATGTGTGTATCTGTATATGAAACCCTATTTGCTCTCTGCATCTTGTGTATGCTTTGTTGGAGCAGATCCTGTTGAAAGCATCGCTGTTTCGCCGTCTGGTCCGTATCATGAAGGCGCCATGGTCCGTTGCACTGCAGATGGACATCCGCCTCCAGAAATCAAGTGGAAACATTTGAAGAGCGGAGATGAATATGGCGATACTCTGGTGATTAAGGGTGACGCTGGAGACAACTACACTTGCACAGCAACGAATACTTTCAAAGGAAAAGAAACATTTCAGAATATACCGATTGAATTCACGTCCCCAGAAGGTACGTGAACCTCCTTGGTTTTATGATCGGGTAGAGTTGGAGAGTGATGGGGAATTCCATTAAGAGGCATATTGGACATTTGTTCTCGTTCAAGAAACGACAATACATTGGCCACTTTTTTTATTGAGTTGCCCAGGTTGACATTGTTTTGGTAGCTAATCTAATTGAATCTAATCTGAAAACTTCTTCTGTGCCATTGTCGTTATACATGGTGCTATTATCATTATGCACGAGGCTTCAATCGATGGTTGGTTCTAAGTAAATTCGGATTCCGAAATCACACCATTGGACAGAGCCATGCAGATAGGATCTCGTGAGATTTCTGATACTGGAAGACAGAGACGGGACTTGCAGGTAAGCAGTTAGATTTCGAATCATCTATTTCGAAACGCTATAGGACTACCGTAGTTGCTGTTTTGAAATTCAGGTTTTGTGTGCGTTTGCATCTGGGTAGTTTATATAGGGCCTTTAAAGTACTTCATAAGAACTGTGCCTGTGTCAGCGTAAGTGGTTGATTATGATTATTGTTATTATTATGCATTTATTAAACACCGTTATGTATTGACCAAGCATCAATCGATGGTGCTGAGCAATTGCGAGTAAAGGACTTGCTCAAGATCCCTACACAGTGATCATCTCAGGGGAGGAGGCTCGAACCTATGCTCCCTGCGATACAAGACGAGCGCTCTAACCAATAGGCTACCTTGCTCCATGATTGAGTGTGTGATGTCGAGAGGTGGGTAAAGCATATCTCTATGGTCGTCTGATAGTTCTATGAAAAATGTGTTGATGTTTCTTTGTAGGTTGTACGCCGGGTTGCGTCGCAGGCGCCGTTTGTGGTACTCTTATAGGCTGCGTTGTCATCGGTGGTGTTTCGTATGGTGTTTATCGTCACTCCAATGAGAAGAAGGATGGTATGTACAACAGACTGAATATCAGTTATGCATTGTTCACTACTCGGCAGAAAGAGTCTGGCTTGCCTGGGTCACCTTTCTGATCCATTGATCACAGACTAGACCAGGCTTAACAGTAGCCACACTGTCACATGTTGTTAACCTACATCGTTCTGCCTGTTGTTTTCTGAAATGTACGAATATACATACATATACCACTGAACATTGGCAAGTTGTTTGGGCTTGACATTAGAAGCAAACAATTGGCCGTTGGCAAGTTGTTTGGGTTTACCTCAGACCCAAACAACTGACCGTTGGCATGTTGTTTGGGATTGACCTCAGACCCAAATACTTGACCGTTGGCATGATGTTTACCTGAGGTTTACCTCAGACCGAGCAGTGTGAGTTGATACTGGCTTGAGCTGAGAATTAACCCTTTGCCTAAGGGACAAACATGTCAACTGTATATGAGCATTGTACAGTTCTTGTTTTGATCAGTTAGATTATTATGAGATGCTTAAGCACATGCTATGTTTGGTGGATTGGCACATACAGCTTAATCTGAAGACAAACCTTTTTCAGTCTGTTAGATAACTAAATTTCAAGTTTTTAATGCTGCTGAAAGTGTAATGAAATATTTGCTTTAAATCTTTGTTTCTTTCTACTTCTGTACAGTCTTTCGTTTTTTGCCCTGGGACCAGAACTTTCAGGTCTGCTACTGCTTAAGGAACGGTAAGCGAGAGATCATGGTTCAAATCCTGTCCAGGCAAACAAGTGATTTAGGGTATCTGTTCCAGTGTCTTCCTGTATATGAAATAACTAGGATGTAAACTTGACTGTACAATGTCAGTGAAACTAAGAGAATGAAGTCACTAACACTTGGTTCCGACAGCTCTCTTGTGGCTTTCGCATGAGGACTAGCCTGCCTGAGTATTCGCTTCTGCTAGTAACTGTTTTGATTGTTCATGATAAACAAGTGTGAACTATATAACTGGTTTTTCATTTACAGGCAAAATTGGGTGAGTACTGTGTCATGTTTTCTCTCATTCAGCCTCATACTGAAATCAGGTGAGTGTTTGAGTGACGTTTCTGTTGTGTTATCAAAAGAGGGAAGACATTCTACATATGGGTATCCACTAATACATCAATGGTGACTGCTCCAGGTATCTGTGTTAAACGTTGGCATGATAACAGTGCAGTCAAACTGCTGGATTTATTATTATTACATATTAATTAAGCGCCACAATCTCATGACCATGAATCGAGTCGATAGCGCTGAGCAATTGTGAGAGCATGACTTGCTCAAGTTCCCTACACAATAACCGTCTCGGAGGATGAGGCTCGAACCCATGTGTTACATGGGAAGTGCTCTGACCAACTAGATACCATGTCCCACAAACCGTGCTGTAGGGGTTGCCTAGCTGAATATCAAGTTTCACTGCCTGCTACCCTTTTGATGAAGGTCATGCACATTGGCAAATTCTACCCCATATTGAGATAACTCTCTGGGGGGAATGCACAGTCCCCAAATGAGCCCTTGTCTCCCCAAGGTGCCCCACACTAGTGTTGTTTTAGTTTTGCCTTGAGTTTTAGTTTTAGTTATTATTAGTTTTACATGCTAGGTGTTTTAGTTATTATTAGTTTTAGTTATTTCGCCAAGTTTTAGTTTTAGTTATTATTAGTTTCACGTGCTTGAGGTTTTAGTTATTATTAGTTATAGTTATTTCGCCGAGTCTGGCAATATTTTTCCCGCATACAGCTTTTAGCAACAAAAAGGATTCACTGGCTACAATCCGTTTCTAATTTATACTTAAAACAGTCCCATACACCACTAGTTTTAAGTCTACCACCTAAATTTAGTTCGGACATCTTATAAAATTCCAAAGATCGGAAGATTACCGAACGAAGTGCTGATTATAAAACGCGTATATCCAAAAACATTGAATATATTAAGATGCTAGGTTTTCGTTATGTGTTTTCGTTTTGGTTTTCGTTATGTGTTTTCGTTATTATTAGTTTTGACTGGTTTAGTTTTAGTTTTTATTTCGTTATCGTTTTTCGTCTAGTTTTAGTTTTAGTTTTAGTTAACTATAACCTTTTGTTTTCGTTAACGAAGGTTTTCGTTTTAGTTATCGTTAACGAAAACAACACTACCCCACACTTGAGGATGGCTAAATTGAATATGGCATATTGTGAGTCTAGGAAGGAGTTAGCACTGAAAAGTCTAGGGAGAGGCAACATATATTGTGAGAAATGTGCTGAAGACTGGTGAAAGGTCATGCAAACATTTGACAAGTACGTTTCACCCCGTTGACACTCATTATTGCCCAAGTTTGGCAAACTTAGTGCAGCCACTGTCCTTGTATTCATCTCATTGTTGTACCTCACTGCGGTCTTCGCTGATATAGGCTAAATAGAAGATTCTGAGTCTTGCTATAGTGATTTGTGTTTTGCAAGACTCGTGTATTTTGTATTCATTATGATACAACCCTTAATATAGTTATTGTTATTACGCATCTGTTAAGCGCCATTATCTAATGACCAAGCATCAATCGATGGTGCTGAGCAATTGTGAGTGAAACTGCTCAGTGCTCTGAGTTCCTATACACTGTACAGTAAGCGTTTCAGGGGCGGAGGCTCGAACCCGTACTCTCCGCATTACAAGGCAAGCGCTCTAGCCAATCGGCTACAGTAGGTGAGCATTGATGGTGTTGACACTTTGTTGTTTCATTTGTGTAGTGGGAGGACAGCACGCCTTTGACTAATTCTGCACCCAGCGGACCTGAGAAGAAGCCTCCGAGATTTGAGTGAACATCCTGTAAGTCTTACTCAAATCTTTTTTATGTGAACTCGTCACAATTAAATGCACAGGTTTCTCTTAACAATACAATAACATCGCAGCTACGAATAATGGTGATAATGTGTTAAGCAGATATTGAACAGTGCAGTTAAGATCAGCGAGTAGCGTGACCAAACCTTTTGAATAAGTTGAGAACTGGACACTAGATGTCAGCGTAGAACCTACAGAAGATGAAATAATAAAACATAATAAATTGTTGTTCTAAGTAAACACTATATGGCTGACAATTTTAAATACTCGCTTAATCTGAAACAGATTTGATGATAACAAAAGCCATTTTTCTTATTTTTTCAGAATCGTCCAGGTTCTGAGTGTAACTATGCTGCCTTGCAGCCTGAGCCTAATCCACATCAAATGAAGCCAAACCCAGTGAACAATTCTTCGACTCACTATGTTACTGTGTCTATTGCTTAAATCCATTTCTGCCAGGGAACGTTCATTAATTGCATTACTAATTAAGTCTTATGAGTATCCCAAAGTTCGGCCATGTCACCGCTTTTATGAGGGATGTCCTCCACTGGCTTCCTATCCCGCAGACCGGCTTACTGGTGGTGCCTCTTAGGTTCCGCTCCTGTGTATTTACAAGAGCTCTGTCGCTCTACTTTGGATGTGCAGGGACGTAGAGCTTCCTCCACACATGGTGAACTTCTTGTTCCCCGTGCGCGAACTGCTCTTAGACAGCATCGCGCCTTCTCTGTTGCTGGCCCCATGGTTTGGAATGGGCTCTCATTAACATTACGCCTTATTCCTAGAGTTCATTTAGATGATTTTTTACTCTAGCCTTAAAACCATCCTTTTCAGCCGGGGTTGGGTCGGGGGCGCTCCTGAGTGAACCTTGAAGGGGCGCTATATAAATCTTTGGAATGAATGAATGAGTATGATCTTGAAGATTTGTGGAACATGGTGGCCAGAGAGCACAGGTTTGAACCTCCTCCTCTGAGGGTTATTGTGTAGGGACCTTGAGTAAATCCTTCACTCTCAATTATTCGATGCCATCAATTGATGCCTAGTCATTAGATAGTGGTGCTTAATCAATGCATAATAATAATAATGATCACTTGGGTTGAGTCCTTTGTCTATGCTTTGTCTTATGCTTTATAGCAGAGCCTCCCAAGTTCCTCTAGGTGATTTACTGCCATACCTTCTGCAGATCTTTAGGTGTTCATGATCTCTGCATGTACTGATATTCCCTTGCCTGTGTTCAGAAGGATTTTATCGCTCCTTCTAAGTGCCCTGTGAACTTAGATTGGGATATTCTCAATTCAGACCATCGTTGCAATTCATGGTCCGACCTTACAGCTGCTTTGACCATTTGGCTACATTGTTATTATTATTATTTTATTCATTTTAATCAGATACTTATATCTGCTACCTTGTGAATTCACCTCAAAAGCATGTAGCTGTCAATAGATAAGTCTTCAATCATGTGCAAATTACCCGGTAAGTAAGAGAAAGACAAGAGTCCTTGGTTGCTGGTGGCTATGAATTCCACAGATGAGAACAAGTGTGTGAAAAGCATTGGAAACCACTCGTCGTTTAATGTTGAGATGGAATTGGCCAGAGGAAGCTGATCTTAATTTTGTCCTGGTAGGATTAAGAGGATCTTGTGTTGTCTTGACTCTGTTCCATGTGATTCTAAGATTGACCCTGTAACATTCTGCATTATTGAGTCAAAGGCCTTCTCAAAGTCCACAAAGCAGTTGTATGCCCACATGTTCTTTCTCTTCTAGTGTTTTTCCAAGTCCATATGATAGTAAGGTTGCCCATGGGCGTTCTTCATGACTGAAGCAAAGGCCTTCTCACAAAGTCCACACAGCCTTTGTACATCAGTCTGTTCTTCCCTACTAGGTCATTTTCCTATTCCTTTTCCTGTTCTGTAAAATCCTTCTTCATGAGGTTGTCCACTTGCGGTTTGTGTGCTTAATGTATGTATGAGCACTTGTTATAGCGCCTCTTCAAGATTTGTACTCAGTGGCGCTCCCGACACAGAGCAGGTTTCACGTATGCCATGACATTTTGCCCAGGGTCCTCTACCAGAGTTTTTCCTGTTTCTACCAGTGTTTTTTCCTGTTATATAATTGTATGGTTGCCACATTCAGTTCTCTGTGATTGGGTCAAAGGCCTTCTCAAAGTCTAGGAAGCAGTTGTACACCAGTCTGTTCTTTCAGTCTGTTTAATTCAATGAGCCTTAACATCAGTATTTGTCCAACTATACTTCTATTCTTTCTTTTTATCCAGCCCATTTTATCAGACATATTATGCTCGTCTATCTGTCCATTTAGGCTATTAATTTATACAGTCAGGCATGATTATTATTACTTTCCCCAAATGGCTAATTAGGGCAATTTTATATTGTTCATGTATTTGGTTTTTGCATTGAATTGGTAAATCTGAATCTGGTCTTGTCTCGATTGTAGTGCAGAAATTCTTCTATTGTGTTTATTTTTTGCAGTTAATACAGCAGTTTTATTAGCCAAAGATTTTATTACCTGTCTGTCATGATCTAAAAATCAGAAGCTTATGTTCCCAGAAATAATAATGTTTGCGCAATTTTACTGCTACGCTTCCAATGTGAGTTTTCTTAGTATCGTGATTTCCATTGTATATCATAGTGCTGCACTTAAAAACTGAGCTTCTCTTCGATTCATAGATTTAGTTTAAATTAAATGTAAAATGTTTGTTGAAGAACTTGAAGTGAAATTCAGTTGAGAAATTTATTAGTTTTGTAGGACAGCTTTTTTAGTTATTCATTCATTCATTCATACCGAACATTTGTATAGCGCCCCTTCAAGGAAACTACTCAGAGGCGCTCTAGTTACATGAACATTTGTCTGCTTGTTGGTGAAGTTTTTGTTTTTAAAGAATTAATCTTCCTTTTTGTAGTTAGGCTTTAGTGCATTAATTTTGTGAGCTACTTGACAAACGTCATAATACCCAACAGCAGCAGTGGCATATGTTGAACGTATGGTGCAACGATGACATTACTCCACATATTGACTCTGGGCACATGCATAGGGCATAATAGAGCCAGCAACAGACCACCATTGAATATAGCAACTATTTCGTCACAGACAGCTGAAGAACCATTTTCAAGTCATCTTAAGATGGAGCACTTCTTGAACCATGTTCGACATGTTAAGTGAAAAAGTGTACTTGTCAGATTCTTAAAAGGCAGTTTACAAGTAGTAATCAGTACCAGCCCTACTTTGGATATATGAGAGTTGTTGCTACGTGTGCACAGGATTATTGCTTGTATACATTTGAGTTTTGAAAAGTGGAAGTTTATTTCATTTGCTCGATACAATTGGATGTACGAGAGTTACTGCTTCATTATCTCATGAGTTCTTAATTAATGCTTCACATTGCTATGGGAATTGTGTGTTAAGCAATAGAAATTGTCATTGCATTACATTTACATTTTTTAACATTTACAGCATTCAATTAATTTTTTTATATTGATGTCTGCGTACTCAACACGACCTTTTTTCTTTCTTTCGTCAGTCCCTTTCACGGTTGTTCACTTTATTGCTGACCCTGTCATTGACTGTGTTTCAACTGTCTAGAGACAATCTATTTACATGTAGTGTTTGCTAATTAAAGATTTACCCATCATGTTTAGTGGTATGGCTTGTGGTGGCAAGTCCAACTGCAATGGTTGTAAAGTGAAAACATCTAATGCACTTAATAGCTCTGAGCTTTGCCTTGGTTGTACTACTAATATCTTCCCACTTAACCATACAGAGAATGGTTGAGTCATTGCCTATTTCAGTCTTAGCTGTATCAGAAACCTGGTTTAGGGCTGATTCGGAGGATCTTATTACATTACCTGGTGTGAATATGCTTTGTTTTTGATAACAGTGACTGCTAACAGTTAGACCTTAATGTGGCCTTGCATGTCGAGGCAATAACGAACACAGAATGTGGTCTACGGTGAGACAGTCGAGTGCTGCTTGCTATGATGGTCAGACTAGCATTAAATGCGACTGTATATGTTTTTGTGTGTTTACATGCTCTCATTGTAGCCACTTACATGTATGCGGATTATGCAGCACTTGGTTAAATGTAAAGGCACACGTTTTTCTATAGCGACCGTATATGGCCTCGAACCTGCTCATTTCAATGAATTGATCAGGTGAGATCCTTCACTACCGATTGCCCTTTTAAATGGGCGCCACGCCATTTAAGGTTTCCGTGTACGGACCGTGCTAGCTCGAGATTTAAATCTCTTAAATAAGCCTGCTACTAGGCCTATTGCCCCCAAGTGAGCTCGGTGTAAAATGAATATCGATTTTGTTTTGACTATAGGCTTCCGCGACTTCGCCTTTAGGCACTCTATCTCGAGATTACGACTACAATTATGATTTCGGGAACACAAATCAAAACGCGAGACGGTGAGAGCGCAGAGGCCAAGAAAATTAAATCGCTACCATTTCATGCACATAATGTCAATGTATGATTTGCACTTGACAGACGTCAGCGAAAATAGGCCTATGGAGAAATATTTTCAACGGGAGACAATAAATTTAAGTATAGGCCTAAATAACTAGGCCTATAAATGTAAGTAAGTAAGTCACTATATTCTTTATAGAGTAGCAAACGCACAGCACTACATGGCAAGATTAATACAATCAAACAAACAAAAATAATATATATACACGCAAAGAAATAAATGGGAGAAATTAATGTATATCAGGGAAACATAGAGGAGGAAGAGTTCGGGCTAGTCATAGAGGGAAACTGAAGAGCTTAAATAGACTGATCTAGGGAAAACATTGTTTATTTAAATGTAGGCCTAGCTAGGCGGGTCATCCATTTAGTGCGTACGCACAGGAAGGGGGGTAAACCTCGTTAATACTGTCTATTTTGGCTTTCCTTCAAATGAGTCACAGGTCAGCGATCATGCAATTAATAGGGCAAAGTATGGCGGTGGGAAAGGACCACACACTTGTATGCCCGTTACATCTGATCACTGCTATTAACTGTCTTGCAGCTGTGCATTGAGTCCCGACAGTTTGGCCGGTCAGTTTGACAGTCAGGATATAGACCGTTCTATAGGATTCGGGGGGTTGGGTTCGCGTCAAGCGTGCGTACGCAGATGGGCAGAGGCGCAACCACGGTCTATAGAAGTTGGGGGCCTACTAGATTGTGTGAGTGGGGGAGTTGCGAGCGCCGAAGGCGAGAAGCTGCGATTGCTGAAGGCAAGAAGCCGCTAACGACTAGGGGGTATGGGGGAGCGTCGATCGTAAGCTCCCCCATCGGGGTCTGGGCTCCGCCCCAGAAGCCGAAGCAAATTTTGAGCATATGATGCCAAATGGAGTACATTTTGGGCTCTTGTTTACCTCACAATTTTCAAAAGTTGGGGGGACCGTCCCAACCTGTTCGAAAGTTGGGAGGGACGCGTCCCACGGGTCCCATAGGGTGGTTGCGCCTATGCAGATGGGAGGGGTGCTAAATGTACACATGCGTATAGGGAGGGATCAATTTTTCCCGGAATTTTGCGTACGTACTAAATGGATGGCCCCTACTCAACTTTATAATTATGGCGATGTGTGAGTGCGTGTTTGTGTGTGTGGCCTCGACCCTGGTTATTAAAAAAATTATCGTGTGAGATCCTTCACCACGTACCGCTGCCCGTTTCAATAGAACCGATCTCAATCAGTCGGGAAGGCATGGGCGGGCGTGGCCAGAAAAAATTTCTGAGGGGTTTTAAGTTTTCCGGGGCTTTTGTATTGGAAATGGTCAAAAAGTTCCGTTTTTCTGTATTTTACATATAATTGCATAGAAAAAAATTCGGCAATTTATTTGCGGGGTTTGAACCCGTTAATCCCCCCCTAAATACGCACATGTGGGAAGGGGGTATTAATTATAAGATAAGATTGCACTAGCTATTCTCGGTGTTCTCTTACGAGACTGCATTTGTTCTTCTTCGCGTTCGATTAGGCTACTAATAGTAGGCCTAGGCCTACTAATATCCAGGTGGCAGCTAAATTTGGCAATGCGACACAGCTAGCCTATTGATTTATTTTTTTCTTTAAAATTATTTCCGATAAAAGATCGTAGCCTAAATTTAATGTTATAGGTCCTAATCTTTGGTAATTAAGCGTGTAAAATTATTTGCGTAGTGCTATTAATAATTATAGCTAGCTACTTCTGCGGCTGAAAGTTTTGAACATTTTATTTAATGACGAGTTTTTGACGACATTAACCCTAACCCAAGGACCTATTAGGCCTATCTGACCCCCCAAAACCAAATTTCCATGGCATAGCAAAATGCTCTTTTGTGGAACAAATAGGGAGAGTAGGCCTATGCATATTTTAAAATCTAACGGTGACCAAATATTTAAATAATTAGAAAATTATTAATAATGGTGCCCGTATACACTAAAATAATATACAAAAGTGAAAATTTAATACTCACAATTAGTGCTGTTATTGTTAAAATTAAATTGTTGTTAATTGTTAAATTTAATTACATAGACCTGGTGTGACGTCACACCTCTCAGACCCACCCCAGAGCTATATGTGTGTGTTTCCTTTTTAACGACTAGCTGTGTGGTAACAAAGACCATTAGCGTCGCCCTCCTCCTTTATCCAGGCTTGGGACTGGCACTGTCAGAAAGCGAACAGTGGCGGAGTTAAATATATATTACCGATCGGTAATATATAGCTCAAGGATTCTATGTATATTGGTCCTTGTATATAGCTCTGACCCACCCTATGTCACATATCGTCACAAATTTCCGACCCCCTTCCCCCTAGGTGCGTGACGTCATTTATGGACGGCCCCTTATTAAGTGACCCACTGCGCATGCGTACACGACATAACGAATTCGCTTCTTGATATTTTCACGTACTAAAATACGATGGACGTAGGTCTAGCACTCATTGTGTGTTTTGTGATGGTGTCAATGACAGGTTCGTGCTAAGAAACTGTGACAATGACTTAAATTTGAGAGAAAACTTCTATGTTTGATTTAGCAAATAACGCGTATGGCTACACGACTTTTGGCTATCCCTTGTAAAAGCGAAACCAATAAACTAATCAAGCGTAATTGCCGACTTAATTATAAATTATAAAAAAAATCGTTTTGCTGAGTTTCTTTAATGCTGCGGTCGATTTTGAGAAAGTGTCAAACGAGTAATTATCGAAATTTTGACCGGTTTTGAATCGGAATGTCGGGTATGATTAATGTCAAAGATGGCGAATCATTATATTAGCGGATCTATTCTATTGTCCTTCAAAATTTCACAAGTTTTTGAATTCTCTTTATTTCTGGAACAACCCATCTGCCAAGCCAAATAATTAATACTACTTACATTAAAAAAATGCTGTGCCTTAGAATTTCATGTACAGTTTGAAAGATGTATGAGATCTGTTTTGGGTCATTAACATTATTTAAGCTTATATCAAATGTACAGTGTTGCTTTAACGTTTTCGCTGTTTGCAGGTTCCGGTGAGGTGCTACATAAATATCCAGTCACTCGCATGCAACTTCCTTTACTTTTTCTTAGCCTTTTAATGATAAGCCTACTCTTGTTTTCAACATTGGTGGCACTGCTTATAACATGGGCAGCGTAGGCTATGTACAATACAATACAATACAATTAGACATTTATAACGCGCTTTAACAAGACAAGTCTTGCACAAGAGTCAGTGTACTGAGGCCTTGGTAAGTAAGTAAGCAGACCAACAATCAAATACTTAAATCTATAGCTGTACATTTCCTAAGAAGCACCCATTATTACAATTATGATACTGGAATTGCGACAAAGGAGAATATTACTTAGTGTATTGTTTTGTATCTGAACATTTATAAAGCGCCCCTTGTAGGATGAACCATTCAGAAGCGCTCCCAGTGTGCAAGACCCTGAGAGCAGGTTTTAAGAAAAGAGAAAGATTCGGAGAGGCTGCCAGAAAGAATTGTAGTGCGAGCTGAAGGAGAAAGAGCATTCCAAAGAGAGGGACCAATTGAAGCAAAAGATCGAGATTGAGCCATGGCAGTTCTAGAACGGGGACCAGAAGGTCAAGTCTATTAGAAGAGCGAAGTTGACAGTGAGAGGAAGCTGAATGAGGCCGAAGGACTAGGTCCGTTAAGTATTTTGGGGCAAGGCCGCGCGGGCCTTGGAGATCAGAATAAGGATTTTGAATTGAATGCAGCTGAGAGAGGCAACCAATTTAGTTGTTCAAACATGTAGGTAGATATGTGGGAGTATCGGGGGAGACAGGCAGTCAATCTAGCAGCTGAGTTTAGTACTGACTGGAGAGGAAGAAGACGGACCTTGGGAAGACCAATGAGGAGGGAATTGCAGTAATCAATTCGAAAGGAAATAAATGCATGAACTAATGTGGTGAAAGTTGCAGAGGAGACAACGGAGACAGTGTGTGTGTAGAACGTCTTTCTCCCCCAGTACATACACTGGCTTTGACAATATACAGTTGCACCACAGAACAATTGATTGTGCAGACATTGCCTTAATTTCATAATTGTAATCATAATCTCAAGATTTTCCACATTACCTGAAGAAAGCAACCGGTACTTTGTGAAAATCCAGCAATGAAATAGTTAAATAGCTAGACATTTCTTAGGATCAACAATCACCCGTTACTACATTCATGAATCTTTAGAAGTTGAGTAGCGAGGTGTGAATTTTTTACCGGGCTTCTTCAATGGAATACTATTCTGTACTATGGTTTCGTTTGAAGCAGCCATCAGTGAATGCTCATGAATTGTGATAATGGCATAAGTCATCAGATTATTAAAAAAACATTGTTAACATGCAAAATACAGTGCAAGGCTCATGATTAGATTATGTTCCGAGGTGCTGGGAGTGAACAAGAGAAACAAATGATTCATAGATAATCTTTTTAACAAAAGATTTGTAGGCTTTCTTTTTACCTCTGTCTGAAGGTTTATTCATTCATTCATTTATCAGAGCAAGCGCTCTGCAGAAAGAAAAAGGATTAATACCACCCTGTGATGGTGTTGTCGCCCTATCGTGGATTTGCCGCCTTGTGCTAGTGTTACCAAATTTATTCACTCAGAGCATTGTAAAATGCCCCTTGCAGACATCCACCCAGAGGTGTTTAAGCTCCAATGATGGGTGCATGTGACATTCCTGACCTGAGGGACTAATACAGATCAATAGGGCGGCTAATCCAGGTAGATACAATCACTGAGAAGGTGCAAGTACGTTGCATTGTCAACGTGACAACTGGCAATTTTTTCTTATTCATATTTATGTATTCATATCTTAGGGCTTTTTTCATTTGATTGTTTTAATGCCATTTGGCTGCCCTTTTACTTGCACATGTGTGCTGGGACACTATTATTATTTTCCCTGAGGTACATTTGATCCCTCAGAATTGCAAAAATTAGGGGTTGTTGTTCTGGAATGGCTAGTCTTCACAGATGGTTTTGTTGGTGAGAAACGTGAGCACAAGCAACTGCTTTAAAGTGCTGAATGGTCATAGATAAGCGCTGAAAGCGAAAAGTTGTCTCTTTGTTATCTCCTGGGCAAGCCGGTAGCCGAGGAGATTGATCAATGCAAGGTCTTGGTTTACTGGACCCAACATTATTATTATTTTTTTTCGCCCGAGGTAGAAATGATCCCTCAGGCTCTAAGAGACTATAGAACTGTGCTAAAGGTTCTCGTCCCCAACGTGCTGCTCAAAAGAACCCCTGAAAGCGACGGCGTTAAAGGGCTGTGTGTATACCTACAAGCGTTGGAAGAGATAAGTCGTCTAACGTTTGTCATGCGGCGGCCCAGCTCCTGTAGGAACTCCAGTCCTGCGCTGTTAATGGGGCCCAGTGATTCGATGGCCACGGGCATGAAATCGTGCATCGCAGGGAGGGATGAATACTTGGTGCTCTTGCGTTCCGTGGCTTATTCTGCAGCCCCTCCTGTTGCTGAAGCCGTCAGGTGGATATACGAGGATGCGCACGTGTGGATGGCTGTTGCGTCCCATGCGATATACCTGCCTCTTGCCCATGGGATCAGCGTGTTTCCATCCGATCTCTTGTCATCGGTGCGGATCAATTCAGGTGGTTATCTTGAGCTGGGAATGTCCGCTTTCGAGAGAGCTCTCCAAATGATGTCATTGATAGCAGCATATCGGAGCTGCTCTTCCCACCGACCTTCTGCAGATCAGTCCATGATGTCCACCCTGGTCGGCCATCTCTCCACACTGGCATCGATATGGTGCACAGAGCGCTAGTCCGAGGCGTAATCCGGCAGAAACTGTCACGGCCTCATTATTATTATTCTTATAATTATTATTATTTTTATTATCGTTATTAGTCTCATCTCAGCAGAGCTCAGAGAGCGGCGGCAATGTCCCAGAGAGGCAGATGGTGTACCCATTGAAAACCCACCAAGATCCACTGGAATAGGTATGATGTCTCCATTGGATCATTATTATTATTATTATTAGTAGTAGTAGTAGTAGTAGTAGTAGTAGTAGTAGTAGTAGCAGCAGCAGCAGCAGCAGCAGCAGCAGCAGCAGTATTATTATTATTATTATTATTATTATTTTATAGAGAAGTGACAGTTGACATAAAAAAGCGTCAGTGTTGTTGTGACCATCACACTCCCCCCTTCTGGCAGTCTTGACATGGTGCCTTGGAAGGCGACTGCCTTGAATCGCTGAACAGTCACCGACAGGCTCTGAAAGAGGAAGCGTGACTCATGGTTATTATTATTATTATTATAAAACTTTTCAATGTTCACAAGGTCACACCAAAATGCGGTGGCCTTCTGTATGCCTTTCTGAGCATTTGTTTGCATTTTGTTGCAGCTGTGCAGTCACAAATACACAAAGGACCGGTGAATTCTCTGAAAAGAACTGGTGATAGCGTTACGCTGGAGTGTGTCACGGTCAATAGGAACTGTGACCAGATCGACTGGGCGAAGGTGGAAGGCCTGCAGTCACCGAAACTAGTGTACCGTAATGGTGCACCAGACGGCGGAATGCTTAACAGGGACATCTATCCCCCTCAACGATACAGCGTTAACAGCACTGGTGGTTGCAGCCTAACTATAACGCGGCTGGAAATTAGTGACTCCGGAAGATTCATGTGTAAACACTCATTGACTGATGGAGAAGTGACAAGAAGCTGCATTCTGATTGTCATTAGTAAGTCATCTAATCTAAATCTAATCTTATGACTTCTATGACGCCGTTATCATAATGTCCAAGACGTCAATCGATGATCGCTTCAGTTGAAATCGCAATCAAAAATCGTAATCCATTGGAGAAGCCATGAGATCGAAGTCCGGAAGATCAGAGAAACCAGAAGCCAGGCTACTATAGGATATGCAATTTAAAGGAGATGGATATTACGTTTAGATCCGAACGACATGAAAGATTTAACAGAACGAACTGAACTGGGCAGAGAATTGCAGAGTTTTGGACTAGAGCCGCCAAGAAAGCCCGAGATCCTGACAATGTTCTGATGCAGGGCACAGCAAGAGTCTCAGCATCCATTGATCGAATGTGGTATGTATTTGCATGATGGGTGAGAACGGTACAGAGATAGGTTGACTGGTTACTGAGCGAATTAAGTAATTGTTGAGTAGCTGAGTTATCAGGCATCAGTTGTCACTGTACTTAGTTGATTTTTGAACCGTACTGTCAGTTCTTGTTATCATCTTGCGCCCTTTCCTTTGGCCTCGGCTGTGCTACGGCGCTATGGAAATCGTCTTATTATTATTATCAAAGATGGTGGTTATTGCATGGATCTATTTTCCTTAAAATATGTAGTCCCTCTCACTGATTAGTTTTACTATAACTACACTCTCAGCGGTTTTGTGTGCTGCCACTAGACACTTAAGATATTCTAGTAAGTGTGGCCTACTCAAAGACTGAAATTTACTAACTAGTGTTTGGCTTATTATTGCTGGTGTTTGTTATTTAGAATAATAATCATACATTGGTGACTTGTTGTAACTGTGCTGCATTATTAGAAGGGTTCTGATATTACAATGTCAGGACTTGGATCCCACAATTAATTGAGCCACAGATAATAGCCTCTATATGACATGTTCTCGTTATAAAGTTGTACTTGTTGTGGCTCCCAAACACAGCATTATAACGAGTTTCTGGAGTATTTGCTATTTTAATTATTTATTTACATTTGACTACTGAGATGCAATGCTAACTTAGGTACAAATATAATTTTATAATATTGATGAATATAATTAGATAAATTATATTTATCATGCCCAATGGTTTTTGAAGTCTTTCGAGATTTTTAAAATATTGATAGATTATTTCTACCGCATTTGAATAATAATGTGATAGAGAATACAACTGTATTTGATATTGCCTTTCTGCCAAAGTTCATAAGTGCACACACGATCATATGACAGAACATTGATGATGCTGAACAATTGTGCACTAAGGACTTGCTCAAGGTCCCTACACAGCTAACTACCTCGGATGAGTCTCGAACCCGTACTCTCCACATTACAGGCCAAGCGCTCTAACCAATGGGCCCCACGAATAATTGTAATAATAAAATATATTAATGGTAATATTGAATAGTTGCAGTTGATCAATTTTGTCTTATAATGCAGATGTGACAGAATCATGTATGTCTAATGTGAGGAGTAACGCATTGGATAAAGGCGATGGCTATAGCCTTTGGAGTGCCATCAAGGTACCGCCGAAATCCGTGGAGCCATCGAATGTTACTGTGGCTTTTCACATTAAGACTGCTGATGAAACGGAGACAACGGACGAGGAGCCACTGCTAACTCTTAAGACAACACTCACTGGAACGGCGACAAAGGAGAATATCACGCGTTCGTGTAAAGCGTCATTTCCCCCCAATAGACTGAATGACTATGACATTTCCACTGCTACACTGGATGTTTGCACCGTACAATGGATTGTGTCATGTGAGTTCATTGCCTTATTTTCATAAATTGTGATTGTAATCTCAAGGTTTCCATGGTGCCCAAAGAAAGCGGCCAGTACATTGTGTGAACCAGCTACTAGTAGATTTCGTTTATTGAAAATTGACTGAGTTGACATATGTATAGTGTTGTGAGGCGGAAAAATTGTCCGGAAAATTTCATATTTTTCCAGAAAATTTCCAGTGTTTTTTTCCGGAAAATTTTCCGATATTTTTCCATCAATATAATATTACTAAATAACAATTTAATTTATGCATAATAATGTTTAAACATCATTCACTCTATACTATCTTATGTACCGGGTAGTTATTCCTGATGTTTATTCAATAGATGGCACTCTGGCAGTGTTAGTGCTTACTGTTCAATGTGTTCACAAGGCCCAACAGGCCAATAACCAATCAATCAATCAATCAATCATCATTTATTGTTAACCTTTCGAACAGTGCATTTACAATAAAACAGTTTTCATCATCAGGGTAACAAGGGGCCCTGAAGGGAAAAGTATCCCGCTAAATTAGGGTCACCCATTACCAGATAGTAAAATCTAGAGACAGTTGTGATTGCTATCTAGTTCAAGATATCTCGATTATCACTAACAACATATCAAACATATCTCGATTATCAAACTGAACCTCTAATGAACAGTACTTAATCTATACCCCGCAGTCGATCGAGTCGAGTGTATACGATCGACTTTGCTCGGCTGACGATCGACTTCGTCGACTCACCGACCTTCCGACGACTCGATCGACTTGGCTCGGACGACGATCGACTCGGTCGACTTCGTCGACTTGAACTGTAGTCTCTTTGTCAAAATTTATGACAACTGTTGCATTCTTATATTCCAGTACCTAAATTACTCGTGAATTTCAATTGCACACTCTTCCTCAAACTGTCAAACTCTAATTGAACTGGTAAGTAACATTTCAGGTATCATAATGATATCGCGTGTGCCTGCGGTTGACTTGTAAGGATTAAGCCTCGCCTAATCCGTCGACTTGATCAGCTAGTAGCTAGACTACAATGGAATTTCCTACAGTACGGAGCAGAAATTAGCACCAGCTCAACAAATAAGACGGCAGTAGGGGTACTAGAGCTGCGGCTCCCTTTAATACTCACTGTAGAGTGAACCACATGTAATGTCTATATTACCCCCCGCCGCTGCGGCGCTATATAAATCTTCGTAATGAATTAGAGTTAGCTCAAGAAACTTCAAACTGCATCTTAGTCGCTCCGATTTTCACTGTAAAACTGTGAAAAAAGTGTCTCTATAACTTCCACAAATAAGAAAACGACAAGAGGTTCATTATATACAATTAAACCTCATATTAGGCTCATACGGTAGTTGTGTGTTTGTACACAGAATTACGTCATTATATCATAAGGTCTGTCATTTTGTGAAAAAACAGTAAGTAAAATATTTCAGAGTAGAGTCGAGGAAACAACGATCGACTCGACGTGGTCGAGTTTACGATCGACTCGATCGATCGACTCGATCGGCTGCGGGGTATAACTTAATCTTAATTTTAATTCTTTCAAGGTGAACATTGCCTGCATTGACAGAAATACTGTAAATTAAAGGAACTTAAAAACAGAAATTTTCTAGTGTCGTCTCATACTGAAATCTGACATTATGAGTTAAATGTATTTTTCCGGTTCTGCGGAAAATTTCCGGAAAATTTCTGGAAAATTTCCGGAAAATTTTCCGCAAAATATTTTTCCGGACAAGCTACATCACTACATATGTACCGCAACTAGTGTACATGGAAAGGAAAAAATAATAAAATTAACACATCAGTTCCTGCCGACTTTTTTGGGCAGTTCATATTCGTGAGGCCTAGGACGCAGAGCGTATGGCCGGCGAATCGTCGGAGGAAAGAGGCCCCTAAGCACATGTTGTGAGTTACGAGTGACCGCCTGCAGAAGTTTGACATCTGCTTCTTCCATCATTTGGTATAAGTCGGGGTGTTGGGGAGGGAGGTAGCCCAGGCGCTTTACCCTTCGTAGGAAACGTTGAAGTTTCAGTCGGTCGCTAGCGGTGGAGAACCCACACCAGGCGGGGGAGGCATAGAGAAGGCGAGAGATGGTAGTTGCACGTGTGACTTCATGGAGCGCTGTGGTGGAAAGACCATATGCCCTGAGTACTCTGTGGTCGTGGAGCGAACCAGAGCATGCGCTCAGAATTCTGTTGACATAGGACGAAGCGCCGAGGTTATTTGCTATTGTCATTCCGAGAATGAGCATTGATGTTACTCTCACGATTCCTGAGTTGGGTGGGTCTGAGTTTCCTTTGAAGCCTCGACGGTGGATTATCATCTCTTGAGATTTGCTCTCATTTAGTCGTAGATTATTCCTCTTGGCCCATTCAGATACGTTTTCCAACTCCTCAAGAGTGGAGCTCCGCATGATTAAACAGGTGTCATCCGCAACTCCGCATACATACTTCTTGATCAAGTTCTGACGGTTGATTGGGTGCAAATCAGAAGTGCCGACGTTGTATGATGATGGGCCAATAGCCTTGAACAACGCTGGCGTTGATGGATGCTACAATTGAATTCTTCCTGGGAAAGCGTGTCAAGTGCTTTCTGTATTGCAGAAATTCAACCACCCAATTGTAAATATGATCTGGGATTTCTAGCTGAGAAAGCTTTCGTAGAATGGTGCACAGAGTCAAAAGCTTTTGAAAAGTCCAGAGAAATCAGCATGACAAAGTCGTTTGTTGTTAGAAGAGCTGCAACAGCCTGGAGAATGGACATTAAGGCAGCTGTTGTCAAGCCTGTGGGGCGGAAGGCTTATTGGTCGGCGAGTAGGGTAGACATTGGAGAGGAGCTGAAGGATGGATACACAAACCTGTGCACGAGTTCACGCTCGGTCATTCTGGATAGGACCGGTACAATGGAAATGAGCCGAAAGTTGCTCGGCGTTGTCGGTTGAGGAGTTTTAGGCACGAGTTTAATGACAGCTGTTTTCCATGGTGTCGGGACATGGGAATTGGCGATTGATTGGTTGATAATGTCAGCCAGGACTGAAGCATAGCCTGTGACATAGTGTTGTTTTAGTTTTGCCTCGAGTTTTAGTTTCAATTATTATTAATTTTACATGCTAGGTGTTTTAGTTATTATTAGTTTTAGTTATTTCACCAATTTTTAGTTTTAGTTAATAGAAACTGACACTGAATTCCTCGTATCAGTTTTAGTTTCTTCAGTTTTAGTTTTAGTTTCAGTTATTCGTTCACCGATATATCAGCAATGTATATCAAATTACTGCAAATAGGCAATAGCAACCATTATTCTTACAGTATGACAACATGCCATGTATCATACATGATATAATGTCCTTTTAGTTATTAAAGTGATCAAAATTTCTTGTTGAGCTTTATGTGATTCCCCGATTTTCGCCCCTATGTACAAAGGCATTAAATATTCAACGACACTAGGTTTTCGTTAGATGTTTTCGTTATTATTACTACTAGTTTTGACTGTTTTAGTTACAGTTACCGTTTTTGGCCGGTTCCGCAAGTTTGAGTTATTATTAGTTTGAGTTATTTCACCAAGTTTTACTTTTAGTTTCAGTTAACTATAACCCAGAGTTTTCATTTACGAAGGTTTTAGTTTTCGTTAACGAAAACAACACTACTGGGAAATAGCTCAGATGCAGTTACAGTTTTGTGGCTACACACACTGCAAAATACGACAAAGAAACTTTTGTAAACCAGAAAACATATAGAAGAACCTTTCCATGCAGAATCTTCAGAAGCCGAATTTGTTTGAGGACACACTGGTGATGCTGTCTGACACTCAAATATGGGATGAAGCAATTGGATTTGAACCCTAGATTGCCAACCGAGGGACTTAGTAATCCTATCAACAGTTTCTGTATGTATCTAAGGTCCTAGCAATTGAGCACTAAAAGCTGCTGATTACATCTCTATGTACTGCCCTGTTACAAGGTGTTCACAAAATAAGTAAATAATTATATTCTTTATTAACCAATTGCTAATCGCAATTTGGTGTACAGACATCTAATAAACACAGTTTAAAAAGTATATAACTTCCTAATAATAAATGTTTTTGCGCATCGGGTTGTCGGCTGGGGGATTAACGAGGTCATGGGCATGGGGACAAAGGGAGTCATGGGCAGGTTTGGTTGAAGGTAGTGTAATTGGTAACTTGGTGTGGGTCCATGGGAACAGCCACTAAGAGGCAAGTTTCGCAGCTGTTGTAAAGTTGTTCAAACGTTGGAGAGTCCTTGGGGTGAGGCCATATTGGTCCAAGTTTGATATATTGAGGTGTGTAATTGTGTGAGTGTATGATGTATTCCGTTTATGTATGTATGTGTATGTATGTTTAATATTTTTACGCCATTACCACATGCATTGTGTGCATATCCTACTCTCTCTTCGTCTTTCCTTTGGTCTTCCTGAATCCATATAAGTTTTCTTGGGTCTCCCACTGACCAACAAGAGTACGTCATCCAGCATCTGATTTGCCGGCTGCAGAACCGTTAGTTCTCTCTTCCTGGTCTTTGTTCCGATTCTCTGATGGTGGTCGAAGGACAGCCATTTAGAATTTGGTTCACTGACATTTGCGCCCGTGACAAATGTGCCCTGACAAAAGCACCCAGACATGAGCCCGACAAAAGCGCCCCGACAAATGCGCCCGACAAATGCGCCCGCCTCTGCCTGTTGAATGAGACGAAAAATGAGACACAACGAAAGGGGCACAGTGGGGTTCCATAGTGTAGTGATAACATCACTGGCGTGAAGAGCAGTAGGTAGCGGGATCGCTTCCCGTACCCTCCCAAAGGTCCACTCAGCCTATCATTTGCGAGATGGCGCGTTTGTTAGATGAGATGTAGGACGTGATGGGCGCCTTGCATGGCTTCCGCATACAGTTAAATTCGACTCCTGTAATAACTTGTGATCATCCGTTCATACTGAATTGTAATCATACTGCATAATTGTCAGTTTGAAAATATTAAACGAAGATATTATTATTATTATTGCACGATATTTTAATACATCTACTTGTAAAAAATAAACTAGGTATTAACTAATAAAATATTCTAAGAAAGAAAGTATGTTGCCAGGCTGACAGTTACGCAGTTACAGGTTTTATCTTTTTAAAGACGATTGTCATAAGTTCCTCTAACTTGTTAGACAGTTTTAACCGACTAAATTTGTAAATTGTGCGCAATACTAGTCTGGAGGGTATAGTCGAGGATTGGAACAGCCCCCATAACTGCTGGAAACCACATGCAATTGACGAGTTAACTGAACTGATTTGTTCTTAGTGGAAGGCTGCCTTCGTTCCCATGCCGAAAAGTCGGGGTGCATTTGTCGGTTCTTTTGTGGCGCGAATGTCGGGGCTCATATGTCGGGGTTTTTATATGTTTTTTGGCGCATTTGTCGGGCGCTTATGACGGGGCGCATTTGTCAGAGGCGCTTTTGGTGGGTCACCTAGAAGAGAGGACTGTTATTTAGAATTAGGACTTCTGGCCAGTTCTGGGAAAATGTAGGGTATGTATAGTTGTTTAAGTATGTGTGTTTATGTATGCATACTTGTATGTGTGTATATGAAACCTTATTTACTCTCTGCACCGTGTTTATGCTTTATTGAAGCAGATCCTGTTGATAACATCACTGTTTCGCGGCCTGGTCCTTATTATGAAGGTGACGAGGTCCGTGTCACGGCCAATGGACACCCGCCTCCAACAATCACGTGTACACATTCGAAGTTTGGAGATGTTGTATATGTCGATCCTATGATGATTAAGGGTCACGCCGGAGACAAGTACACTTGCACAGCAACGAGCACGGTCAAAGGAGCAGCAGTATCTCAGAGTATAATGATTGACGTCTCTTCTACTCCTCCTCCAGAAGGTACGCGAACCTGCTTGGATTTATGATCAGGTAGAGTTGGAGAGTGGTGGGGAATTCATCGGAGGCATACTGGACATTTGGCCTCTCTCAAGAAATGACCATAATGTGGTCACTTATTAATGAGTTGCCAAGGTCTCGCTTTGTATTGATGCCTGTTGTTAATCTATTATAATCTGGGATCTTCGATAGTGCCATAATCGTTATGCACAAGGCTTGAAATCAATGGTTCTCAGCAAAATCTGATTCCTAAATCACGTCATTGGACAGAGCCATGCAGACAGGACCTCGTGAGACTTCTTATACTGGAAGACAGAAAGCAGGGGTAGCGGTTAAGCAGTTTAATTTCAGAACATCTGTTTTGAAATGCTGTAGAACTAGTTGCTGTTTTGAATTACAGGTTTTGTGTACGTTTGCATCTGGTAGTTCATATAGAGCCTTTAAAGTACCTAATAAAAGCTGTGCCTGTGTCAGCTTATGCGGTTGATTATAATTATTGTTATTAATACGCATTTATTAAACACCGTTATCGAATGACCAAGCATCAGTCGATGGTGCTGAGCAATTGCGAGCAAAGGATTTGCTGAAGGTTCCTACACAGTGATTATCTCAGAGGAGAAGGCTTGAACCTTTACGTTCTGTGATACAAGGCTAGCGCTCTGACCATTTGACTGGTGTGCTCCATAGTTGAGTGTGTGTGATGTCGGCAGGTGGGGAAAGCATATCTCTGGTCATCTGACAGTTCTGTGAAAAATGTGTTGATGTTGTGTTCTTTGTAGGTTGTTCATCAGGTTGCATCGCTGCAATCCTAATTTGTGTCTTTGGAGTTCCTATCATCGTGGTGGTGGTTTATTTTGGTGGTGCGCGGTGTGGATTTTGGGTTATTTCACCCTGTTGTCTTCCTCTTGTCAACTGTTGGAATAATTGCATCTGTTGCGTGATTTGCATCTGTGTGATAAAAGGTAGGTACAACAGACTGAATATTGGTTGTGCATTGTTCACATCTGAGCAGAAAGTTACCATGGCCAACGTTGGATCCACTGATTGACCCGGCTGAACAGAAGTACAACTGACCTTGGTCAAGTTATTTGGTTTCAACCTCTGACCTTGGTCCCAACAGCTGATAACAGCTTGAGTTGATAATTAACCCTTTGCCTCACGGACAAGCATGTCATCTGTGTATGAGCAATGTACAGTTCTTGTTTATATCAGTTAGATATATATACCCGTATTTTTCGGACTATAAGTCGCGGTTTTTTACATGAGAGCCGCGGGTGGTATCTTATATAAAGAAGTGAACTGTTCAATGTGTTTAGCAGCTGCAGCTGTATCTGTTATTATATTATCCTTGGATCCTTTCAGCTGCGTCAGGTTTAGAGTGAAGCAATTGCCATTTAAAAAATCTAAGGAAACGGCAACGGTTCTAACCTTAATTCCAAAATAACTAAAACTACTATAAAACCACAACATACACGGAATGCTGAAAAAAAATTAATTTCTAAAGTGCATAATATTTAATTTGTAAAAAGGCGCTTTTTAGCAAGTATTTGATAATAAAAAAGGTCGCTTATTTCCCGGCGCCATCTCCGCTAGCCAAGGTTTTAACCTTAAATTCCAAAATAACTCAAACTACTATAAAACCACAACATACACCAGATGTTGAGAAAAATTATTTTTAAAGTGCTTGAAATTTAATTTTAACAGAAGGCTATTTTGCAAGTATTTCATAATAATAATGGCTGCTTATTTCCGTTGCCGTTTCCGCCAGTCAAGGTTTTTAATCTTTAATTTTAAAATAACTAACACTACTATAAAACCACAACATCAAATGTTCAAAAAAATATTTCTATGATGCATTCAACTTTATTTGAACATAAAGGATTTTTTTAGCAAGTATTTGCTAATAATGGCCGTATGTTTACGGCTGCAAACAGCACGTGCTTATACCCGTTGGACTGTCTGTGTATGGGTGCTTCGTCTCTGCCTACCCGTGCGACGTATATATTGATTTTACACATATTTTGCGTCACTGCGACGTATACAAAGGAGCGACTTGTAGTCCGATAAATACGGGTAGTATAGGTGCCTTGATAAGATACTGATAACATGCTATGTTAGGTGGATTGGCACATACAGCTGTTTAGACTTGGCATGCTCTGTCGGTTATGCGTCGATAGTCCGAAGTGCAAAACATATCTCAAGAAACATGGTCAGCTTAATGTAGTCTGAAGACATATCTTTTTCAGTCTGTTAGATAGTTGTGCATCAGCATCGTTGTGAGGTTCCTTACAGGTGGTATATGAATGTGCAGCACATGTGATTTTCATGTGTAGGCTAACGAGTAAGAAATATTAATAAAAGTTTTAAAATATAGAAACTGCTTTACAAAGTGTGAAATTATAGCTGACCATTGTTATGATCTTCCTTGAATGTGCTTCTGTGCAATCTTTCGTTTTTGCCATGGGCCTTGAAATTTCAGTGCTGCCATTGCTTAATTGCTGTTTAGCGAGGGGTCATTGGTTCAAGTCCTGTCCAGGCAAACAGGTGGTTTACGGTATCTCTTCCAGTGTCATCCTCTATTAAAGAACTGGGATGTAAACTTGACTGTACAGTCAATGAGATGGTGAAACTGAGAGAATGAAGGGAACTATCATTTTGAATGACAACTGCTTTGTGTCATTGGCACGAGGACTAGCCTCCTGCCTGAGTATCAGCTCCTGCTATACTGTTTTAATTGTTCATGATAAACAAGTGTGAACTATGAACTTAATCCCTGTTTTTCTTTCATTTACAGACAAAAACGAGTGAGTACCATGTCATGTTTTACTCATAATGAAATCGGGTGAGTGTTGGAGTGACTTTTGTATTGCGTTCTCAGAAAGAGGAAAGACATTCTACATTTGGGTATTCACTAAAACATCAGTATTGACTGCTCCAGGTATCTGTGTTAAACGTTGGCATGATAACAGCAGTAAAACTGCTGGATTTATTATTACACATCTATTAAGCACTGCACCACTATCTATTACCAAGCATGAATCGATGTTGCAGAGCAAAGTAGTGAGTGAAGGACTTGCCCAAGATCCCTACACAGTTACCGTCTCAGGAAGGAGTCTCGAACCCGTACGCTCCACGTTATAAGGCGAGCGCTCTCGCCAATTGGCTACCATGTCCCACAGACCACACTGTAGGGCTGCCTAGCTGAATATCAAGTTTCACTGCCTGCTACCCTTTTGATGAAGGCCAAGCACATTGGCAAATTCTACCCGGTATTTAGAGATCCCTCCGGGGAATTCATGGTCCCCAAAAGAGCCCCTGTCTCTCCAGGGTGCCCCAAACTTGAAAAATGGCTGAACTGAATATGGCATATTGTGAGGCTAGGAATGAGTTGAAGCACAGCAATGAAAATCTAGGCAGAGGCAACATATATTGTGAGAAATGTGCTGAAGACTAGTGAAAGGTCATGCAAAGTTCTATTTACGGGTAGTTTTCACCCCTTTGAAACTCGTTAGTGCCCAAGTTTGGCAGACTTGGTGCAGCCATTGTCCCTGTATTCATCTTATTGTTATAGGCCTACCTCACTGTGGTCTCTTCTGATAGGCCAAATACAAGAGAGAATTGCTAATATTGTGATTTGTGTTCAAGGTAGTCTCTCTTGTATTTGGTATTCGTTATGATGCAGCCCTTGATGTAGTTATTATTATTATTATTATTATTATTATTATTATTGTTATTATTATTATTATTATTAAATAATGCATCTGTTAAGCGCCTCTATCTAATGACCAAGAATCAATCGATGATGCTGAGGAACTGTGAGTGAATGAAAGCGTTTAATGGGCGGTGGCTGAAACCCTTACTCTCCATGTTACAAGGCAAGCGCTTTAACCAATCGGCTACAATACCTGAGCATTGATGGTGTTGACATTTTTGTTGTTTTATTTGTGTAGTGAGAGGGCAAACGTGCGACTGACTAATTCTACATCCAGCGGGCCTGAGAAGCCTCCAAGATTGAGTGAAAATCCAGTAAAGCCAGTAAGTCTTATTCGAATCTTTATTCTCGTAACCGTCACAATTAAATGCACAAGTTTCTCTTATAACAATACAATGCTATCGTAAGAACATGCCAGATGATATCCTAATGCGTGAATAGTGCTACATAATATAATCAAGGTACTATAAATTGCTGTGCATGTGGCTGTTTGATCCTAAAGGATGCCACATAATGTAGGCTGAAGATGTATCCTGAAAAGAGACGTGCAACAGGGCATACCAGATACATACGGGGGCACATCTGTTCTAAGAGGAAATCACTAAAGATATGCACTGGTATATTTCTGCATATATATATATATATATATATATATATATATACATGCTGTTATGTATCTGACAATACATATTGTTGGTATGTATCTAGCATATATATATATGTATGTGTGTCTCAACATGGATATATGTACATGTATATTATATGTACATGTATATTATATGTGTTTACCTTGCATTTATATGGCACCTTTGAAGGACCTCAGAGAGGCACTGAAACATGACATTCTAACTCATGTTCGGTTTAGGCTTCAAACTCAGAAGCTGGCAAAACTTGTCCTCAGATTAAACACAGTTCTGTTCCAAAAGAGTTGGGCTACGAGTGCTTCTGAGTAGATATATATTGCGAGGGCTCTAGATAAATTAGGTTATATGTAATGTGTTGTGCTAAATGCCCAGATATATACATATTACATTACCTGCTGCAACAGGCAAGTTAGGGTTTACCATCTTTGAAATGCAAGGGATGGTATCACGCTCATGTTGGTATCGTGTAGCTTAGCAAAGTTACCAGAATCTCGTTTCATGATTGCATTATTTTGACTTTGCAGGAACATGTTTAAACGTCAGGTAAATAGAGATCCTGTTTCCTGCAGCATGTTTCTTTCCGGTTTACTGTTAACGGGTTTCGTCTGTTAACTTTCTTCGTCTGTTAATTTTTTTAACGTGAATGGTTGGATGTTAATAAATTTAAGCAGGATTGGTTTTTTCCCTGGGTTAAGGCTTGCCCCAAGTTACAGGCAACTTTTTACTTGTGGGTTGTAAGCCTTCGTTGATTTCTCATTAGTGCCTTTTCAAGCATACCGTAATTGAAACAGGATCTGAACGGATTAATTCGTACAAATTTAAACATATTAAAAATTCACCAGTGCCGTTTTAAACATGATTAAAATATGATTTAATAATGAGAAAAAATGTTAAGTGCCTTTTTAAGCATGAATGGTTGGATGTACTAGGAATGATTCGTTTGTTGTATTAAGGCTTGTGCTTAATTTACGTATTTCTTTTAAACATGAATGGTTGGATATAATTGGAATGATTCGTTTGTTGTATTAAGGCTTGTGCTTAATTTACGTATTTCTTTTAAACATGAATGGTTGGATATAATTGGAATGATTCGTTTGTTTAGCTACATACGTGCATCGACATCTCATCTTTACTAGCTTTTTAATTGTGAAAATCTTCGGTTGCAATCTACACTGTGTAGCACGTAGCATTAGAATGGCACAAATAAGCCTTCGATATCAGTTCATTCTCTTCCACAAGCGCTCCCTCGCTGACGCGACTGTTAAAAGAATACAGAGTGTTACATCTTGAACTGACACCAGATTTTCTTTTAGTAGCGTTCAATAGAGGCATGCGTTTGTTAATTATATTTCGTTTAATAGTTGGTTATGATTTGGTTATTGCTTATCGGGAATGTTTTCTTTGGGATATATTCAGTTATCCTGCAGTGGCCTTTATTGCTTGCATGTTACTTAATGTTGGCTTCTCTACGGTTCCACGATTACTTGTGTTTCGAAGCCGCTAAAGTACAGTAGTTTTATTTTGTGACATTTGCTTTTCTTTATTGCACACTGCTCTGGTCAGTCCAACTTTCTGGAACAGGTAGTCTAGCAACCATTAACCTGGGCTCCTTGGTCTATATAAATCCATGATTACAGTTACAATTCTGTTGAATTCCGCCACGCACCCTACTCGGGCAGTGCCAGTCCCAATCGTAAGTAAAAGAGGAGGGCAATACTGATAATCTTTGCCATGACACTGTGTCATTAAGCAGAAACTAATCAACCAACAATTCTGTTTGGGATGTATTTGTGTTTGGAAACAGTGGGAAAAGATCTGTGGTGCATTGTGTTAATTGAGGTTGTAGGGGGTTAGTCTTGAACCAGTGACGTATGTGTATTTTGGAAAGTTTATCCCTTTAGAATATGGTTTGCAGAATGTCTGCAGATGTTTGTCGTAGTGGGATTATCTGGGCTGTGGAATCGTCACATAACCATATACGATTACGGCGCTATATAAGTCATTTAGTTTTATGGGACATGGTGTCGGATTGGTTAGATCGCTTTCCTTGTCACGTGGAGAGTACGGATTCGAGCCTCTTCCTCTGAGATGGTTCTTGTGTAGGGACCTACAGCAAGTCCTTCAGTCTCAATTGATCAATGCCATCAATTGATGCTTGGTCATTAGATAGTGGTGCTTAATAAATGGATATAATGTCCCATAAAATTAATAAATGCATAATAATAATAGGAATGGTAGACCCTCTTTACGAGACAAGCTTCCATGCAATCTCTGACATGAGCTTCTACTTTCTATGCCTTTATTTCGTAAGCTTGAAGACCATTCTTTGTTATCATGCAGTCAGGTAGGGAGCGCCTCTGATGAGTTCTCTGGAAGATGAGCTATATAAATGAGCACCTACAGTTACAAATAATCATGAATATGTATTAAGCAGATATTGAACAGTGCAGTTAAGACCGGCAAGTGGCGTGACCAAACCTGTTCAATAAGGTGAGAACTGGACTCTAGATGTCAGCACAGAATCTGCAGGATATGAAATAATAAAACATGATAAATTGATGTTCTGATTAAACACTGTATGTCTGACAAGTTTAAATACTCGCTTAATCAATGTAACAAACGCCGCTTTTTTGTTTTTCAGAATCGTCCAAGTTCCGAGTGCCAATACGCGGAATTGCGGCCTGAGCCTATCCCCCATCAACTGAAGCCAAACCCAGTGAACACTCCTTCGACTCACTATGCTTCTGTAGCTATTGCGTAAATCCATTTCCGCCAGGGATCGTTCATTAATTACATAAGTAAGTAAGTATTAAATAAGTGTTTAATCAGTAGGTATGTAATGGGACGTTCAACCCTTTGGATTGCCTTTTTGACGCCAGCCCTTGAAATAGGCGGAACTATCATAATTTGGTTTGTCTGTTGTGTGGTGTTTCAATAAACATAAACAGTTTATTGAACACCACACAACAGGCATCGGAACAAGGAAAATTTTTGGTTTATTCGTTGTTCTTTTCTCTCTGCTCTTTTGGATGATCCCTCATAATATTTTTGCACAAGGAGCTTTGAAAGTAATTAAGAAATACATTTTGTTAGCACGCCATAGGTCCTCAGGCTCTAATGAGGAATCGTAGAAATGTCCGTGACTGGTGCAGAACTTTTGTATATTTTTTTATTTGCCCTCTGATTATATGGCTTGCTTGTGTTTAATTTCGAATTAATTCCTGGATGATTTTAGTCAGCTGATTGATACATGAATTGAGTAAGTTGATTGACTTATTTGGATTGCTAATGAGCTGCCTTGTTTTTTGTGTAAAGACTATGTGTAGCGTAGCAGGATTTGAAGTCATTCATTTTACCAAGCTTTTCAGTTGTCCAGTGTGTATCACTTTCCTAAGAGCGTGTCAAGAAGATGCTTAAAGGAGCCAAATATTCCGATGCTGTATATGTCTCCAGCATATAAATATGCATGCTTGTATGTATCTGAGCAGCTGTTGTTATATGATAATCATTTGTAATCTTCAAAATCATAATCACTATCATAATAGAGTAATTATTCTTGTGCATTGGTTAAAAACCAGTAGGTGTCGAATGCACATTTAATCATTTTCTTTTACACATCTTTGCTGCATACTGCCACAGTGTTTATGGATGTTTTTGTATGTTGAGGACACTTAATATTGAGCATTTTAAGCAACTCTCAATGTGCGGCTTGACACTTCTGTGTCACTGAGTCATCCCATGCAAAGGATTCGTCATCTTATTTTACCGCCATGAGTTCAAATGAATCGTTTGCAATCTTTTTGTCGTTATTCATAAGCGACGAAATAGGCCTAGTTCCTATCTGATGGACATAATGATAATTATTATGATGATGATAATGATCTTGAAGATTTTTTGTGGGACACAGTGGCTGAGAGTACGGGTTTGAACCTCATCCTCTGAGATGGTTACTGTGTAGGGACCTTGAGCAAGTCCTTCACTCACAATTACTCAGTGCCATCGATTGATGTTTAGTCATTAGATAGTGATGCTTAATAAATGTTTACTAATAATGATGATCACTTGCACCGAATCCTTGGTCTATGCTTGGTCTTGAGCTTTATTGCAGAGCCTCCCAAGTTCCTCTATGTGATTTACTGCCATATCTTCTGCAGATCTTTAGGTGTTCATGATCTCTGCTTGTACTGATATTCCCATGCTTTTGTTCAGAATGACTTTATCACTCCTTCTAAGTGCCCTGTGAACTTAGATCAGGAAATTCTCAGTTCAGACCATCCTCACAATTCTTGCCCCAACTTACGGCTGCTTTTGAACATTTGCCCATTTTTTTCTTATTATTCCATTATATTTAATCAGACATTTAAATCATGCTACTTTTTGAATTCACTTCAAAATCGTGTAGCTGGCAAAAGATAAGTCTTCAATCATGTTCAAATTAAGTAAGAGAAAGAAAAGTGTTCTTTGTTGCCAGTGGTTACGATTTCCGTAGATGACAGCTAGGGTCTGAAAATGAGTTTAAACTGCAAATCTCTCTATGTTGGAATGGAATTGGGTAGAGGAAGCTGACGTTAATTTTGTCCTGGTAGGATTAAGCGGATCTTGTGTAGTCGTGACCGTCCTGTTCCATGTGATTGTAAGATTAGCCTTGTAATGTTCTGCGTCATTGAGTCAAAGGCGTTCTCAGAGTCCACAAAGCAGTTGTATGCCCACATGTTATTTCTCTACCAGTGCTTTCCAAGTTCCATATGATAGTAAGGTTGCCCATGGGCTGTCGTTCATGACTGAAGCAAAGGCCTTCTCGCAGTCCACAACGCAGTTGTACATCAGTCTGTTTTTCCCTACCAGTCTTTTTCCGGTTCCTTTTTCCTTTTCTGTGGAATCCTATTTTATGAGGTTGTCCATTTGCCCTTTTGTGTCCTTGAGTCAAAGCCTCAAAGGTTCTTGTGTAAGCCACAAAGCAGCTGTATGACCACTTGTTCTTACTCTATCAGTGTTTTTCCTGTTCCATGTGATCGTGAGGTTCCCACGTACTGTACTCTGTGATTGAATCGAAGGCCTTTTGATGTTCCGTGTTATTGAGTCAAAGGCCTTCTCAGAGTCTACAAAGCAGTTGTATATACCGGTCTGTTCTTTCAATCTCTTTTCTTCAATGAGCCTTAACATCAGTATTTGTCCAACTATACTTCTATCCTTTTTCTTTTTATCCAGCCCAGTTGATCAGACATATTATATTCCTCTATCTATCCATTTTTTTATAGTCACCATTATGGGGCAGTACTTCCCCAAATGGCTAATTAGGGCAACTATATTGTTCATATATTTGGTTTTTGCATTTGATTGGTAAATCTGAATCTTGTTTTGTCTTCATTGTAGTGCAGAAATTCTGCTATTGTGTTTATTTTTGCTGTTCATTCTAGCAGTTTTATTAGCTAAAGCTTTTAATACCTGTTTGCGATCTAAAAATCAGAAGCTTATGTTCCCAGAAATGTGTTTGGTTGCGCAGTTTTTATCCTATGTTTAAGTTTTCTTAGTATTGTAACCCAAAGACGCATGATTTCCATTGTGAATCATAGCTCTGCACTTAAACGCTAAGCTTCTCTTTTATTCATAGCTATAGTTTAAATGAAACGTAAAATGTTTGTTGAAGTGAAAATTCAAGTGAAAAATTTATTAGTTTTGTAGGACAGTTTTTCTAGTTATATGAACAGTTGTTTGCTTATTGGTGATGTTTTTGTGTTTAAAGATTGAAAAGTTCTTCCTTTATGCTAGTTAATATTTAACGCTTTTGTGAGCTACTTGATAAACACCTTAATCCCCACAGCAGTGGCTTATATTGAACATATGGTGTAACGATGACATTACTCCACATATTGACTCTGTACATGTATGTCCTACATATGTACGATATATGGGCACATGCATAGAGTATATATAGAACCTGGAACCGTCTACCATTGAATATACCAACTATTTTGTCACAGACAGCTGAAGAACCATTTTCAAGTCCTCTTAAGATGCATCTTTTTTAGATAGATCTGCTAGATTGACCTATGTTAAACTCTCTTCTGAGGTTCTTGAAAGACGGTTTATAACACTATATAATATATACATTGAAACACACATATGATGTAACCTTTGTGGAATGCTGTCATATTTTTCCCAATTTTTTTTAACACGTGACATTGCTTTTGTGTATATGCATGCATCAAATTATTAATCAGCTCTATAATAGGTGACTACCCGTTAAATTGGCAATTACATGTATTGTCAAAGGACATGTTGTTTTTGTGTTACATGTTTTGCAAAATGTAGCTTCTACTAAATGCTTTATCTGCCGATGCTGTGACAGGAAACCAGCGAATTTCACTGGGCTGGACTGGAAATGCCTGAGTAGGATGTCTGGTGCTATATAAATGCCTTGCACAAGTGAATGAACGTTTGACGACAGGTGGCAAAATTAAATCCCACCTTGTAGAGTCCAGTATCCATTGTGTCTTTGGACACACTTAAAATCTAGTGGAGCAGACACCAGTGACTGCACACTTTTAAAAGTTTGATCTCCCAAGATCAGACAATTGTGTCTAGAACACACTTAGAGATAAACTGCCTTGTGTCAAGTGCACTAGTTTCGCCTACTACCAAGTAAGTAAGTAAGTAAGTGTATTCTTTATTATACCAATTGCTAACTGCATTTTGGTTTACAAAGCAGTCACTTTAGTGGTTTAGGGAAGCCTAACTTACCGTAAAAGTCGAAATAAGCCAACAATCACAGACATTTTTGTCTAATTACTTTCAACGGACAGTAGTGTCGATCTGTAGACCACAGTGACTGCAATCATCAGACAATCGACATCTAAGAGTGTTTTGGCCACATTAGTAAGTGTTCTTTCAAGACACTAATCTTAACAGTGCAAGGTTAAAGCTTATGTGGACACTGGACATCAAGATCAATCAAAGTGTTTGGTATCTGGCATTTGATTTCTGCCAACTGGTTTCAAAGCAATGCTACATTTTTTAGGGTTCAAAATGAGTAGGCCTACTAGTCTAAAAGTTTGTGAACTGATCGAAAACAAGTCTTGTAGTCCAGAGGTGCTTCTACTATAGTTAGGTTAGGTTTCTTAATATTTTTAGGACTCGATAAATGTATTGTGTAGAGTTGCATACTGACAATAAATGTATTGTGTAGAGTTGCGTACTGACTAAGTATTGATTTGTGGGCATAGCAGCTGAATGGTTAGAGCGCTTGGCCTGTAATGCAGAGGGCACCGGTTCGACCCTCCTCCCTCAAGACGGTGACTGTGTATGGATCATGAGCAAGTCATTCACTCACAGTTGCTCAGCGCCATTGATGTTCGGTCATTTGGTTGTGTGTGCACTTTGGAAGGAGGGAAATATCAAATACTATTGTATTGTATTCTATTGTATTGCATTGACTGTTTGATGTGCCAGTGGTGACTGTTAGCGTAAGAAACATGATGTTCTGTTTTCTTGTGGTTGTTCCTTGGGGATGTTCGCAAAGATAGGTGGATAGAGGGTTTCAAAGTAGCACCGTTGTTTGCAGATGCCCATTATAGATGACCCCTACTTTTGTACAGTTACATGTTTTCATGTCTTGCTGGTTTCTGTCTCGTGTTTTGGTGTGCCTATGCTTTGCTTTCTAAAACAGTGTCTGCTAACAGCTAGACTTTAAAGTGGCCTTGCAAGTCGAGGCAGTAACGAGCACAGACTGTGGTCTAGGGTGAGACAATTGAGTGTTGCTTGCTATGATTGTCAGGCTAACGTTGAGCACGGCTCACGATATGTGTTTTGTGTGTTTACAGGCTTTCATTGTAAGTGGATTATACCTGTAGGAGTTTTGGGGTTATGCACGATGGTCTAGTGGTTAGCCTGCTGGGCTATCAGCTGAGAGGTCGGGGGTTCAAATCCCCGCCAGGGCAGAAAGTAGTTTCAATATTTTTCCTGCACTTGTGCCCCCTAGCGAACTCGACTATATTGAATAACCTTGTCGTACACTTTACTTGCTCTTACTATGGCAGTGCCAGTCCCAAGCCTCGATGAAGGAGGAGGGCGACGCTAATGATCTTTGTAAAGACACAATGTCGTTAAACTGAAACTACTGCTAGGCCTACTGCACTAATGGTGGGAAGATCAGTTGGCAAGGGAAGGACATATGCCGAGGCTAAGAAAATGAAGTAGCTTACGTTTTGAAAGTGAAAAATTTAATAGCCTCGTGGGGCTGGCTGTAGGCACTCTGGCACTGCTCTTAGTCTTCTTTGTGGTTAGATCTATGTTTGTGTTTTCTGTTGCTGAAGATTGTGCCGATCAAGTATAATACATGTACATTAATTTTAATAAATGCTGTTCCTTATGAATGTCTTGGTGTTCATTGAATTTAGCGATTCAGATCCTTCAATTAGCCAGAGATGCATTTGCAAATGCATATGCTTCCATGTGTATGGGGTCTACTGATAATTTACGTATGGCCCTACGAATAGGAAACGAAGGGGAGGGGAGGGGGAGAGGTGAAACCTCGATGATAATTTGTCTGAACAGCTAATCAGACAAGTAGGCCTACCGGGAGAAGTAGGACTGTGGGAGATGTGTCAATTGTAGGCCTATATGTCACGGACAACGGCGGTGGACAATCTGTTAATATTATCAAACCTCGACTGTTCCAGACTTCCAGCCTGGATTAAATAGGCCTTTAGATCATTCTACATGTATAGGATTCTGGGGTGCGTCAAGGGTAGCCAACGTACGCAGGTGGAGTGTAAAAAAAGTAAGGAGGGGATTTTCGGGATTTCTGCGTAGGGCATACACAGCTACTAAATGGATAATAATAATATTATAATAATATCTTTTTTTAATAAGCACCTGACAAACGCACTGCGCTGTACATTTACATGTTATGCAATTTAAATCTTAATTACTAACAGAACAGACAGCCTGCAATACAACGGCGCTAATAGCAGCCTACAAAGCATACCGCCCAACGGGGGCTCGAACTCGGTACCTCTCGGTCTCTGTGCCAGATGTTATCTAATGCGCTATCGGGCCCCCCGGCCGGGCCTCTATCTTATAATTCCTTCTCTCCCTTTTAACTCTCTCGTTTCAATTCTAGGCACCATGCATACACCGTAGCCGTCTGAATTTCTGCCTTGAACCGATTTTGACCCTACCAGCGTAACGATATTTTTTACTGAGCGCCTGGTGCTAGCTGCGACTTCACTCTAGAAATCTCCAGGTCACAGAGCGGGATGGAATTTGGCAGCCGTCCTCTTTTGCCGAAGCTAAGAAAGAAATAACCAAATTTGATTAGCATGACGAGGCTCAGAAATACTGAATTACCAACATTTCATACACGTGGCTGCCTCTCGAGGTTAAATTAAATAATTGACGAAAAATATTAGCTTCACGTACGGCACTGCAGAAAGAAATGCGCTACAACAACTTTTATTACGAACATACAACACAGTGGTTCCGATGTTCGTGATGAAAAATGAAGGCGTTTTTTCTGTTTTTGCTTTTTATGTTGACAACATTTATCTGTTTCGGTTATGATTTTTCCATCGTTTCGGGAGTTCTGGATGAGAGTCGCGGAGACGTTTTAGCGGCGTTCGGCGATTTTAACGCCGACAAATTAATAGACATATTCGTCATTAGCTATTCAGGTCTGTGCTGAGTTCACCTGCCTGAATTTTGTAGCGCCTTCATCTGCTACAGAATTGATTTTGGACGGATAGTCCGCTTGTAGTCATAAAAGCCGTGTGACTACAAACGGACTACCCGTTTGTTTTTAACGTTCTATCAGACGTGTTTTAAAACACGTCTATCTTCTAATATACTCCAGTGAATCCAATATGCTGTCGGAAAAAAACAGTTGTTCCATGATTCACACCAAAAATCAATCAATCAATTTTCGTTTATTCAAATTGTCAGAGTGGCATAGACGCACCCTAGTACATTATACAAAATATTAATGTAAGTATAACTTCGCATGGCTATCAACATGGGAGCTATACAATGAGAGTATTGGTGGCCAGTCAGCGTTATTTTAATCGCACTGGCTTGTGTATTTCTTTTCTACGGAACCGTCCGCAAATAATCTATGGGCAGCCATCGTACTGTCGAATTGTAATTTTAAACAACGAGGGTCGGTTATTAGTATTCTCCAAGGGTTAGGGTCAGGGTTAGGGTTAGTTTCCCCTTAACTACTGCGCTATTGATGGTTCCTTTCGCCATAGATATTTGTCGCCCATAGTTATTTGCGGACGGTTCCGTATCGACTTCTGCCAGTGCCTATTTTAATTGCACTTTGTGTATTGGCAAGCTTGCAGCCATCGTACTGTCGAATTGTATTTTAAAACGAATACTCCAATTATATCGTTGCCATAGCTGCCTCGCTGGTTATTTGTGTAGTTTATCGACTTCTGTAACCGAGCCACCAGTTTGGAATGATCTCCCATAATAAGAAAAGCCTCATGCAGGCGTAGATATGTCACATTCTGAGTCCTACCATGGGGCATGGTAGCCAATTGGTTAGATCACTTCGCTTGTGATGTGCAGAGTACGGGTTCGAGCCTCCACGGAAGAAGTCACTGTGTAGGGACCATGAGCAAGTCCTTCATGCACAGTTGCTCTGCACCATCAATACTCTACCCTATGGTCACATGTGCACTTCTGAACTTTACAATGAGGGTAATATCAAATGCAATCGTATAATGCAGTGGTTCCCAAGCTCTTTTGATGGAGGGCAAAGTCTTACTTTTAAAATATCATGGCGGGCCACAGAGATCTGAGGAGCCGTCCTCAGTTGCAGTGGCGTAACTAGGGGTTCGCGCGCCCAGGGGCAAGAATTTCCTTTAAAAAAATTTCTTACTCATTTTGCGCCCCCCCTCCCGCGCCCCATGCAAAACTCATGTATAATAGTTACTTTTTTACTTTTTTCCACTATTTCTTTAACAAAAAATTGTCAGAAGCCTAAATCAAGAAAACAAGGTAATTTAATTTTTTTCAAAAGTTGTGAGTGACTGTCGCGGGCCACATTCAAAGGATTGGCGGGCCACTTTTGGCCCGCGGGCCACGGTTTGGGAACCACTGGTATAATGTATTGTATTGTATGTACCATATTTCTGATGTTTCTTTGTTCAGGACGCGGTATTGACATTCTCTTGGCGCAAGACAAGAAGCAGTATGTCAGAAAGCCGCTTCTTACAAACGAGAGCATTCCAGTTCACATTACGATCGCCGGTATAATGCTTGCGGATTTTGATGGGGACGTGCTGATGGATGTTCTGGTTACTACAAAGAAAGCTTCCGATGGGAAACCCGACTCCGTTCAGATGTCTGTCTACTGGGGTAACGGAACTGGAATTGACCTAGGTGTGTTCGTCAATATATCTAAAACCTGATCAAAGAATATTACTCATGCATTTGTTCATTCAAAACATCTAATTATGAGCTCATGTGCATTCCATGACTCTGCTCCAAAGGAATGGAATTGACTGCCATCTCTCTTCGTAGCTCAAATTCACTTCCTTTCTTCAAAAAGCCGCTTAAAACTCACTATTTCTCCTTGGCCTTCAAGCACCTGGATATCTAATGGCATCTTCTCCTGGCGGCTGGCTACCTGCGCCTCAGCTTCACATTTCAGAATAAAGAATTTCTTAGCAAACTCTGAGCACTTGTGATGATGACCGATGTTGTAACACACTGTAGAAGTAGGATATTACTTACGAAGCTGCAGAATGGTCACTTTTGAAATAACAATTACGATCCTCATGACTTCTGCATTTGATTTTGTAGAAGATCCATACAACTTTAATAATGAATCATTCCGAGGTGAACCGGTACTTTTTGAGTAAGTACTTATCTAAATTTTGTAGGAACAAGTAATGGTAGTATAAAATAAAGTATGTATGTATGCATTGGAATATTTATGTAGCGTAGTTTACGACCCTCACAAACGCACAGAAACTTGTCTGTAACAGTTCTACAAAGGTGTTGACTTAAGTTAAGCTTGAATGTTTCTTGAGCAAGCCATATTGTATGCAATATGTAATCATATGATGATACAATAGAATTGCAGTTGATACTGCCTTCCTTGCAAAGTTCAGAAGTGTAAGCATATTAATTATAGAACATTGATGGTGCAGAGTAACTGTGTGTGAATGATTTGCTCAAGGTCCTACAGAGCCCTTCGAACCCCTGAAAGTAACATGACCTCTTTTGCTGCTGATTGGCAAAGATTCATCTCGATGCTTAATGATTTTTCTTGAAAATTCCTATATGGATTTTAGTTAGGAAGATGCTGATATTTCCGCTTTGAAATTCCGCTTTTACGTTTGGTTAGTTTTTGCTCTGTGGCTCAGTTTGATGTTCATTTCCTCTCTGTAGTTTCAACGCTGATATGAGGCCGGATCTTCTGACACAGGGAACCGACGATCTCACCGTCGTCTGGGAGGCCACCATCTACAAGAACTTCACTAAGTTGAATTTTACTAAGTCGATCGACCTTGAAGTGCCCCACTCGAGCGCATTTATTGATCTTGACAGGGACTACAATGCGGGTTGGTCATCGATTTTACTTGTTATTAATTGACTAAACTAAGCTAGAAATAATTAAGCAAGTTGAGTTAAATAATGCAGGTCAGGTTTCAGTTTTGTTAATGAAGAATAGCAGCCCATAACACTTCTTGATGTTGACCTGATTATTGCTTGGGTTTGATGTGCCATTGGTTGATGCCTTGTGCATTATGCACCAGTGCAAGAGAAGTCGCTAATTAATAATAAATTAATAATAACCCTGAGGGGCAGTCTTGGGTATGAAGCATTAGCAGAAAGTTTCTCTTTGAGTGGTACTATATAAATGTTGCATGGTGCTATATAAATTGCAATTGCAATGACTCCACCTGATGGATTGGGCTGCACTCCAGGCTTAGGGAAACCTGCATTTAACGCTTCAGCGACGAGCTGCTTTGCTTTCCATGTAGCTCTTAGCACCTCCTTAACGTTAAAGGATTAAAATGTAATGGATCTGTTTCTACCCATACATACTTGGCTTTCCATTAGGTAGCTCTTTAGTAACTTCCCATCATTCAAGGATTAAAATGTAATGGATATGTTCTATCCATAATGTTTAGCTGTCTATTTAGATTGGTCCTATGTCCGCATTTGGGATTGTAGTAGTTATAGATACTGATCTGCTTTGCTTTGTAGATCTGATTCTGACGAAGAAAAACAAAACATTTGAGATTTTCACTAATAACAGCGTAAGATCCTTTTGTTGGACTATCACGAGATGACCGTTTATGGTAATGACAATAAGCCAGTTTTTCTGTGCAGGTTTCAAGGTCAAATGCAATCTTTGCAATCCAATCTCGACAGATACATACATATATAAGACGCAGAAGACAAGTCTCAACGCTTTTGTGATATACTTAAAATGAGTTATGTTTGGAGTCTTGATACATACATGCATGCATACACGACACATACACACACAAACATTCATCATAACCTTGCCTTTGCACAGTACTTGTGATAGTGCCCCATGGCATTGTAATTGGGAAATATTCAGTGTAAGTTTTAACTAATTATACTAATAAAAGTACAATTTGTTTAGCGCCGTAGCATGGCCGAGGCCGAAGAAAGGGCTTTTTACATGAGTTCAGAAAGTCAATGACGATGCTTTAAAAAGACCGGTCTCGATCTGTGATCTGAATGTCTTCATAGAAGGCGCATTCTTCACATGGACAGGAAACAATTATGATGGCTTGCCATTTCTATTACAGTTCAATACTTCGACCAGTTTCTCCTTTGACGTAAAAGACATCGACAGTATTGGACAGTCGAGCTTTGCAGATTTTAGTAAGTATGACCACATATTCCAGTGTATGTGGGAGGTATTGCACTGCTTCCCTTCCCACAGTGCATCTCATTCAGGGTCACATCCTTGGTGTGACAGTGCTTATTGCGCTAGGCACCCTCCCTACCTGCGTGAGCTTTGCTGCCGTTGCACAGGCCGCCGTGCACTGCACTCCTCCATGGCGACTTTGTCCCATTCACCCGCTCTGCAGCAATGCAGAGCCGTTCCCTCTCTGTGATTGATCTGACAACATTTTTTCGTCCATCTAAGTAACACCTTTCCAAATTAGCAATGATGAGGTTATAAGGTTGTGAGACTTTAGCGCTTCTGTGAGACTCTAAAGTGGTGCTATATAAATGTCTTGTTACATTACATTACATTACATTAAAAAGGCGCCATATCAGTAACCGACTAACCGTATATATACTGACATATAATGCAGCAGGTCAGTCTACTTTTCTTCTTGTTTACTGTTTAGAACAAAGACCATTAGTCTTTTATCCAGGCTTGGGACTGTGTGGTGTCTCTGAGGAGGTCATTCTCTGTGTTCGGATCTTCTGGATGTTGACCTGATTAGAGCTTGGTTTTGGTGTGCCATCATTTGAAGCCTTGTGCATTACACAGCAGGCACGATAGAAGTTGATAATTAGTATTGATAGCATACAGTAGGTTCAATAAAATGCAGGAACCTAGAGGTGCTACGTAATGTGGGAAGTGGGTGTCCCATCTGAGCCTGTATGGGATTCAGAACCGTTAGATGTGAATTCGACATCCTTCTGTGCAGACCCAAAGGTATGGGATATCCCAGGTAGATGGTACAAACACTAAACAATGCTTGATATTGCCTTGTAGTTCATTCAAGAACATATGTTGCCATTGTTTCATGTTTGAACAGACCAAGACGGCTTCATTGATCACGTGGTACTTGCGAAACAAATTGGTGACCCTGGGGAAAACTGTGTCTATCTTCGTGACGGAAAGAACAAGGTTAAGACCCAACTCTTCATTTACTGGTGGTGGTCGTTGTCATGGTGATGGTGGTGGTCATGGACTCATGGGGGTGCTCATGTGGTCATGGTGTTTAATATTCAGAAGTTAAATATGATTGAAAGTTGATAATAATATTGCAGCAGTGTTTATAAGTTAGTAATGCTTAAAATTAACAATATTACAGTTATATTTAAAAATCAGTCATGTTTACAAGTTAGAAATGTTTAGAAGTTAGAAATGTTTAGAAGTTAGAAATGTTTAGAAATTAATAATAAGAAGTTAGGAATGCTTAGAAATCGGTATTGTTTAGAAGTTAGTAATGTGGGAAATAAATTAGAAGTCAATAATGTTGAGAAGTTAAGAATGGACAATATTGAAAGTTAGTAAGTGCAAATTTTTGCTTTGCAGACGTGGCTCAAAGTTTCCGACCCGTTTCCCTCGGGGTTTCTCTTCGATAGTCCTTCGCCGTACCACCTCAACTTTCCCGTAACTCTGAGGGTCGGCGATTACGACATGGATGGCTACCCCGATCTACTTGTTATCTTGTTTTCACAGACGTAAGTTGGAGTTTCCTTCTGTATTGGTTGAATAAATTTAGTCACAGGCCTTGTCGATCAAGTGAGATAAGTAATTGTAACAATTATATTACTAATAAATTAACAAATAGTTATTAATTAGTAAATCAGAAACTATTCTGAGATATGGTAGCCAATTGTGGGACACAGTAGCCAATTGTTCCGCATGGTAGCCAATTGTGGGACACAGTGGCCGACTGGTTAGAGTGGTAGCCTTGTAGCATGAAGAGTGCGGGTGTGAGCCTCGTCACCTGAGATGGTCACTGTATAGGGACCTTGAGCAAGTCCTTTACTCAGCAGTTGCTCAGCACTATCAATTGAAGCTTGATCATTAGATAATGGCACTTAATATAAGTGTACAAATAATAGAAATGAAATTGTGGTAAATTAGACGATTAGTTGGTTTCTTCAATTTGTTCAATGTAGTACTAAGATTTGTAACATGAAGGTTTGAGCCTTAGATGGTCACTGTATAGGGACCTTGAGCAAGTCCTTCATTCACAATTACTTTGAAGCGTGATCATTAGATAATGGCACTTAATATAAATGTAAAAATAATATAAATGAAATTGTGGTAACTATTAGAAATTGGACGATTAATTTGTTTCTTCAATTTGTTAACATAGTCAACGAAAGTCATACAATGTTAATATATTTTAAGTCCTGAGGTGTATCTCTGTTCGTCATGCGCATTCTGTTTGTGGCTGGCTCGTTGCAGAGATGGTGCCAAGCTGTTTCTTCTGAGAAACATACTAAACGACAAAGGAGATGGAAGGAAGTTTTCCGTCCAGCCAGATGTTCTTCCATCTTTACCCAACTCCACGTTGCTAGCAACGTTTTACGACTACGGTGAGGATGTAAGTACCAGAACGATGTATTCTAATGAGATTTATATAACGTCTCTTCAAATTGCTACTTATTTTTTTTCAATCAATACTTTTTTTGTTGATCTTTAGCACGTTGTATGATTGAAGTTTTGTGTTAAAAGAAAGTGGTGATTAACTCCGTGACTACATTTTTACAGTTTTCACGTTTTATGTAACAGATACCAAATTAATCGAATTTAATTGATTAATTGAAGTTACATTTTGGAAATTAATCAATTAATTTTATTTTAATCAGTACCAGCCCTATTATCTACATTTTTATTTGATTTGGTTTAATTTGAGGCAGTTAATTTATTAATTCTGGCATTGATTTTTGCACAGCATGCGTTGTTTGAACTTTTAAAGTGATTTTTAAAGAAATCTAACGATTTGCTGTCACATCTAGGGAATGCCAGACATCTTGGTGACAGCTGTGAGTGATGGAAATCCGTATTCGATCTTACTTAAAAACAACTTGGCCTTGGACACATGCTTCCTCAAGGTCACAGGTGAGTGGAACTTTGTTATCACAGGCATATTGAACTACCTGGTAAGATGAATGGTACTTGAGTTTATACAGGTGAGTGGAACTTACCTGGGAGTTCACTTGAGTTTATACAGGTCAGTGGAACTTGCCTGGGTTCACTCCGACCCCTTTCCTCTCACCAATTAAGACCTAGAGCACACAAACATATTCTCCCACCCAAGGACAACTCTCAATTTATTCCCAGATCATTATATAAAAATATTTACTAGTTTATTCTAAAATCTTCTAATGAACTTTAATTATCCATTATCACTCATGTTAGCATTTCTGCGTTTTTGTCAGATTGTTTTTCTCAATTAAACGAATATATATAGAGTTTCCTAAGTGAAACTTTTCCAGGTGTAATTTCTTACTTTTTTAGTCAGTACGTTTTGGTTTTCTAAAACTTGCTGGTTCTAAGTTTCAGGTATAACGCACCGGCCTTTTAACATCTAAAAGCAATGATGAGTAGAAGATTTAAAGATATTTATATTTTATTTTCATTTTTTTAACCCAGGATAATTTATTTTGCCAGTTCTGAATTCTATACATTTGAACACGATGTTGTTTTCTCTGATGTTTTCTCATGGATCCGTGTCTACTTTTGCAGTTATAAGCGGTCTTTGTGCAGATGATTGTCCGAAGGGTCGAAAGGTAAGAATCGTTCAAATAGCGATCTTGAAATTTGATAACTAACCTGGTCATCGTGTGTTGTGAGTGCTGTCACCTGTCGTCACTCGAAATCGTCGATGTGGCTAGGACCAGAAACTTTAAACCTGATGCTATCTGTCAGTTGTAGACAAAAATATGTTGGTTAGGCTCTACATGTTTGTGTGTGCCCACCGTGGATAATTCTTCTAGTTTTCTGTGCACTTTTTGCTACATTTTTAACTCCAGGTGTTAATCATGTTTGAAATCGCTTGCCCAAGCGTAGAGAGCTAGTGCCATGATAGGTTTGTTCTAGATGTGGTGCTATATAAATGTTCAATTACAATTACACTATTGATCTTGAGCACGATCTGATACTGATGACTTGATGTTGAATGCTCTTTTCTTCATTCTCAGTTTATGTTATAACAATATATATCTTCAGCAGCCTGAACACTTTAACAATGAGAGTGTACTAAAAGCGACTGGGAAACCAATACAGCTAATCGCTCAAGCGTTGAACAGATCAGTGATCCAAGAACTTGTAGATAAACAGTTCTGATTTGCAGTTCCAAGCTAGCTGAGGATAACTGCATGGCATATTTGTGTAGAACTTTTTCCTTCAACGTATTTGCACCTTGTGAATGGTGATGGTCAATTCATGTGATTTTTCGTTTCTCAGCCGTATGGTGTTAACGTTCCGGGACCAACCGTTATCTATGAGACGACACAAGCGAATGGCAATCCACAGACAAGCTCTGGCAAGTTATCTGATTCCTTCATTGTTTTTCATGGTCTTTTGTTGTCTTACATTGTCTTTTATCGACTTTCGTGGTCTTTCATCGACTTATTGTCCAAGTTGCTTGAAAAACTGATTCATTTATGATTCATTACTGATTGATTTATTGATTGACTTACTGATTCATTTAATATTTGACTTACTGATTCATTTATTGATTGATTTACTGATTCATTTATTGATTGATTTTCTGATTGACTTTCCTGATTGATCGAATTGATTAATTTGTTGATTTTTGGTTTGTTTGATTTGTCAGCTGGTCAGTTGTCGCAGTCGGCTCACTTTGCACTTCAGTTGCCGTTTGTGAACTTCGGTCTCGGCCAAACGCCAAACTTTGTGGACATGATTGGAGTCGGGATACCACAGCCAAAAGAACACGTACGTTGATTTCTGTGTATCCTGGTTTAAGTTAATCAAGCAGGGGCTTGCTTACCAGTTAACAGTAATGATCCTGGATGCAATAATTAGCAATAATTAATTCATTATTAATATGTTACTATTTCTATTAATTAATATTAATGATTAAGGTGTAGGCTACAAAATTGTTTCCTTATAAAAGCCACTGGCTGACAGTCCTATGAGACATGGATTATCCAGGAGTTGGGATATCTTCTGACTTTAGCAAATACAAGGGCGAGAGCAGTCAGAAACTATCTACCTAATTTAAGGAAGGCAGTCTAAACAGTTCTGTTCAACAGCTTAGCAATTTTAAGAGTGCATTATAAACTGTAGAACTTAGGCATTGGAAGTCTGGCGTACTAAATTATTCCAGGTTAATGTAACTAAATACACAGAAATATTCGCATATGCTGTTTATTTAGTTATATTAAAACACTTTAACGATGAGAGTTTACTAAAAGCTACTTGGAAACCATTGCAGCTTGTCATTAAAGTGTTAACATGAGGTTTATAAATCTTCATTCGGTAATAATGCACTGTGGGTTGATATCTATGTAAATGCTCTGAATGAATAATTGAAAATGGAATCGGTTTTTGTATACCTCTGAAAAGTCTTAAGATTTAAATTTTTTTGTTTTCAGAAGAACAACAAGAAGAACATCAATCGTACGAAGGTGTGGACACAGATAATACCGAACGCACAGCTGATCGTTAACCCTCATCCAAATGACGAACCATCAAAGTAAGCACCTTTGCACTCAAGGATTTTTCTCAGCGTAGGTTAATTAATGAACCGTGAGTGTATGAAGCTGTATTAGAACTGAAGTAGTTTTCTCAGCAGAGTGCATTAATAAACCATCTGTGTATGGAACTGCATTTAACTGAAGCAGTACCAGCATTTCTCAGCCTACGTTTATTTTAATAAATCATCTGAGTAAGGAAATGCATTTAACTAAAGCAGTTCACTGGAATTTCTTAGTTTACTTTAACGCCAAACTCTGGTAGCAGTGGCAGATGCAACCATTTGCAAATAACTTGCCATAGGTTAGTACACACGTCCGCTCTACATATGCTTGAAACTGCAATCCTTGGTTCACAGCACAAGTAGGCTGTCGTTTGGTGGGTATGTATGTGTATTTTGAACAGTTTGAATGCATTCCTTGCTAGCCAAATATTGTAGAGTACTGTTTAAATTGAATATTGTGTGATATCTCTGAAAATGTTCACTTAGTCTAAAATAATGTTTTTAAGTATACATGTATGCACACCGAGTGGAATTTCTATTAATGTAGGGCTTGGTGCCTGATTAGTTTGATCGCTTGCGTTGTAATGTGGAGAGTACGGATTCAAGATTCCTCATTTGAAACGTTAATTGTCCAGGGATCTTGAACAAGTCCTTCACTCACAGTTACTCGGCACTATCGATTGATGATTGGTCATTAGATAGTGGCGCTTAATAAATGCGTAATAACGATACTAACAGTAGGCCTACTGATGATGATAATAATAATAAATAATAATAATAATAAATAATGATAATATTCATGAATAATGATAATAATGATCATAATGATAATAGTAATGTAGTTTGATGTATTGTTTAGAACTTGAGCATTGTACAGTTCTGTTAAATATCTGTAAGAAGAAACATCTGAGAAATATTTCTGATTTATTTTCAGCTGGCGAATGCAGTTGTTTGTGGTGCCATCGCAGCAGATCTACTTGACGGGTATCGCACTCCTTTGCACTTGCGTCATCTTGGCACTCATAGTTGCGGTCCTGCTCTGGAATGAAAAGGTTGGCAGCTTACAGAACCAATTAAAACTAGGCTGGCACCCTCCTTTAAATCGTTGCATTATAATAAGAGTTCTGTTATAAAAGCAGTACCTCTTTATAGCAGTCTCATTATAAGATGGTAGACCTACTTAATATGGCATCCTAGGAGGGAGTTACAGAGGTACTGGTATATATTATCGTCATCAGAAAGTGTGCTAGCATATTTCTCTCTTACATTCCTCATGTTCTCTTTTCAACTTCCTCTGCCTCTTAGACCAGTGGTTCTCAAAGTGTGGTTCAAGGACCACCTCTGGTATGTGAGCTTGAGCCAGGTGGTTTAAGGCAGACCATTACCCAATAGACCCACAACGTGTTGCCCTGCATACAACACAGCGCTGCTTTGTCTCAGTCGCGGCTCAGTAAACAGAATTCTAGCCCATTTTGCTTTCAGTACTGCATCTATTACATTGATTTAGTGACGTCACTGCTCAGGTCCTAGTCAAAATATTTTTATCTTGAAGATTCACGTTTATTCATTTCTGATGAAAATCCTTGGGCTGTAAGACGTGGTTGGTGTGCTGCGTAGGTTTGGCTCTGGTTCAGTGAAACAGTTTGAGAACCACTGTGTTAGATATTAATCGATGGAAACTCTGGTTTGGAAATTCAGCTATGTAACAATTTAGTACATAATAATAATAATAATAATAATATCTTGTTGTGAAAGAAGAGATTCTTATGTGTTTACGTGTATTTGGAAATTGAGTTGTTATATTTGTTTCTTTCGTTTGCTGATTTTATGTGGTTTGAATTGTTTTAGAGAGAGGACAAGCGGGAGAAGAAAAACGAATCTCAGCGATTTCACTTTGACGCCATGTAGCAACATGTAATCAATTCCTAGTCTTTCTGTACAGCCATTCATATTTTGTTCTCTGTGTACCCAAGGATAACACAAATTTTAATACTAAAAGATCCCATTTATTATTACAGGTACTTTGTATGTATGTGTCTATTATATATTTAAAGAAAATCTGATCAACTATTTTGTTTTAATTGTTTTTTGAAAATGCTCTTAATTATCAGTGGTAAATACGTGGTAAATACGTGGTCATTGGTTAATTATTATCATCGGTTAATTTTCATTGGTGCATGTAAAGAGAGTAATTGGAGGTAACGAGTAAAAATGACGAATTGTTTACAACATAGCTTAAGTATGTAAGTAAGTAAGTATATTCTTTAATATAACCAGTTGCCAAGCTGCACTCTGGTGAACAAGCATCAGCAGTTTAAATACAGAGACATCGAAATCAATTTAGAACTAGTTAGATGATACGACTAGATTAATTAATTAGCTGTTACATAATTATTGCATTTGAAATTAATCTGCTTTACGCAGTTGTAGACTACCGGTGTGTGATGTACAAAATGGGGCGTCACTTCCGTATGTAGTGGAGTTATTTAGTTATTTTGATACATCACAACTGGGGACATTAAATGGCGTGGCACCCATTCAAACGGGCAGTGGTGGTAAAGGATCTCACCCGATCAATTCATTGAAAAAAGTGCATGGTCAAGGCCATACGGTTGCTATGTAAAAACGTGTACATATACATTTAGTGTGGAATTGTATTAATAATACTGACAAGAATTTGATGCAGTTGTGCTACATTTATTGTGAGTTTAGAATGTTTTGGTTTCGTTTGCCGTGGGAGAGTGTCCTGTTAAACGTTCAAAAACAAATGAATTCATAAGAAACGACATGCACAAATTAATACTACTTCTATGCTTTCTACTCTGAAGAAGTGTCGCTGTTCACAGTTCAGAAATAGTCCAATAATGTTGGCCACGAATCTGTTGGAAGCTGTTTATATCTTTTGCTTCACAGTCGATCCTTTATCTTTGCCATTTTGAGTATACACGTTTAATCTGAAATAAAGTAAAATTCGAAAACAGCGATCAAACGAAATAACTTGGAATGAATGTAATTAGTCCAGAATGTCATAAGAAGGAATACCGGTATAATAATTTTTCTTTATTAAAACAAACGCACTGCGCTGTACATTTACATGTTATGCAATTTAAATCTTAACTACTAACAGAACAGACAGCCATGTAATACAACGGCGCTAATAGCAGCCTACAAAGCAAATCCGCCCAACGGGGGCTCGAACTCGGTACCTCATCGGTCTCTGTGCCAGCTGTTATCCAAAGCGCCACGGGAATACCGGTATAATTTAAAAAACCGATGACGTTCTTATGCAATGGATTTCTAACTTAATTCTGCCTTATTGAAACAACTTTATTGACTACTTTTGTTGAATCAAGATTCAAGAACCACTAAATTATAAACATCTGAAATTTCACAATTAAACTCTAAATTCTGCAGTTGAGCTGTCATTGAAATGGTCTTAACACTGCCTGAATTCAACGTAGTTCAGTGCCAGTCATATTCTCGGTGGCTTGTTCAATTTTAAGCTTAAGAGTTACAAGATACAAATCAACATGATGCCAAGAGTGCTGTCAGTAGCTAGCAATTGCAAATGAGAAACTACAAACTAGGACCAATGAATAGTCAGTTTATTTACATACATATAATAAGCATTTTGGTAACGGATGTCCATGCGCATCTCAGCTGACCGTTGGCCTTTAAGTGAGCTGTTAAACAGGATCTGCACCAACAAAGCATAACAAAAATTCAGAGAATAAATCAGGTGCAACGCACACACTAACCAACACAAAATGCTATCTTTTGGAGCCATAACAAGAACCATTTTATAACGATAACTTATCATATACATGCTATTTTCTGTGGCTCAAATAATTGTGGGATCAAAGTCCTGACAGTGTCATATCAGAAGATTCAGAACCCTTGTAATAAAGGACCACGTTATCACAAGTCATCCGTGTACGATTATTATTCTAAATATAACAAACACCAGCAATAATTAACCAAACACTAGTTAGTAAAATTTCAGTCTTTGAGTAAGCGCTTACTATAATATCTCGCGCGTCTTGTGGCAGCACACAAAACCGTTGAGAGTGTAGCTACAGTAAAACTAATCAGTGAGAGGGACTACATTTAAGGAAATTAGATCCGTGCATTGCCCATCATATTTGATGTTAACTATAAGCACAGTGACAACCGATCGATGCCTGATTTCCCTCAAACTTTAAATAGCTGCCATCTCTCGGGCGTGCTTGTTTCATCTCAGGAGAATCCGACAGCTTCGCTCTACTCTTGACTCGGCATCACTGAAAACACTGATACACTGCCTTATTCTGACGCGACTTGACTGCTGCAACTTAGTACTATATATGGTCTCCCTGGATGCACACTGCTTCCTCTGCTAGAATACTGCATTTGGCCGCAAGACTATGTCTTGGACACTTACCGAGACCATATAACACCTGCTATGCGTTCTCTACACTGTTCGTGAGCGTATTCGCTTCAAGCTGGCACTCGTCATGTACAAAGCATGCGCAGATCATCTCCCCTCCTACTTGTCTTCTATGGTCACACCATGCAACTCTAAAAAAGGTCGCTCCTCTCTTCGATCAGCATCTGCTGGAAAGTATGTTGTTCCTGGTATGCGTCTTGTCGTTGGCCGGCGTTCAATCAAAGTTCCCGGTTCCTCAATCGAGATCTTGAACTCTCTACCTCTTCATGTTCGCAACTCTCTTAGCGAGACTGTCTTTGTCTCTAAACTGAAAACTTGCCTCCTCCAGCCTACCTCTGGCTCTGAATGGTTGCCCGGCTCCAATGTGCACTTTTGAACTTTGTTGTAAGGAGGGCATTATCAAACTACAGTTGTATTGTACTGTATAAACTCAGCTACTGAACACGTATCATTTGCTAAGTAACCATCCAACCTATAACCTATCTAACCAGTCAACCTATCCAATCAGTTAACCTATCTATACAGTCAACCTATCTCTAGGCCTATTCCGTGCTCACCCCTCATGCAAATAGATACCACAGTCTATCAATGAACACTGAGACTCTTGCTGTGCCCTGCATCCGAACATCTCCGACTTTAGCTTGGTGGCTCTGGTTCAAAACTGCGGAATTCGCTGCCAAGTTCAGTTCGTTCTGTTAAATCTTTCACGTTGTTCAGATCTAGACTTAATACCCATCTTCTTCAAATGGCATAACCTATCGTAGCCTGATTTCTGGTTTATCTGATCATCCGGACTTTGAACGTGTTGGACATTCTGATAACAGCGCTTTTAAAGTCATTAGATTAGATTAGCTTGGATTAAATTAGATAAGATCAGATGACTTACTAGTGACAACCAGATTGAAGGATTTCGTCTCTTCCCTGTCACCCACTAGTTGCATACAGATGAATATTCCGGAGTCGCCAATTTCCAGCTGTGTAATAGTTAGGCTGCAACCACCTGCGCTGTTAACGCTGTATCGTTGAGGGGCATAGAGGTCACTGTTAAGCATTCCTATGCCATTCCGGTACACTAGTTTCGGTGCCCGCATGCCTTCCACCTTCTGCCAGTCGACCTGGTGACAGTTGTTACTGCTCGTGACACACTCCAGCGTAACACCATCACCGGCGTTTTTCAGAGCATTCGCCGGTCCCCTTTGTATTTCTGACTGCACAGCTACTACAATATGCAAACCAAATGATCAGAAAGGCACACCACATTAGGCTAATATTGTGACTTTGTGTACGTTATAAAGTTTTACAATAGTAGTAGTATTAGTATTTCTGCAATATTGGCGCATACCTCTTCGCTCTGCAGCCCGCGGTGACCTGAGTGTACCATTTGCACGCACATTTATAATGCAACATCGGGCCTTCTCGGTCGTGGAACCGATCGAGTATCTGGAATGGGCTTCATCAAGAGCTCCGTCTCGATCCTACCTAGGAACTCTTCACCTGCATTTATACCTCTCTGAAAACTACTCTTTTCAGCCGTGGTTGGGCCGGGAGCGCCTCTGAGTAGATATCTTGAAGGTGCGCTATATAAATTCCCGAATGAATGAATGAATGAATGAATGAATGAATGAATGAATGAATGAATGAATGAATGAATGAATAATATGGAAATATGACAGGCCCACAGCAAGTTACTGCCGAATGGAGAAGAGCCTACGCTGACCAGACAAAGGCATGGGACAAACCCTTGATAGACCGAGACTGATCAGCAGTGTGATTTTCCTTACAGGTTTTATTTTAGTTATAGTTATAGTTATAGTTAATGATTTTTATTTTAGTTATAGTTATAGTTATAGTTAGTATTATTTTTTAGTTATAGTTATAGTTATAGTTAATGGATTTTATTTTAGTTAATTTTAGTTACTACTTAGTTACAATAATTAAGTCTATAAGCAAAATTGTGCGTATTAATACGCTGTTTCACAATTTACTCAGAGCTATGAAAACCTTTGAAGCATGGATACATTCAGCTTCATCAATACACGAGTTTCCAAAGTAACTGACAAATTTCACATTAAAAATTTCGCATTTTTCGTTCTCATTTATGTCGTATCGTCCATATTGCACTTCCTATTTTTATTTTTGTATTAACGAAAATAAAGATGAATTTTCGTTAGTGTTATTTTCGTTATAGTTATAGTTATAGTTAATGATATTTTTTAGTTATAGTTATAGTTATCGTTAACGAAATCATTTTATTTTCGTTAACGAACATTTTCGTTATCGTTATCGTTAACGAAAATCACACTGCTGATCAGAAGTGTGAACCTCACTCAACGACCCTCTAAACAGGGCAAGACTAGGAGCGGTGACATCCAGGGCCGGTTTAACCACTAGGCGAACTAGGCGGCCGCCTAGGGCGGCACGCTTCTGGGGGCGGCAGAATAGCTAAATAAAAAATATTTTTTAACATTGCCGACGTTATGCCACCATTCATTAATAAATGAATAGGAAAATAAGAAGCGGCTTCAAATAGCCCACAGACATTTCGAATTCATAACGTCAGTGATGTGGAACGTCACGCTTAGGCCCTTAACTATCGCAAGTTTGAAGTTGCCTACTAGCGACATATTTTAAATGAAACTGAGACCGCTCATCAGTAATGTTACCACTCCTTTGGTTTTCCTAGATCTTGGCTTTTAATCAGAACTTCTAAAATGGGGTTTTCGGGAGCCCTGGTGTTTTTGCTTGGGTTTTTCTTGTTTTACTGAAACCCTGTTTTCATTAAAAGTTTAATCAATTTAAAAAAAACATAATTCATATTACAGAAAAATCCCGTGCTAGTACAAAACCAGACACTACAGATAACGGTCTGGATGATCGAGGTCAATAAATGGCGCAATATGTGTGCAAGCATTGAAATAGGCCTACTATATTTAAAATATAGTTTTGAATAATGCTAACATTGCTGTACTAGGCTTACAAAATATAACAAGACGCCGCATATTTATTCGATGTGACGTCTTCTTGACAGTTTCTGTGGCTATAATAATGAGAGAAGCTTCTCGAAGCTCAAAAGAAACATATTTGCGTACGTCCATGCTGGGAGAAATACCTGTTGAACTAGGCGTAGCTACCTTGTCAATTGAACATGATAGGCCTCTTGCTAGAGACATTGAACTGATAGAACTCTTTCTACATTTGCTAAATTGAATGCGCGAAAAAATTGAAATTAGGCCTACATTATAATTATTTCTATTGACTTCATAGAAAGTTCGGATTAGGTAGGGTTATGACTTAGTAGGGCCTACACGTAGCCGTAAATTTCTATTAAACGTGTTTTATGCAGCATAGGCTGCATAGCTAATGCAGTTTACAAACTGCTACTGCAATTATGGATTACTTTCATATTAACTTAGTTAAATTAATACTAATTATAGTTATCTCACTTACCGGGGGCGCAGTGCGACAGGTTCGCCTAGGGCGGCAAATACTCTGGCGCCGGCCCTGGTGACATCCCCACACGCCAGGGACAGGATGGCTACCGTGCCCATAGCAGCATGTGGGCTGGGTCTGAGCAACGGTTCACCGACAATTGCGCCCGTGACAAAAGCGGCCCGACAAAAGCGCCTTGACATATGCGCCCAGATAAATGCGCCCCGACAAAAGCGCCTGACAAAAGCGCCCCGACAAATGCGCCCGCCCCTGCCTATTGAATGAGACGAAAAATGAGACACAACGAAAGCGGCACAGTGCACAATATTTTAATACATCTAAAATAAACTAGATAGTAACTAATAAAACATTCTAAAAAGAAAGTATGTTGCTAGGCTGACAGTTACAGGTTTTATCTTTTGAAAGACGATTGTCATAAGTTCCTCTAACTTGTCAGACAGTTTAAACCGACTAAATTTGTAAATTGTGCGCAATTCTCCGAAGGTATAGTCGAGGGCTGGAACAGTCCCATAACTGCTGGAAACCACATGCAACTGATGAGTTAACTGCCGGGGCGCATTTGTCGGTTATTTCTTGGCGCTACTGTAGGGGCGCTTTTGTCGGTTATTTCTTGGCGCTACTGTAGGGGCGCATTTGTCGGTTATTTCTTGGCGCTACTGTAGGGGCGCTTTTGTCGGTTATTTTGGGGCGCTACTGTAGGGGCGCTTGTGTCGGTTATTTTGGGGCGCTACTGTCGGGGCGCATTTGTCGAGGGTTTTCTGTGGTTTTTTGGCGCATTTGTCGGCGCGCTTTTGTCGGGGCGCTTTTGACGGGGCGCATTTGTCAGAGGCGCTTTTGACGGTTCACCTTGAGCAACAAGGCCGTCAGAGGAGCGATAGGCGTACGCTTGCGACTAAACCTCAGCGCGCCACACCAGTGCCAGTGCGGCGAAACGACGGATCTGGGAGGACACCACGGTCTGGTCTGCAAACAATATGGAGGGACGAGCCAACAGACACTTTACAATAAATGACATCGTATGGAGGGCCCTCTACTAGGGCCTCTAGGCTCCAGAACAGGTCTTGAGTTCATAAGGCCTTGAGATCGGACACCCCAAGCACCAAAGAACCGCCCGGCCTATTTCGTAGCGACGGCAAACGACCGGACTGGGCGACGCTGATCATCCCGTCCGAGATCTCGTGGCAAGTAGGCCTACATCGCCTGGGACGCCACCAATGTCCACGCACCACCTAATAGATCCATCTGGCATCGGCCTTGTCCCTGATTAAGTGTGCAAATGTGCTTCGGAATGTGACGGCTTTACATCGTTGTGTGCATACAGATCAAGAGGCGCTGCATGCATGCTATAGGCCAAAAGATGTGTGGTCTCGAGTGGGTCCCCGGACACCGCTGTCAATCGCCGGCCTAGCTCTGTTATGAACTCAAGGCCTGTTCTGTTGATGGGGCCCAAAGTTTCGAGTGCAACTGGGACAAAATTCTGCGTTGCGGAGACCGCTGCGTACTTCACATAGCACGGTAGCAATATCCTACACTGCACATCCATCAACATCTATATTCAGATAAATATAAATGCATAAATCAATATATATATATATATATATATATATATATATATAGAGAGAGAGAGAGAGAGAGAGAGAGAGAGAGAGAGAGAGAGAGAGAGAGAGAGAGAGAGAGAGAGACAGAGACAGAGACAGACAGAGAGACAGAGAGACAGACAGACAGACAGAGACAGAGAAAGAGAGAGAGATGTGCCCGCGTTAAAAGCAGTGCCACAAAATTTGAAAACAAGAATATTCTTAAAAGACTAAGAAAATGTAAAGGCAGTTGCAAGGGATCCTCGAGTCTCTATGTTTATTGAGCGCAAATTCCACATCATTCGCCATCTTTGACATTTACCAGACTCGACATCATCCGGTTCTAAATCGGTCTAAATTTCGATAATTACTCGTTTGAAACCTTCTCAAAATTGACAACAGCATTAGGCCTAAAGAAGCTCACAAAAACGATTTAATGTAATAATTTATAATTATGTCGGCAATTAGGCTACACTTGATTAGTTTACTGCTTTCACTTTTACAGGGGAAAGCCCCTTAAACTAGTCGCGTAGCATTACGCGTTTTTGCTAAACCAAACATAGCAGTGCTCTAAAATTTAAGTCATTATCAGTTTCTTAGCACGAACCCGTCAATGAAGCCATCAGAAAACACACAACGAGTGTTAGACCTACGTCCATCGTATTTTACTACGTGAAAATCCTGAAAATTAACAACTACGTCTTTATTTGGGCAAGTTTCCAAATCCCGTTAACTGTCTCGCAAGAAAAAATGCTAGGCCAACGTCCTTGGGCGATTTAAACTTTACTATAGCCTAATGTTCAGATACAAGAACCCACAATAAACCCTTCGGATACCTCCAGTTCCAAAGTGTGGGGACCAACAATTATTCGCACGCATTCTGGAGCCCTCTACAATAATTAAAGCCCGTGAGACAGATGTGGTCAAGTTCGATTTCAAGTTCAGATCCAATAGGTCAGGCAGACGGCCAGAGAATAACCTTAGATCTGAGCCTGAAATCGAACTTAGCCTAATTATTATAGGCTTAAATCGAATTAGATTTATTATAGGCTTAATATTTTTACCAATGTCTGAATAGCCTAAAGGAGGTTGAGGATACTAATCATCTTTGTTTTTGATACAACGGTGTTAAACAGATATGTTGCAAAACAATAGAGTTTTTCATATAATTATAATATATGTATTCAGACAACTTATATGGCACTTTAAAAAGCTTGGTAAACGGATGCCTAATAAAAAGAACCGACGTCAGGAAAACTCTCAACGATCACGTACTTAGTCACATAATCTCTGAGTTTTACAGAACGATTATTTAATGAATGATTGACTGATTAGTTTGATTGAGTAGCTGATTGATTACGTGAGGGGTCCATAAATGACGTCACGCAATTTTGGCCGATTTTAACCCCCTCTCCCCCTCGTCACACTTCGTCACAAAAAGTAACACCCCCTCTGAAAATGACGTCACAATGCTCTGACCCCCCCCTAAAACCAAATTTCCATGGCGAAGCAAAATGCTCCTTTATGGAACAAATAGGGAAAGCATGAATATTTTAAAATCTAACGGTGACCAAATAGTGAAATAATTAGAAAATTTTAATAGTGCCCGTATACATTAAAATAATTAAAAAATAATGAAAATTTAGTCCTCAAAATTAGTGCTGTTATTAATAAAATTAAATTGTTGTTAATTGTTAAATTTAATAACATAGACCTGGTGTGACGTCACACTTCTCAGACCCCCACCCCCATGTCACACATCGTCACAAATTTCCGACCCCCCTCCCCCTAGGTGCGTGACGTCATTTATGGACAGCCCCTGACCTATTCACTGATTCGTCTATTGATTTTCTTATTCATTTATTGATTGATTTCCTTATTAACTTCCTGAATGACTTACTTAGTTACTTATGCCTGCTCATTAAATTATTGATTGATTTTTTTGGCGTACAAACTCCTTATAAACTGAGTCAACTGACAGTCCTATGAGACCTGAGACATGGTCCAGGAGTCAGGATATCTTTTGACTACCGAAAAGACAAGGACGAGAGCGGTCAGAAACTGAGGACTGATCGAGGGTTGCATTAAATTAACTTAATTTAACCCTTTAACGACGACCTGCCTATGGTTTCCCATACATTTTAGTACACACTAGTCATTAAAGGGTTAAAGAAGGCATATTAAACATCTCTGTTCAATAGCTGAGCTATATGAAGAGTGCATTATAAACTCGGTCACAAGTTGGCAAATTAATTATTCCAGGTTAATATAACTAATTACTCAGAATTATTCGCATCATTATGCTGTGCATTTAGTTATGTTAAGTTGAGCTTTAAATCTTCAAACAGTAGGGCCCAATATAATTATATGGCAACCTAGGAGGAAGTTAGAGAGGTTCTGATATAAATCATCGTCGGAATCATACCACGGTTCCATTAATTATGTTCTGTTTTCAACTTCCTCTCCGTCTAAGACCAGTGGCTCTCAAAGTCTGGGTCGGGGACCACCTGTTGTCCGTGCATGAATGACCTGTGGTCTGTGAGCGTCAGCCAGATGGTCTCAGGCAGAGCATTACCTAATTATAGCTCCACAACGTCGTACACTGCATACAACATGGCAGGGTGTATACTGCTTTGTCACAGTCACAGCTCAGTAAAAAGAATTCTAGACTATTTTGCTTTGAGTACTGCATCTATTCCATTGATTGAGGGACGTGTTCAGGTCCCAGTCAAAATATTTTTATTTTGAAGGTTCATGTTTATTCATTTCTGATTAAATCGTTGGGCTGTAAGACGTGGTTGGTGTGCTGCGTAGGTTTGGCGCTGGTTCAGTGAAACAGTTTGAGAACCACTGTGTTAGATATTAATCAATGGAAACTTTGGTTTGGAAATTCAGCTATCAGGAAATTTAGTAGGCCCTACTTAGAACTCTTGTGTGTGCATGTGTATTTGGAAATTGAGTTGTTGTAAGAACTCTTTTGTGTGCATGTGTATTTGGAAATTGAGTTGTTGTAAGAACTCTTTTGTGTGCATGTGTATTTGGAAATTGAGTTGTTGTAAGAACTCTTTTGTGTGCATGTGTATTTGGAATTGAGTTGTTGTAAGAACTCTTTTGTGTGCATGTGTATTTGGAAATTGAGTTGTTGTAAGAACTCTTGTGTGTGCATGTGTATTTGGAAATTGAGTTGTTGTAAGAACTCTTTTGTGTGCATGTGTATTTGGAAATTGAGTTGTTGTAAGAACTCTTTTGTGTGCATGTGTATTTGGAAATTGAGTTGTTGTAAGAACTCTTTTGTGTGCATGTGTATTTGGAAATTGAGTTGTTGTAAGAACTCTTTTGTGTGCATGTGTATTTGGAAATTGAGTTGTTGTAAGAACTCTTTTGTGTGCATGTGTATTTGGAAATTGAGTTGTTATAATTGTTATAATTGAAACTTTCATTTGCATATTATGTGGTTTGAATGTTTTTCAGAGAGAGGACAAGCGGGAGAAGAAAAACGAATCTCAGCGATTTCACTTTGACGCCATGTAGCAACATGTAATCAATTCCTAGTCTTTCTGTACAGCCATTCATATTTTGTTCTCTGTGTACCCAAGGATAACACAAATTTTAATACTAAAAGATCCCATTTATTATTACAGGTACTTTGTATGTATGTGTCTATTATATATTTAAAGAAAATCTGATCAACTATCTTGTGATGTACAAAATGTGGCGGCACTTCCGTATGTAGTGGAGTTATTTAATTATTTTGATACTTCGCAACTGGGCACATTAGGCTAAAGGGCGTGGCCCCCATTCACACGGGCAGCTGTTTATTTCATTGAAAAAAGTGAAGGGTCGAGACCAAACGGTCGCTATGTAAAAACGTCTAGGCCTACATATAGCCTATATTTACTGTGGAAATGTATATATTAATAATGCTGACAAGAATTTGATGCAGTTGTGCTACAGTTATTGTAAGTTCACAATGTTTTGGTTTCGTTTGCCGTGGGAGAGTGCATTGTTAAACGTTCAAAAACAAATGAATAAGAAACGACATGCAAAATACTACGTCTATGCTATCTACTCTGAAGAAGTGTCGCTGTTCACAATTCAGAAATTGTCCATAGATGTTAACCACGAATCTGTTGGAAGCTGATTATTTCTGTTGCTTTACAGTCGATTCTTCATCTTTGCCATTTTGAGTATATATACGTTTAATCTGAAATAAAGTTAAATTTGAAAACAAAATAACTTGGAATGACAAAATTAGTCCAGAATGTTGTAAGAAGGAATATCATTAAAAAATTAAAACTCGACTTCATTGACTACATTTTGTTGAATCACGAACCACTAAATTATAAACATCTGAATTTCACAATTAAAATCTAAATCTGCATGGAGTTGAGCTGTCATAGAAATGGTCTTTACACCACCTGAATTCAAGGTTGTTCAGTGCCAGTCATTATATACCAGTGCATGGCTTGTTCAATTTTAAGCTTAAGAGTTACAAGCTACAAATCAACATGGTTCCCACGGGTGCTGCCAGTAGTAAGCAGGTGCAAATGAGAAACTAGAAACTCGGACCAATGAATGGTGGGTTTATTTACGTACATAATATAATAAGCATTTTGGAAACGGATGTCCATGTGCATCTCAGCTGACCGTTCGCCTTTAAGATAAGGACGGCGAAACAGGGATCTCTTCAACTGGATCTGCTCCAATAAAGCATAAACAAAATGCAGAGAACAAATCAGGTGCAGTACATTATGACACACACACACTGACACACACATCTTCCAAGAAGTCTAAGTTGAAAACAGAAGTCCTTCCGTCGCATTCAGAACAAACCATCAACTAGTGTCTTGGTCTCTTGGACATTATCATAACGGCGCTATAGAAGTCATCACATTAGATAAGCCATAGAGGGTTCATGCAGCTGGCGAATCAGATGGCCACAGTCCGTACAAGGCTTCTGGAAGAAATGAGACAGGCAGGCAGACAGACACAGACAGAGAGAAGTAGACGCGATATGCATGGTAATGGCGTCAAGTGAATACCTTACACATAACATGTACATGTATAACACAACGCACACACTTAGATATAATTATAGGCCTAAACACACGCATGACCCACACATAATTACATGTATCCATACAGCAAACTTGGTGCACTCTGATCTTACCCCATACTACATCGTGAACAACATATTCTTACAGGACATTACGTAGCGTGTAATCAGCAGGTTTGAACTCTCAATGGTTAGATCAGTAGACAAATACATTAGCCCTAACTGTTCATAGGCCTACAAAGTTCCACATAGGCGATCTAGGGCCTAACTTCAGTTGCCTTATTCCAACTCTGAAAGTCAGAGAGCGCCATAAGCGTTACCTTAAAAGTTCAGCGCACAGGCTTCTAAAGTCTATGTGGAAAGAATTTCTGGATTTTATAAAAGGTTTTTGGCATTTTTGCAGTGTGAGTTGTTAAGATAACGACAAAAAAATAAATAACTGGTTCCTACCAATTATTGTAATTGATATTAAAAATCTATGTAGCACCGGTTCAAGTTCATAGCAGATTGCCGGAGATGTTAGCCTGACACTAATTTTTAAACTGTCCATTAGAAAGTCTGTGCAGAGGCGAGTTTGCACAAAGTAGGCCTACTCGCCGCTTTCTTTGGTGAGCATGGAAATTTTTCAGATTACGATAACAATTGTTTATAAAAAATAAGGCAATGAACTCACTTGACACAATCAATTGCTGTGTGGTACAAATATCCAGGATCACAGTGGTACGGTCACAGCTAGTGTATGTACAGGGGGCAAAAGATGCTCTACACAGACGTGGCGTGATATTCTCCTGATTCGCAGTTCCAATGAGCGTTGTATTAGCAGATTGTGGTTGCATCCTGTTCGTTGTCTCTCTTTCACCAACAGCCTTATTTAGAAAAACAAGAGCCACAGTCGATCGCTCCAAGATTCTACTTGGTACTTTGATGGCACACCAAAAGCTGTAACCATCGTCTTTAGCCAATGCGTTACCCGTGACATTCGACAGACATGATTCTGTCACATCTGCATTACAAAGCAGAATTAATCAACTCCAACTAGGCCCTAAATGATTATATTTAATATTATCATTAATAAATTTTATTATTACTATAATTGGTGAGGCACGGTGGCCGAATGGCTAGAGCGCTTGGCCTGTAAAGCAGAGTGTACGGGTTCGATCTCGAGCATCCACTCTGGCAGTTAATTACTTACTAATTAATTAGGAACGTTGAGCAAGTTCTTCAGCGCCATTGATGTTCTGTCGTATGGTCGACTCTGGACTTCTGAACTTTGGAAGGATGGCAATATCAAATAGCCTACAATTGTAATTTACTACAGGCCCTATTACTATTTTACTGAGGTAGATATAATCCACCAATCCCACCAATATTTGCACATCTCGTAAGAATACAAAAGCCTTTCAGCATGATAAATATAATTTATCCAATTATATTCATTATTATTATTAAGTTTTATCTTTACCTAAGTTAGCAACGCACCTCATTAGTCAAATGAATAACCATACTACCAAATACCACAGAACGTCGTTGTGATACTGTGTTTGGGAGCCATAACAAGAACCACTTTATTGCGAGAACATGTCATATGATATACAGGCTATATCTGTGGCTCAATTTTATTGTGGGATCCAAGTTCTGACAGTGTCATAGCAGAACCCTTGTAATAATGCAGCATGGTTCAACAAGTCACCAGTGTACGATTGTTATTCTAAATAACAAACACCAGCATGGGCGGAGTTTGGTTTTAGTTCATAGGGGGGGGCTAAAGCATATCTTCATCTCTCCTTCCCCGCCGAAAAGCAGCCCCCCTTTCAAAACGAAGGAGTTTTAGGGCGATATGAGCCTCTCAGTTGGGGTCTGGGACGAAGCCCCAGTAGCCATATGTATTTTGAGCATACTTGGTACTAATTTCGGCCTTCTGGTGAGAAGACGACTTGGATTTTACTGCTTAAAAAATACATGATGTCCTTACATCGAAGACTGCGAGTAGTCGACTACGCTAATGCAGCTGTAAGCCTTGAGTTCCACTGTTTGCATACATGAGAACCAGATCTTCGGGTACTAACTCAGCCGTCAGATCACATTCACTTAGCCCCCCCCTAGCCTCTGATAAACCCCGCCCATGAACACCAGCAATAAGGAACTAAACACTTGTTAGTAAAATTTCAGTCTGCGAATAAGTCACGCTCACTAGAATGTCTCGAGTGTCTAGCGGAAGCACACAAAACACCGTCAGAATGTAGCGACAGTGAAACTAGTCAGTAAGTGGGACTGCATTTAAAGCAAATAGATACGTGCATCACCCATCATCTTTGATATTAACAAGACCCGACATAACAGTCAGGTTCCAAAATCACTAAACACAGTCACAACTGATGCCTGGTAACTCGCCAACTGAACAATTACTTAATTCGCTAAGTATCTAACCAGTCAACCTATCTAACCAGTTGACCTGTCTTTGTTCCGTTCTCACCCCTCATGCAAATAAATACCACACTCTTTCAATGGACACTGGACACTTGCATCCGAACATTCTTAACTCTGGTTTTCTTGACGTCTAGTCCTAAACGGTGGAATTCGTTGCCCAGTTCAGTTCGTTCTGTTGAATCCTTCATGTTGTTCACATTTAAACTTAATACCCACCTCCTTCAAATTGCATATCCTACCGTAGCCTGGATTCTAGTTTCTCTGATCATCCGGACTTCGACCTCCTGGCTTCTCCAATGGATTACGATCTTTGATTGCGATTTCACTTGAAGCGATCATCGATTGACGTATTGAACATTAATGAAAAAGGCGCTACAGAAGTCATTAGATTAGATTAGATTAGATGACTTACTAATGACAATCAAAATGGAGATTTTTGAATAGTCCTCATAATCCACTGCTTGCATACACATGAATCTTCCGGAGTCGCGAATTTCCAGCTGTGTAATAGTTAGGCTGCAACCACCAGTGCTGTTAACGCTGTACCGTTGAAACGGAAAGAGGTAATTGTTAAGCATTCCATGGCTATTCCGGTACACTAATATCGGTGACTGTAGGCCTTCCACTTTCGCCCAGTCGACCAGATGACAGTTCTTATTAACCGTGACACACTCCAGCGTAACGCTATCACCAGCTCTTTTCAGAGCATTCGTCGGTCCTTCTTGTATTTGTGACTGCACAGCTGCAACAAAATGGAAACCAAATGCTCAGAAAGGCACATAGATCAGGGAGGACGCCACGGTCTGGTCTGCAAACAATCTGGGGGCGAGATAGCAGACACTTAGCAATGAATGACGTCATTTGGATGGCCCTCCAGAGAGCGGACACCCCAAGCACCAAAGAACCGCCCAACCTGTTTCGTAGCGATGGAAAACGACTGGACGGGGCGACGCTGATCGTAATCGTAATCGTAATCTCCAAATTTCTAAAGCGCCAATCGAAAGCCAAGCGCAGGGCACCAGCTTATTCACGAGCGCTGCGTCCAGAAGGAGGTCCGAGTCCGGTTTCCAGAGGATCAGAGGGGTCAGAGTAGCTGCTAAGGTGGGTGTCGTTTAGGTCGAGAGTTTGAAGGTAGATGATCAGTTGAGTCGGGGTAAGAGTTCTTGAAGAGGAGAGACTTTAGTTTCGAGTGGAAAGCCTCGGCGGTTATGGATAGAGGAGCCTGATGCGGATGATGGTGGGTGATTGGAGATGATGGTTGAGGAACCGAAAAAGTGCGGAATTCAGGAGGTAGGTTGTTCCAGAGACGTGGTGCAGTGTTGGATATTGCTCGGTTGGAGAACTTAAGATGAGTAGTGACAGGAGGTCGAGAGAGAGTGAGAATGGAGGAAGACCTGGTAGAGCGGGTTGGCTGGATGGTGAAGAGGTCGCGAAGATATCTGGGCTGGGAGTATTGTAGAGAGTTGTACGTTAGTCGGGTTGTTCGCACTGGGAGCGCTTCTGAAAGGCTTTTGCTGTGAGAAGCGCTTTATAAATAGCCAAATACAATACAATAGTGATAAGACTTTGAAGTGAATTCGCTCTGGGATTTTTAACCAATGGTGTGATTTGAGGATGGGAGTGATGTGATGATGCTTCTGGTGACGGCTCTGGCTAGTGAGTTTCGGATGAGATGCAGACGCTCTAGTTGGGTAGATTCAAGGTTGAGAAAAAGGGAATTGCAATAGTCGAGCTTTGAGTGGACAATGGAGGTAGCAATGGTGGAGGCAGTTTTGAAGTCGAGCATGGGTCGGATGCGGCGGAGGTCACGAATGTGCATGAAGCAGGAGCGCGAGAGGTTAGATATGTGGTTAGAGAAGGAGAGATGTGGATCAAAGGTTACACCAAGATTGCGGACAGGGGCATCGGAGGTGAAGGTAAGAGATCAAGAGTTAGCGGATAGGTGTATTGAAGGATCAGGGATTTTCTTGATTTGGTCAGGAAGGCCTAGGATGATGCATTCTGTTTTGGAAGGGTTCAAGCAGAGGAGGTTGGACGACATCCATTGAGAGACTAGGTTAACCACATTGAATAGTTTGGCAATGGAGGTGGAAAAAGAGCTTGGGGAGAAGGATATGATCCGGGGTCGCGTGGCAAATACATAGCCTGGGACGCCACCAGTGTCCATACACGCACCGCCTCATTTATCCATCTGACATAGGTCCTCGTCCGAGTCGTCCCTGATTAACTGTGTGCAAATGTGCTTCGGAATGCGATGGCGTTATATCGTTGTGTGCATGCAGATCGAGAGGCGCTGGGGTGCCAAAAGATGTGTGGTCTCGAGTGGTCCCTCGGACAGCGCGCTGTCAATCGCCGGCCTAGCTCTGTTATGAACTCAAGGCCTGTTCTGTTGATGGGGCCCAAAGTTTCGAGTGCAATTGGGACAAAATTGTGCGTTGCGCAGAAGGCTGCGTACTTCACGTATAACACTAGCCTACACTGCACATCCATCGATATCTATATTCAGATAAATATAAATGCATAAATGCATAAATCAATATATATATATATATATATATATCGATTTGCCCACGTTGAAAGCAGTGCCACAAACTCTGAAAACAAGAATATCATTAAAAGACTAAGAAAATCTAAAGGCAGTTGCATGGGAGTCTCGATAAAAGGATTGCTTGATTGATTGATATCTATTGAGCGCAAATTCCACACCATTCGCCATCTTTGACATCAACCAGACTCTACATGATTCGGTACAAAACAGCTCAAAATATCGACAATTACTCGTTTGAAACCTTCTCAAAATAGACCAAAGCATGAAAGAAACTCATAAAAACGATTTTATGTAATAATTTATAATTGGTGTCGGCAATTAAACTTGACTATTTAATTGCTTTCTCTTTTACTGGGGAATTCCCCTAAAAATCAGTCGCGTAGCATTACTGATTTTTGCTAAAACAAACATAGCAGTTCTCTAAAAATTTAAGTCATTATCAGAGTTTCTTAGCACGAACCTGTCATTGAAGCCATCAGAAAACACACAACGAGGGCTAGACCTACGTCCATCGTATTTTACTACGTGAAAATGCTGATAATTAGCCTAACAACTACGTCTTTAGCCTACTTGGGCAAGTTTCCAAATCCCGTTAGCTGTCTCGCAAGAAAAAATGCTAGGCCAACGTCCTTGGGCGACTAAAACTTTACTATAATGTTCGGATACAAGAACCCACAATAGCCTACACCCTTCGGATACAACCAGTACTGCTCCCAAGTGTCGGGACCAACGCATTCAGCCCTCAACAATTAAAGCCCGTGAGGCAGATGTGGTCAAGTTCGATTTCAAGTTCAGATCCAAGGTCAGGCAGACGGCCAGAGAATTATAGGCTTAATTTTTAAACAAAAGTCTGAATAAAGGAGGTTGAAGATGCTAATCATGTTTGTTATGATTCAACGTTCTTATACAGATGCTGCAAAAACAATACAGTTGTATTGTATTGTACGCATTCAGACAATTTATATGCATGGCACGATAAGGAAACGGCTTGGTATACCTACATAGATATCTGCCTTAAAAAGAACCGCCGTCAGGAAAACCCTCACCAGCTTTATAGAATGAGTGTTTAATGAATAATTTACTGATTGGTTTGATTGATTTACTGATTGATTACCTGACTGATTTTCTGATCCATTTATTGCTTGATTTAATGATTGACTTCCTGAATGATTTACTCTCATTTATTGCTTGATTTGCTTATGTAGAAATTATTTCCTTATAAACTGACAGTACTATGAGACATAATCTAGGAATCGGTAAATCTTCTGATTGTAGCAAATACAAGGACAAGAGCAGTCAGAAACTGTGGACTGAGCATTGCATAAAATTAAGGTAATTTGAAAATGGCAGTCTTAAAATCTCTGTTCCTTTTTTATAACTTAGCAACTCCTAGAGCGCATTATAAACTGTAAAAGAAGTCAGCCACTAAATTATTCAAGGTTATTATAACTAATTATTACTCAGGATTATTCGCATATGCTGTGCATTTAGTTAGGCCTACCGAACGCACAGCTGTAGCTGATTGTTAACCCTAAACCGAATGACGAACCATCAAAGTAAGCAACCTTAGGCTACTTAAACTGAACTGTTTTTTCTCAGCCTAAGTTTTATTAATAAACCATCTGAGTAAGGAAATGCATTTAACTGAAGCAGTTCTGGCATTTCTGAGTTTACTTTAATGCGAAACTCTGCTTGGTGGCAGATTCCACCATTTGCAAATAACTTGCCATAGGTGAGTACACGGTGTCCGTTCTGTGTAGGCTTCGAACTGCAAGCCTGGGTTTACAGCTCAAGTATGCTGTCGTTTGGGGTAGGCTATGCATGTTCGTATTTGAACAATTTCAAAGCATTTCTAGCTACCCAGCTATTGCCAGAGAAGAACGGGTAAATTGAAATACTGTGTGATATTTCTGAAAATATTTACTTAGTCTGAAATAATGTTTTTATAGGTAGGTAGGCCTTTATGCACACCGTGTGAAATCTATGTTAATGCGAGGCACGGAAGACGATTGGTAACAGCGCTTACCTTTTAACGCGGAGAGTAGGCCTTTTTTAGTTTACTATTTACTAACTTTTTCGCTACTATTTGATAACTTTGTATAACTTTGTATGTACAGCGCCGTGCGTTTGCCAGCGTTTAATAAAGAACACACTTACTTACTTACTTACGAGTTCAAGCCTCACTGAGACCCAATTACTGTGAAGAGACCTTTAGCTCAGCTTTAGAAAATCACTTGTTTATTACGGTCTACTTAATTAACATGGCGTCCTAGGAGGAAGTTAGAGAGGTTCTGGTATAAATCATCGTCAGCAAATAATTCTCGGTTCTATTCACCACGTTCTGTTTTCAACTTCCTCTCCCTCTAAGACCAGTGGTCGGACTGTGGTCCTTGAAGTCTGGCTCGGTGGCCATCTGGCACCTGTTGTCCCTTTACCAGTGAAGATACTGGCTCGGGTCGGGAGCGCCTCTGTTTTGAGTGGCGCTATATAAATGCTTGATTACGATTACGATTACGATTACGACCTGTGGTCTGTGAGCGTCTGCAGACCTGTGGTCTGTGAGGCAGAGCATTCCCCAGTAGTTCCGCAACGACGCAACGTCCTCCCGTGCGTAGGCTATACAACGTAAACGTAATACTGCTTTCTCACAGTCGCGGCTCAGTAAAAAGAATTCTAGTTCATGTTGCTTTCAATGCTGCATCATGCATTGATTTTAAGCGCTTTACGAAACAAAACTAACAAAGTGAACACTAATTAACTGAAAAGGCTTAAAACGCGGATAAAATTTGACCAGCAAGCGCCTGAAGTCTGTAGACTATTCGACAGTAATTTCACTGATTCGTGTTGGAAGTAGGCCTACGAGTTTTGTCTTGAAGTGGCGCTTAATAAATGTCATGAACATTTACAACTTCTGAGTTGTATCACTTGGCCTCCTTATCACGTCACTACATAGGCTACCTAGTGTCACTATGACACAACCCTTGTTACAAAGATGACATCGCTCTCTCGCACTGCATTGAAACGAGTTTCCAGTTCTATTAATAAATACTTTGTCAGAATTAGATGTGAGAAAGATGTGGGCAAAACACGAGCAAATATAAGAGGGTGTCAGTCAGTGGCGTAGCAAGGTTTTTGGGGTCCCTTGTGCAGAGCTTCGGTGATGGGCCTCCCCTTGAACCCCATTCGATTTTTAAAAAAACGCTGTGCAAAAAGCCCTGTTTCTTGCACCATAAATAATGTCAGATAATCAAATTAGACAAGTCGCGAGTGTTAAGTCTAAGGTAGTCTAAGAAGAAGAATCCTAAAAATTAGAACGAATGCGCGCTTTCTCTTGGGAAAAAATATCCACCACTTTTGAAGTTTTTTTCATGTTCATTTTCTGTTGACACCATTGTCAGGTCGCTCAGCCGCTTTTCTCTTACCGATATAGGCTATCTAACTGGTCTTGGTTAAGTTGATTTGATTACATTCTGAAAGGAAAGTCCATCTGACGGTCTGATCGCTGGGGGCCCCTATGCCGCCGGGGCCCTTGTGCTTTGCACAACCTGCACAACCTATTGCTACGCCACTGGTGTCAGTTCATATTCAACGAATTGTGGACTACTGGGACAAAGTCTGCCACCGCTAGGAGATATGGGGAGCGTCGTAATTGTATTGTATTGTACTGTATTTGGCCATTTTGCAAAGCGCTTCTCTCAGCAAAAAGCCTTCCAGATGCGTAAGCTGATCTCTCATCAAAAACAATGTCACGTGCTAAACAAATGGCAAAAATATGACAATATTATACAAATGTTTTACTCCATATATGTGTGTTCGAATGAGTCTGGATACTTGTAAATTGCCTTTTAAGAACCTCACAAGGACGTTTAACATGGGGCAATCTGACTGATCTGAAGAGGTGTGTTTAAAATGGCTTCAAAATGGTTCTGCAGCTGTCTGTGACGAAATAGTTCATGATTATTATTATGTAGCCTACAATGGTGGTCTGTTTCAGGTTCTATATGCCCTACGCATGTGCCCATATATCCCACATATGTAGAACATTATAGAGTCAATATATGGAGTAATGTCATATTTACACCATATGTTCAACATATGCCACTGCTGTTGGGCATTATGATGTTTGACAAGTAGCTGACAAAAGCGCTAAAGCCTAACTAGCATAAAGGAAGAACTTTTAATTCTTTAAAAACAAAAACCACAAACATGCAAACAAATGTTCATGTAACTAGAAAAACAGTCCTACAAAACTGATAAATTCTCACTTGAATTTCACTTTAACCCTCATTTTAGATTTCAATGAAACTATCTATGAATAGAAGAGAAACTTAGCATTAGGCTATGTAAACGCAGAGCCATGATATATACAATGGAAAACATGCGTCTTTGTATTACGGTAAGAAAATTTAAGCATAGCAACACAAAGTTGAGCAAACAAACCACATTTCTCAGATCAAAGTCTTCTAACTCTATTCTTAGATTGTGACAGATACGAAAAGCTTTGGCTAAAAATTCCAAAACATACAAAGATCTTCAAAAACAAAACTGCTGGTATTTACAGCAAAACATAAACACTGTAGAAGAATTTATGCACTACAATCGAGACAAGACAAGATTCAAAAACCAAATATTTGACAAATAAAATGTTCCTCTAATTAGCCATTTAGGAGAAAGTACTAATGACAGTGACATGGTGACTGCAAATATTAGCCTAAAAGGTCAGATCGAGGGACACAGCCTAACATGTCTGATAAAATAGGTTGGATTAAGAAAGGATAGAAGATCGTTGCAGGCTACAAACACTGACGTTAAGGCTAACTGAAGAAAAGAAAAGAAAAGGACAGACTGGTGTACAACTGCTTTGTCGACTTTGAGAAGGCCTTTGACTCAATCATAGAGAACATCAGAAGGCCTTTAATTCAATCACACGGAACATCAAAAGGCTTTTCACTGGTCGCACAGAACAGCATGTGGGCAATCACACGATAATATGGAACAGGAAAAACACTGCTAGAGAAAGAACTTTATGGGCATACGACTGTTTTGTTGACTCTGAGAAGGCCTTCGACTCATTAACGCAGAACATCACATCTTAGAATCACATGGAACAGGGTCATGAACTTAATGGGCTACTCCCCTTAAAAAGCCGCTCCTCTACTCCCTGCGCCCGATATTACATGACCTTTTATTCCTCAAGCGGACAATCTCACACGCAGATCGTTTATAATAAGAATGTTATACTCTGTATAAAAGTGCGCATGTACAATTGGTTTAATAAAGAATATACTTACTTACTTACTTACTTACTTACTTACTTACTTACTTACTTAATACAACACAAGATGCTCTTAATCCTACCAGAACAAACTTAAGATCAGCTTCCGCTAGCAAATTCCGTCTTAACATATTATAAACATTTGTGGCTTCCAATCCTTTTTACACCCTGACCCTACCCTCTTCAATGGAATTCAGGATCACCAGCAACGAAAGACACTTTTCTTTCTCCTACTTAATCTGAAAACGATTGAAGATTTATCTTATGCCAGCTGAATGCTTTTGAGGTGAATTCATAAGTATGGTGATTTAAGTGTCTGATTAAACTAATGAAATTATAAGAACAATATGGGTAAATGCTCAAAAGCAGCTGTAAGGTCGGGCCAGGAATTGCAATTCAGCTAAGACTAGTGATCCAACCAATTAAATTATTAAATTCATGTATCAACATTTGATTGAAATGCTCCACGAATTTATTCAAAGACTAAACATAAGCAAGCCTTAGAATCAAAACGGGTATACGGTAAATACAAAGTTTACGCTACACAAGTTCTGCACCAGTCACGGACAGTTTTACAATTCCTCGTTCATCCCGAGGAACGATGTTGTATGCATTTCTTACTTACTTTCATTGTTCGTGCAAAAGAATTATTAGGGATCGTCCAAAAGCGCAGGCAGAGAAGAACAACGAATAAACAAACAATTTTCCTCATTCCGATGCTTGGCTAAACTGTTTATTAAAACACCACACAACAGACAAATCAAATAATGACAGTTCCACCTATAGCACTTCAAGGCTGGCATCAGAAGGGCAATCCAAAAGGGTCAAACGTCACGTTGCTTACCTACTAACTGACCAAGCACTTATTTAATACTTACTTACTAATGCACTTATCAAGCGATCCCTGGTAGAAATGGATTTACGCAATAGCTATAGAAGCATAGATAGTTGATGAATTGTTCGCTGGGTTTGGCTTCATTCGATTGGGGTTAGGCTCAGGCAGCAATGCCGCGTAGTGGCACTCGGAACCTGGACGATTCTGAAAAAGAAAAGCGGCATTTGTTGCAGTCAAATCGGTTTACCATTAAGCAAGTACTTAAATTTAGCATATCAGACACAGTGTTTAATCAGATGATTGGATATCGAAGACTTATTTGTGCCGTCCCTAAAGCTAGCCCCGAGGCAACCATGCGTTACCATGGGTATGAAGTGTTAGCTACTTCATTTTCTTAGCCTCGGCATATGAGGGCGGGTGGCCAATCCTCTACCTCGCCTTCTCGTCTTCCCATTACTGTTATTGTTTTACAATTATGAAGCACCACTACCCATTGACCAAAAATCAGTCGATGGTGTTGAGCAATATTATTGTGAGTGAAGGACTTGCTCAAGGTCCCTACACAGTAACCATCTCTGGAAGTAAAGTCGAACCCGTACACTCCACGTTATATGGCGAGCGCTCTAATCAATCGCATACCATGTCCCAAATAATGACTTCTATGGCGCTGTAATATTATTTGGTCTCGTGACAATTCCACAGCTCGGATAAGCCCACCGGGATAAATATCTGCAAACATTCTGCAAACTATATAGCGTTTAGCCTACACAACCAGAATTGTCTTTTGGTTACTTCCTATTTAACGACGCTGTGTTATAACGAAGATGATTAGTGTTTATAATCTCTCTGTTTTGACACAGTGTTGTTCCCGACAATAATAACCGAATCGAAAATAATTAACTATTAAACGAAATATATTTAACAAATGCACGCCTCTTTTTTAACGCTACACTATTCGAACACCACTGGAGAAAAAACCACTGTAAGTTCAACATGTAAAACTTTGTGTTTGTTTTTACAGCCGATTCACCTAACGGCGCTTGTGTAAGAGAATGATTGGATATCGAAGGTATCTTATTTGTGCCATTGTTATGACACTTTTTCTTGGGTCTACGTACATAGGCTACATACGTACAATACAAACAGTTCTATCCTTTAGTGATTTCCTCATAAAACAGATGTGCACTGTACGTATCTGGCATGCCCTGTTGCACGTATATTTTTAGGGTAGGCCTACATCTTACATAACTTACATTATGTGGCATCTGTTACGATCGATTATTACACAGCTACATGAACAGCACTTTAGAGGGATAATTAGCGGGCACTATACAGAGTATCTTGATACAAACGAGTACCTTGATTATGCGTAGTACTATCCACCCTTTAGGATATCATCTAGGATGTTCTTACGATATCACTGTATTGTTCTAAGAGAAACCTGTGCATTTAATTGTGATGGGTTAAGAGAATAAAGATTCGAGTAAGACTTACTGGATGTTCACTCAATCTTGGAGGCTTTGCAGGCCCGTCGTACGTAGGTTTTTTCAATGGACCCCTCACACTAGACAAATAAAACTCAAAAGTGTCAACACTATCAATGCTCAACTATACGGTAGCCGAAAGAATACAGCGCTCGCCTTGTAACGTGGAGAGTATGGGTTCAATCCTCCTCTTCTGAGATGGTTATTGTGTAGGTACTTTGAGCAAGTCCTTCATTCACCGGTGCTCAGCACCATCGATTGATGCTTCGTCATTAGATAGTGGCGCTTAACAGATGCATAATAATTAATAATAATAATAATAATAATAATAATAATAATAATAATAATAATAATAATAATAATAATGCAGTCACATGGGCCTAGGCGACTTACGAAGAAAAAAGGCAAACTCTCATTTGGAGTCGACCGACATGGCCGATGACATTCGCAGAGGTTATCCGTGGCTCAATTAATTGTGAGATCCAGATAATGTAAATAGCAAATATACCAGAAACTCGTTATAATGCTATCTGTGAGACCCTAAAAAGAACCACTTTGTAACGATAACATCTCATCGAAAGGGCAGCATGCAGTTAAACTTGATATTCAGCTAGGCAACCCCTATGGCGTGGTCTGTGGGACATGGTCAACTGGTCAGAGCGCTCGCCTAACAATGTAACTGTATAAGGACCTTGAGGAAGTCCTTCACTCACAATTTTGCTCAGCACCACCGACTGATGCTTAGTCGTTAGATAGTGGCGCTTAATAAATGTGTAATAATAATAAACCCAGCAGTTTGACCGCTGTTATCATGCCAACTTTTAACCCAGATACCTGGAGCAGTCACCACTGATGCTTTAGTGGATAACCATATGCAGAATGTCTTCCCTCTTTCTGATAACGCAACAGAAACGTCACTCGAACACTCACCTGATTTCAGTATGAGTAAAACATGACACGGTACTCACTCACCCACTTTTGTCTGTAATTGAAAGAAAAACAGGCAAAATATTAAGTTCATAGTTCACACTTGTTTATCATGAACAATTAAAACAGTCATTAGCAGGAGCCGAAACTGAGGCGGGCCAGTCCTCGTACCAATGCCACGATGCCGCTGTTGGTACCAAGTGTAACAAACTTCATGCTCTCAGTGTCAACATATAATCGTCATGTTTACATAATAGTCATTTCATAAACGATGAAACTGGGAAACAGACACCCTAAATCACCTTTTTACCTGGACAGGATTTGAACCTATGACCCCTCGCCTAACAGTAATAATTACTCAGTGGCAGAACTGAAATTTCCAATTCCACTAAAAAACGAAAGATTCTACAGAAGTAGAATTCAGCTACGTTGTTTTTGATGAATTTCACCATAATTAGTTCAAACACTTTGCAAACGGTCACCTGTTAGGGTCCGAGGTCAAACCCAAACAACTTGCCAATGGTCAGTTGTTTGAATCTGAGCTAAACCCAAAGAACTTGCTAATGGTCAGTTGTTTGGGTCTGAGATCAAAGCAAAACAATTTGCCAATGGTCAATTGTTTGAACCTGAGGTCAAACCAAAACAACTTGCCAATGGTTAGTTGTTTGGGTCTGAGGTCAAACCCAAAGAATTTGTCAATGGTCAGTTGTTTGGGTCTGAGGTCAAATCCAAACAACTTGCCAATGGTCAGTTGTTTGGGTCTGAGGTCAAACCCAAACAATTTGCCAATGGTCAGTTGTTTAGGTCTGAAGTCAAACCCAAACAATTTGCCAATGGTCAGTTGTATGTCTGTTCAGGCTGGTCAAGTTAAGTCTGTGATCAATGATCAGAAGTGACCCAGGCTAGCCAGACTCTTTCTGCTGAGAAGTGAACAATGCACAACCGATATTCAGTCTGTTGTACCTACCATTCTTCTTCTTCTTGAAGTGGAGCCAAACATACTTCCAACCAATATATGTAACACGCCAGATGACACAGCAGCATAAAATAACAATTACGGCGCCAGCGACGCAACCTGGCCCACAACCTACAAAGAACACAGCATCGACACATTTTGCATACAACTATCACAAGACCAAAGAAATAAGCTTTCCCACCTGCCGACATCAGTCGCATCACACACGCAAACATGGAGCAAGGCAGCCGATTGGTAAGAGCGCTCGTCTCGTATCTAAGACCATGTGCGTTCGAGCCTTCTCCCCTCAGACGTTCACTGTGTAGGGACCCTGAGCAAGTCCTTTCCTTACAATTGCTCAGCACAATCGATTGATGCTTCGTCATTAGATAATGGTGTTTAATAAGTGTGTAATAATAACAATAATCCAAATCAACCACGTAAGAGCTCTGACACAGGCACCGTTCTTATGAAGTACTTTAAAGGCTCTATATAAACTACCAAAATGCAAACGTACACAAACCGCATACTTCAAAACAGCAACTACGGTAGTCCTACAGCATTTCTATTCTATTCTAGTCTATTTACGGATTTATAAAGCGCCTCTCACAGTACAGCCTAATCAGAGTGCGAAGAGCCTGGGCCCCTCGAAAAAAGAAAAGTCTTAAGAGAACGAGTAAAAACAGTAGTGCCCGTAGACAACATCACAGCACGAGTTAAAACAGGAAGGTCATTCGACAGCAAAGGGCCAACAGAGGCATAGGCACGATGCTGTGCTGTGGCAGTCCGAGACCGAGGAACTATAGAAGGTCATGATGGTCTAAAGAGCGGAGAGGACGTCCAGAAGTACCTGAGATAGGCCGTGTTATAAGATCACAGTGGTAGCGTGGAGCTTGACCCAAAAACGTTTTACAAGTAAGAAATAGAATTTTAAACTGTATCCGAGCAGTTAAGGGAAGCCAATGAAGCAGCTCCGCCAGCTGCGTGTTGTGCTCCGCTCTCTCTCTCATGATGCTGCCGTTTTTCTTGTGCATGCCTTTGTTACCAGCAGAGTCGATAACTGTAGTTCGATTCTCGCTGGTCTCCCTTCTGGCCTAATAAGCCGTCTTGACCGGGTCCTCCGCACAGCTGCCAGACTTATTGGTCGTATTCCAAAATACGCTTCAGTCTCTGCTTGCATGCGCGATGTTCTGCACTGGCTTCCTGCCTCGCAGCGCATCTCTTACAGGATAGCAGCCTTAGTTTGGCGGTGCCTTGCTGGCTGTGCTCCTTCATACCTTTCTGACCTCTGTCGTCCTGTCTCTGACCTAGCCTCCCGTCGGACTCTGCGTTCCTCGGCAAAGGGAGAGCGCCTTGTCCCCCGGGCCCGTTTATGTCTCAAGCAGCGCCGAGCCTTTTCGGTTGTTGGGCCCTCAACCTGGAATGGGCTCCCACTTGAGCTGCGCTTGATGCCTCGCAGCAATTTGCCTGCTTACTGCCGCCTTCTCAAGTCTTCTGTTTAGCCGTGGCTGGGCTGGGAGCGCCTCTGAGTAGGTTCCTTGAAGGGCGCTATATAAATGCTCGGAATGAATGAATGAAGGTGTTCAGTCATAAAAGTCGAAATATGGGAGAAAACGAGGAAGGTGGGCGATCAAACGAGCAGCTGCATTAAGTACTGATTAGATTGGAGCCAGACGGAGTTTTGGTAGGCCTAAAAAGTAAGGAGTTACAGTAGTCAATGCGTGAACAGATGAAAGCCAATTTCAAACCAGATGTTCCTAAATCAAACTGCTTACCTGCAAGCCCTGCATCTGTCTTCCAGTATCAGGAGTCTCACGAGGTCCTATCTGCATGGCTCTGTCCAATGGTGTGATTTAGGAATGCGATTTTGCATGGAACCAGTGTGATTCTCGTTAACGATAACGATAACGAAAATGTTCGTTAACGAAAATAAAATGATTTCGTTAACGATAACTATAACTATAACTAAAAAATATCATTAACTATAACTATAACTATAACGAAAATAACAGTAACGAAAATTCATCTTTATTTTCGTTAATACAAAAAATAAAAATAGGAAGTGCAATATGGACGATTCGACATAAATGAGAACGAAAAATGCGATATTTTCATTATGCAATTTGTCAGTTACTTTGGAAACTCGTGTATACATGAAGCTGAATAAACCCATGCTTCAAAGACTTTCAAAGCCCTGAGCAAATTGTGAAACAGCGGGTTAATACGCACAATTTTGCTTATAGCCTTAATTATTGTAACTAAGTAGTAACTAAAATTAACTAAAATAAAAATTCATTAACTATAACTATAACTATAACTAAAAATAATACTAACTATAACTATAACTATAACTAAAATAAAAAACAATTAACTATAACTGTAACTATAACTAAAATAAAATCTGTAAGGAAAATCACACTGCATGGAACCAACCATCGATGGAAGCCTCGTACATAATGACAATGGCACCAAAGAAGATCCCAGATTAGACTAGAAGCAGGCAACAAAACGAAGCCAGACCTTGGCAACTCATTAAAACGGTATTGTCGTTTCTTGAAACAGGAGAAATGTCCAATATGCCTCCGATGAATTCCCCTCCTCTCTCCAACTCTACCTGATCATAAAGCCAAGGAGGTTCACGTACCTGATGGAGGAACAGAAGTGAATTCAATCGTTATACTCTGAGATGTTTCTTTTCCATTGACCGTGTTCGTTGCTGTGCAAGTGTACTTGTCTCCGGGGTCACCCTTAATCACCAGAGTATCGCCATCTACAACAGCTCCACTCTTCGAATGCAAACACTTAATTGTTGAAGGTGGATGTCCATTGGCCATGACACGAACCGTGTCGCCTTCATAATAAGGACCAAGCGGCGAAACATTGATGTAATCAACAGGATCTGCTCCAACAAAGCATAAAGAAGGTTGAGAGAGTATTTTATAAGGTTTCATATACAGATACATACATACACATATACATGCAGCATACATACACATACATACTTACACGCCTGTACATAGGCCTACACCACATTTTGTCAGCAGGTTTGAACGCTCAATTGCTAGGACCTTATGCATAGACGGATACAGAAACTGTTGATGGGGGTACCAAGACCCTCGGTTGACAATCTAGGGTCCGACTCCAGTGTCCCCTCAAACATTCAGCAGGCGGGCTTCTAAAGATTCTGCACGGAAAGGATATTCCATGTTTTCTGGCTATCAAAGGTGTCTGTGTCACATTTTGCAGTGTGTGCAGCCACAAAAAGCGTAACTTTTACAGATAACAAGATAAACTAAATGAACTGCTTTCTTTGAGCAGCGTGGAAACCTTGAGATCACGATTACAATTTATGAAATAAATGAATTGAACTCACATGACACAATCAATTGCTGTGTGGTACAAACATTCAGGATAGCAGTGGTATCGTCATAATAATTAGCCTCTGTATTGGGGGCAAAAGACGCTCTACACACACGCTGCGTGATATTCTCCTTTCTCGCAGTTCCAGTGAGCGTTGTCGTAACAGTTAGCGGTTTGTTCTCGTCCGTTTTCTCTGTTTCACCAAGAATCTTATTATGAAAAGATAGAGTCACAGTCGATGGCTCCACCGATTTCGCCGGTATGTTGATGGTACACCAAAGGCTATAGCCATCGTCTTTACCCAATGCGTTGCCCGTCACATTCGACTCACATGAATCTGTCACACCTGCATTACAGAGCAAAATTAATCAACTCCAGCTGAACGATTATATTCAATATTTTTATATATTTTATTATTACTATTATTGGTGGGACACTGTGGCCGACTGGTTAGCGCGCTTGGGCTGCAACGCGGAAAGTATGGGTTCGATACTCACCAGAGGGAGTAGGGACCTCAAGCAAGTCCTTCACTCAAAATAATTGCGAACTTTTGAAGCAGGGCAATATCAAATACAGTTGTATTCTATTATATCATAATTGAACTGAGGTAGAAATAATCCATTAATTTTACAAAATCTCGAAAGAATACAAAAGCCATTGGGCATGACCAAGGCCGTATTTAGGGGGGGGTGTTTTGGGTGTTTAGACACCCACCCACCCAAATTAAATAATGTATAATATAAATATTGCATTTACTAACATATACGGTGTAAGAACTAACAGCACTCATGTGAACTTAGATGATGCAGCTCTACAGTGCTTAGAGAGCTCACAGCGCTCCTCCAAAACCCATATAGACGGTTGACTTGGTTGCTTGTCAGCTTGTTCACGAACCAGTAAACACCCCCCGAAACAAAATCCTGGCTACGGCCTTGGACATGACAAATATAATATATCCAATTATATTCATTATTATATTTCAATTTCATTTTTTACCCACGTTAGCAGTAATTAAAATAGTCAAATATAAATGAATAATAGTAATTAGAAATACACCAGAAAATCGTTATAATGCTGTCTTTGGAAGTCATAACAAGAACCACTTTATAACGATAACATCTCATAATGTAATGTAACATTTGTAGGCTATAGCGCTCCTCCAAGGTATCTACTCAGGGGTGCTCTGTGCGCTAGCCTATAATGATGTTAAATCTCACTACGAACGATGATATAATATATTGCATCAGTTAGCAAAACAATACGCAGTAAGCTGAAAGATTCACTAGTAGCGGGCCCCATGGGCGTCGAGAGCCAAATCGGGCCCCGGGGCAGACATCCATCAGGCCCCTCGTTTTTATTATTAAGCCCAAGTCTGGTGTAAGCCTGAAAAAAGGCTCTCAAACTACATTTAACGAATAATAATAAGGGTAATAATAATAATAACAGGGCTTTTTAGTGTGCAGTTCTACACAAAAAGGCAGTTCTAAATGAATTTGTGCAGCTGTAAAAGCATTTTTGTGCAGCTAGAACTACTTTTAAAATGTTCATTGTCATCCGATTTGGATTATATGGCTTTCAAGGGGTTATAACTGTGCAGTTCTAAAAATTCCTTTTAAAAGCCCTGAATAATAATAGTAAAAGTAAATGTGAAAATCAATTTCTGGTCTAAAAGGTCCATCTATGACTCTAATTTTAAAGAAATTTACAGAAATTTAATATCAAAATGTGATTATGTGAATGTAATAAATGATTTTTTATATGACATTTATGGCATTATGATATCCTCTTTCAAGAGGTGAGGATACGTCAATTGCTGCGTCGCATTGTCTACATGGACTATAGGGCCCACGTCAACAACTCTCTATATCCTACCATGATCAACTCCACGTAGCCTACATGTATTCTCATACTAGCAAGAATATTGTCAGCTTGATTTTGCTGCATCATTCGCTTTTGATCAAATTTAAAATGCAATTTAGGCTTTGAAGGATTGTTTGTCTCTCCTTTGCATTTCTGACTTTCACCAATCTCTTTCCTTTATTGAGCTCCAGATTTCTGATGGTAATTCATCTTATAAACTTAATGGAATTATATTATAATATCAACTATTGGTAATTTTATATCAATTATTTATTGTGATAAATTACATCCAGCTGTAAGTTAAAGTATTATTTATTTTGACAATAACTCAAATTTCAATTCAGAAATTTACATCCAGTACAAATTTTATGCCTCAAAGAAAACGAATAATTAATTCTAGGCCGCCTGCTGATAAATCTCAAAATAGGCCCACTGATAAGCAGTGTTTTTTTCAAATTCAAGTTATTCAACTATAACGTGGCCTAGAACTTTGCATTACGCACCCCGTAATGCAAAGTTCTTGGCCACGCATACGATTCTGGTGGAGTAGCCTATAGAATTCAGTCACTAATCGAAATTTGTCTGCATCAGTTAACTTTGCATCAGCAGCTATAGTCCAAAACCATTCTGATGAGTGATGACCAACTTCTGTTACTGTGCTCACTCCTAAATCCTCTGACTGAGCAACTGAAGACTGTTAAGTTTCACAGTTATTAAATCGTTTTCGTTAACAACAATGGTAACCTTTTCAGTCCCATTTCCACCGCCACATTCGTTATTTGATTACATTTTGGTAAAGAAATTCAAAAGATCAGTACCTCATTTACTTCATAATTCTTCATTACCTATAGCTATTAAATTGAAGCAATTAGACTGCATAAGGCCAAAATCCACAAGTTTCTTCAGTTTGAAAACAGTTTTAGACATTTCCGGGCCCCTGCCAGGGGCCCCTGCCATGGAGCCGGGCCCCGGGGCAGCAACCCCACCTGACCCCTCTCATCGGCCCTGGCGGGCCCACGCACACACGAGGAGCCAACCAACGGATTCCAATCGACAGCTAAAGAGGGCATGGATGTTCAGAGTCTCTGAGCCAAGTTGCGTCGATAGAGTAGAACGACGACAGGTGACAGCGTTCGAGCATACTATGACGCGGCCTATGAGCAGTCCTTCATTGGCGGAAGATGACGCACGTCCGGCTATTCGTCGAGGTACAAGGAGTACGCAGAAAAGGTATTCGTCGTGTGTCGGTCGGTAGATTGAAGAGCCACATGTGATCAACGGTCGATGTAATTCCAATGGCCAGCGTGGGTCGCCCTCCGCCGAGACGAAAACACCCGGCTACAAGAGGCGTACGCGGTCCGTGTGGCTCAGACTCAACCGTATACACATCAGAAGGATGGGCTTGATGCAGTCACATGGGTGTAGGCGACTTGTAAAGAAAAAAGCCATTTAAATGTACAAAATCCTTGGCAAAACTGACGAATAAGTCAGGAACGCAAACCTAGCACAAGAAAACTTCAACATGTTCAAAGTTACTGAGAAACTCTCATTTAGATGAAAATATCCGTCGAAATGACACAGAGGTCGATCAGTCGACCGATATGCGCAGAGGTTATCCGTGGCTCAATTAATTGTGGGATCCAAATAATGTAAATAACAAATATACCAGAAACTCGTTATAATGCTATCTGTGGGATCCTAAAACGAACCACTTTATAACGATAGCATCTCGTAGGCTATCTAGAGGCTCAATAAATTGAGGTATCCAAGTCCTGACAGTGTTATACCAGAACCATGCTAATAATGCATCACTTTGCAACAAGACACCAGTGTACTGGTGCAGAGGATGCAGAGGATGGGTTTCCTCCCACCGCGATCGCCGGGCGTGGAGGAGATGGCGGGTGCAGCTGAAGAGCGACTGCTTCAAGCAGTTATTAGGAATGACTGCCATGTCTTGCGAGGATTATTTCCGCCAATCGTACAACGACGATACAACCTCCGCCCAAGACGTCATAACTTTGAACTGCCTGCTAAGGATGTTAAGAACTTTATCCCTCGTGTACTTTGCAAACGCTTGCCCTAGGTCTCACCTGACTGCACACCTGTCTGATTTTTGTTTGTTTTTTGATTTCATTATTTAACATATTTCTATTGTAACTGGTTGCGGTCTGTCAACCTGTCAGAAAATAAACGAATATCTATATATACTATTATTACTCTGAATAACAAACACCAGTAATAATAAACCAAACACTTGTTAGTAAACTTTCAGGGTAAAATTTCAGTCTTTGCGTAGGCCACGCTTACTAGAATATCAGACGTAGCACACAAAAAACGATGAGAAGGTTGCTATGTAGCAAAAATAATCAGTGAGAGGGACTACATTGAAGGAAAATAAATCCGTGCATTACCCAACATCTTTGATATAACAAAACCCGACAGTCAGGTTCTAAAATCGATTAAGCATAGTCACAACTGATGTCAGAGAACTCAGCTATACTGAACAATTAGGGCCTACCTAATTCGCTAAGTAACCAGTCAACCTATCATAATCAAACCCAACCTATCTCTGTTCCGTGCTCACCCCTCTTGAAAAAGAGGTGTGGGAACGCACCTCTGAGTAGACTCCTAGAAGAGGCGTTATATAAATTTCCGGAATGAAGGAATGAAAAAAGAATAAATACCACACTAGATGAATGGACCTGCAAATGGATACCAATCTCGATCAATGAACACTGAGATTTTTTCTGTGCCCCGCATCCGAATATTGTTAGACATTGGGTTTCTTGGAGGCTCTAGTCCAGACCAGTGCAATTGGCTGCCCAGATCTGTTCGTTTCAGATGTTATTAAATCTTTCATGTCGTTCAGAGCTAAACTTAATACCCACCTCCTTCAAATTGCAAAATATTTTATCTTATCGTAGTATGGCTTCTGGTTTCTCTGATCCTCTGGACTTCGACCTCCTGGCTTCTCCAGTGGACTACGATTTTTTACTGAGATTTCATTTGAAGCGACCATCGACTGACGTCTGGGACATAATAATAATAATAATAATAATAATAATAATAATAATAATAATAATAATAATAATAATAATAATAATAATAATAATAATAATAATAATAATCATCATCATCTTTTCTTTATTGAAGCGCCTGACAAACGCACTGCGCTGTACATTTACATGTTATGCAATTTAAATCTTAACTACTAACAGAACAGACAGCCTGCAATACAACGGCGCTAATAGCAGCCTACAAAAAGCATATCCGCCCAACGGGGGCTCGAACTCGGTACCTCTCGGTCTCTGTGCCAGATGTTATCCAATGCGCCACCGGGCCCCCCATTATGATGACGGAGCTATAGAAGTCATTAGATTAGAGATTAGATTGGACGACTTACCAATGACAACTAGAATGGAGGATCTTGTCTCTTCACTATCACCCACTGATTGTAAACACATGAATTTTCCGGAGTCGCCAATTACCAACTGCGTTATAGTTAGGCTGCAACCATAACTCTCGTTAACGCTGTATCGTTCAGTGGGATACTGATCATGGTTAAGCATTCCATGGCCATGCCGGTAAACTAGTTTCGGTGACTGCAGGCCTTCCAATTTCGCCCAGTCGACCAGGTCACAGTTGTTATTCTCCGTGACACACTCCAGCGTAACACTATCACCAGTTCTTTTCAGTGCATTAACCGGTCCTCTATGTATTTGTGACTGTACAGCTAAAACAAAACGCAAACCAAATACACAGAAAGGTGCACAGAAGGTTATCTCATTTTTAGTGTGACCTAGTGCACGTTAAAAAGTTTTATGATGATGTTGATGTTGATGATGATGATGATGATGATAATAATAATAATAATAATAATAATAATAATAATAATAATAATAATAATAATAATAATAATAATAATGACAATTAAAATAATAAATATGACAGGCCCGCAGCATGTCACTGCCGTTTGGAGAAGAATCTACGCTGACCAGACAAAAAGCATGGGACCGACCCTTGATAGTCCAACACTGATCAGAAGTGTGGACTACACTCAACGTCCCACTAAACAGGGCAATACTATGAAAGCGGCGATATTCCCACACGGAGGGGACTGGCTGTCTTCTATAGAATCTATACCCATAACATCACGTAATCTTGGTCTAAGTAACGAGGCCGTCAGGGTGGCGATAGACTTACGCCTGGGACTATAAACCTCAGCGTGCCACACCAGTGCCAATGTGGCGAAACGACGGAATAGAGGGGACACCACGATATCTTCTGCAAACAATCTGGGGGACAAGCCAGCAGACGCTTTGCAATGAATGACATCATATAGAGCGCCCTCCAGAGAGCGGACACCCCAAGCACCAAAGAACCGCCCGGCCTGTTTAGTAGCGAGGGAAAACGACAGGACAGTGCGACGCTGATCCCGTGGTCGCGTGGCAAATAAATGGCCTGGGACTCCACCAGTGTCCATACATGCATCGCCAAATCCTACGTCCATCTGACGTCACATCGGCAACACCCGAGGGAGAGGCGGAACTGGACAAATCGGAAAAACGTGAAGTACGCAACCTTCCTCGCAGCGCACAAGTTTGTGTCAATATTGCACTTGAAACTTTGAGCCCATAAACAGAGCAAGCTTTGAGTTTATAACAGAGCTAGGCCAGCGATTGACAGCGGTGTCCGAGGACTCACTCGAGACCACACACCTGTACCAGCGCATCTCGATATGCATTATGCACACAGCGACATAACTCCGTCGCATTCCGTGACCAATTTGCACGGTTCAGTTAATCAGGGATGAGGTCCGCTAACTCGTTTGAAACCTTTTCAAAACTGACCACAGCATTAAAGACATTCAGAAAACGATTTTATGTAATAATTAACAATGTCGGCAATTACACTTTATTAGTTTAGGCCTATCGCTTTCACTTTTACAGGAGATAGCTCCTAGGCCTAGTCGTTTTCTGCTAAACCAAACAGCAGTTTTCTCTAAAATTTAAGTCATTATCTCAGTTTCTTAGCACGAACCTGTCATTGAAGCCATCAGAAAACATACAATGAGTGCTAGACCTATGTCCATCGTTTTTTCCAAGGTGAAAATCTTGATAGTTAACGAAATAATTAACAAATAGGCCTATGTCATTACTTGGCAAGTTTCCAAATCCCGTTGGCTGTCTCGCAATAAAAAAGCCACGTCCGTGGGCTATTCAAACATTTCTATAATCTTTGAATACAATAACCTACAATAGGCCTACACCCCTCGGATACTCCAGTTCCCAAGTGTGGGGACCAAAAATTATTCGCATGCATTCAGCCCTCAACAATTAAAGCCCGTGAGGCAGATGTGGTCAAGTTCAATTTCAAGTTTAGATCCAAGGTCAGACAAACGGACAGAGAATTATAGGCTTAATGACCAAAGTCTAAAAAATGAGGTTGAAGATACTAATCATCTTTGTTGTGATACAACGATGTTAAACAGATACATGTATGTTGCAAAAACAGTACAGTTGTATTGTATCTTAACCTATTCAGACAACTTATGTGGCACCTTAAGACAAAAGCTTGGAACATGCATGCCTTAAAAAGAACCGACGTCACATAATCTCCAAGCTTTACAGAACGAGTGTGTTTAATGAATGATTTATTGATTGGTTTGATTGAATTACTGATTGATAACCTGGCTGATTTACTGACTCATGCCCGATAGCGCATTGGATAACATCTGACACAGAGAGCGAGAGGTACCGAGTTCGAGCCCCTTAGGGGGAAAATGCTTTGCAGGCTGCTATTAGCGCCGTGTATTGCAGGCTGTCTGTTCTGTTAGTAGGCTAGTTAAGATTTATGTCTTCTGTCATTTGTGTTCCTGTGAATTGTTTCAATTGCATAATTGTACAGTGTAACCGGTTGCGGTCTGTCAACCGAACTGTTGAATTAACGAAATTATTATTATTATTATTATTTATTAATTGTCTGATTAATTTACTGCTTGATTTTCTTATTGACTTCCCTAAATGATTTACTTACTCAGTTGTTGATTGATTTTGTGGTGTACAAAATGTTTCCTTATAAACAGTCCCATGAGACCTGAGACATGGTCCAGGAGTCTGGATATCTGCTGACTGTAGCAAATACAAGGACGAGAGCAGTCAGAAACTGTGGAATGAGTGTTGCATCAATTTAACGTAATTTGCAAATGGCAGTCTTAAAATCTCTGTTCCTTTTTATAGCTTAGCAACTCCGAGAGCGCATTATAAACTGTAAAACAAGTCGGCCACTAAATTATTCAAGGTTAATTAATATAACTAAATACACAGAATTATTCGCATATGCTGTGCATTTAGTTATATTAAAAGCCCTTAACGACGAAAGTGTAATAAAAGCGACTGTGAAACCAATGCAGCTCGCATTAAAGTGTTAACATGAGGTTTATAAATCTTCATATTATAGTAGTAATGCACTGTTAGCAGATATCTCTATAAATGCTCTGAATGAATAAATGATCGAAAATGTATTCGGGTTTTGTATGTCTCTGAAAAGTGTAAGCTTTGCTGTTTTCAGAAGAATATCAATCGTACGAAACTGTGGTCAAAGATAGTACCGAACGCACAGCCAGATGATTGTTAACCTTAAACCAAATGACGAAACATCAGAGTACGCAACTTTACGGTACTTAAACTGAAGCAGTTTTATCTCAACCTAAGTTTGATTAATAAACCATCTGAGTAAGGAAATGCATTTAACTGAACCAGTATTATGATATCGCTATCACATGCCGCAGCTTATTGTTTCGAGGCTTAAGTGCTATTATTACATTAATCAATCAATCAATCAATTCTTTTATTGAAGCCACAGAGTAACGAAACAGAGGAAGCATAATTATTAGCCATTGATAACATTACAACACAATAGTAGCATGAATATTTTTCATTAATAGCAACAAAAGGGGATCCTGAAGGGACAATTGTCCCGCTAGATAGGGTCACCTAATTACTCATATATATATTACGAAGACGTTAGCAATCCTTCGATTGATGTCTTGTGCATTGCTGCAACAAGAAGCTAAAGAAGTGATGAGAGATTAGATAAAGCATTGATTTTAAGCTCTTTACGAAACAAAACTTAGAAAGTGAACACTAAATACACCGAAAAGGCTTCAAACACAGATACAATTTGGCCAACAAGCTCTTGAAGGCTGCAATACTCGACATTAATTTCATTGGTTCTGGTCGGAAGCACCACTGATGAGTTTTTTTAACTTTTTTCTTCAAGTCACCGCCCTTAATAAATGTCATTAAGTTCCATTAACAATTAGGCCTACAACTTCTGAGTTGTACAACACAGACTCCTTATAATGCACGTCACTACATAGGCTACTTAGTGTCATTATGTCACTACACACCTAGTGTCATTATGACACAACCATTGTTACAAAGATGATATCGCTCTCTCGCACTGCACTGAAACGAGTTTCCAGTTCTATAACTAATTTGTCAGAATTAGATGTGAGAAAGGTGAAGGGAAACCACGAGGAAATATACGAGGGTATCAGTTCATATTTTAACGAATTCAGCGGCGCCGCCAGGATTTTAATTGTGTACGCACAATAGGAGAGCACACGTATGCGGGGCCCGGGGAAGAAAGTATGCGGGGGTAGAATGAACGAGCGCCGATAGGGGAGGGGTTTGGAGAGGGGATGTGCCTCCTCCCCACTTGAAACTTTTTTTGATTTCCACACTGTAATGGTAGCATTTTGAGCAGTCATCTGAAAAAAATTGCTCTATAATTTTAGTGCTGGTAGGAACCAGCTGTCACTCGTAGGCGTCGTAGCTAAGATGTAGTTTGAGTCGTGTTTGAGTTTGACTGCGGACAATAATAGCAAACCAGACATTTATTGAAATTAATATAAAAAATAGAAAATACATTTAATTTTCAAGAACGCCATAAGCCTTTAAGTAAGCATACTGCTGACCAGACACAATTAGCAGAAATAGTTTGCAGATGGTACACAAACCAAGCAAGAAGGATTCAACTACCGAATCGTGAAGCCATGTGGTAATGATGTAGTTTTACTAAATGTAAATCTTCGAAAATTTCTCAGCGCCCACAAAAGTCACGTCAGGGAGACCAGCCTATTTATCGGCGCTATATCAAATCAAGTCCGCAATTGCCAAAGTCCTCTGTTCGTTCCGGTGCCAGGTCAAAATCCGGGAAGTCAAGCCGAGGAGACAGCATGGTGCTACGGTGGTAATCGGGGATGATGGTGGTCGTGTGGTGGCGCAGGAGTAGAATCAGGATAGGATATCTGGAAGAGTTCGGTCTTCAGTCGTGAGTGGAAAGCAGAAATGGAGAGTGCAAGCGGAGGAAAGGTTGAGTTAAGAGGCGAGATAGAAGGATGAGCAAACTGGCGCAGGTCTTTTAGGAGTCCGTTCCAAAGAGCTGGTGCAGCATAGGCTATTAGGAACTGTTGCAGATTTCAGAGAGGATGAGACTGGAGGCCGAGATAGTGAAAGGTATGATGATGAGCAAATAGACCCGGGCAGTTGGCCGGTGAATAGCTGGCGAATGTAAGAGGGTTTAGACGTTTGAAGGGCATTGTAGGCAAGAAATACTATTTTGTAATGGATGCGCTGATGGACTTTAAGCCAATGAAGTGATTTCAGAACAGGGGTTCTGGGGTTATGTGGTGGTGTTTGGGAGTTTTGATGACTGCGCGGGCGAAAGTATTATGAACTGTTGCAGACATTTCATTTGAGAAGAGTCGATGTTGTCAAAAGAGTGGGCTACAGTCGTCGAGTTTGGAATGAACAGTTGAAATGGCTATCGTGCACGCGGTCTTGTAGTCAAGTCGAGGGCGCAATCGTCGACGGTCACGAATGTGTATATGGGTATATTTCACAACCGGAGGCAAAATATTATTCAGAAATAGAATTAGAGAAAAATAAAGTCATGTAAAATTTAAAACATTTCTTACACAAATATTTGCATGGCAGTGCTGAAGCATACTTAATATTGAGCAGAGCTTAAATTTGACAGATTTGGCCTAATTTTTCATTTTAGTTTTTTTACTATGTGAAACACATACAACTTTGATTCCTAAATATTTACAACTCCGTTACGTACTAAATACACATTACAATATACCGCCACTGTTTGTAATCGGTGATTAATTAGTATTAAGTGTGCATTAAATTATTACACAGCAAAATAAATTATTATAACGATACTTGTACCATTAAATAAATTCATTTTAATAGAAAAATAATGTAACGGAGTTGTAGTAACGGAGTTGTAAAATATTCATAATTAGGTCTCGACGCTTACCGGGCGAGTTAAGATATAAAAAATAGTTAGTTTATAGCGGCCAGGCAGTCAGTTTCAATATTATTTTTTGAAAGGAAAAAATTCATATATATACGCAAAATACAATAATTACAGTCACGGAGTTGTAAATCTTTTTTATACTATAACATTACCAGATAAATTTTCGAAAATTGTCAACATAAGCAAACATCCATATTGATTTCTTTTTGGTAAAATCAATGCAGAAATGTTCCCTGCTATCAAAGATGTCAATTCAAAAAATTGAGTTTTCAATTTATTCAACAGATGGCAGAAACCCATTCGTAACGGTGTTGTAAGCAATATTTGAAGACAGAGGGTTTTATTTTTTTTTATTATTTAGTTCGTTAATAAGTTAATAAAAACCATATGAAGCAATGGATATATGTAAGTTAATGATCTAAAAATTATAAAACATTAGTTCAGCGCTTCAGCTGTTACCCTAACGTAACGTTGAATTGACTCACCATTAGAAAGAACAATGCAATTTCGGGTTAAAATTGGACTTTATACATTTTTCTCATACTAATCATCTAAATAATATAACAGAAATAATTTTTTATAACTAACTTATGCCCTTTGATGTTTTAAAAAAATTATAATTTTACACTTTGTGTAAGCCGCCGAAAGGAGAAGACGGAAATTATCTAATTTGCCTCCGGTTGTGAAATATACCCATATAGCAGGTGCGAGATAGCTGGGTGATGTGGTCGAAAAAGGCAAGGTTCTTATCGAAGATGATTCCAAAATTGCGAACAGGAGAAGAGTATAGGTACGGGAATAGTGAGATCTGTTGGACAAAATAATGTCGGGAAGAGAGGCTAGTTTGTTTAATTGATCGCGGAGGCCAGTAATGAGGAATTCTGTTTTGAAAGGTTAAGGGTTAGTGGTCATCCAGGCTGAAATCTGGGTGATGGTGTTGCGTAAGTGATTTAGCGCATCTGGAAGGGAGTGAGGGGAGAAAGATATGAAGAGTTGTGCGTCGTCGGCATAGAGGTAGCAGAGGACGAGGAAATGAGTTTGCTGGTGTAAAGAATAAACAGCAGAGGACAAAGAATATACCCTTCAGGCAAACCGCAGGTGAGGGTGTGCGGATTAAATGAGAGACCAGAGGCATTGACACTGAAAGAGCGTGAGGAAATTACGTATTAGATATAATAAACCAATGGATGGTGCTAGACTGTTAGTTTACCTAATATTAAAACTAGCACCTAAGTTATTATAATTTTGTAACTTAATAATATTTCAGTTTTTTCATATGCAAGTTTTTATTTCTTAGCCTGTTAGCGCTGTACGCACTTGCGTAACGCTAGCGGCGCCTCTGAACGAATTGTCAACTACTGGGACAAAGTCTGCCACCGCTAGGAGATCTGGGGAGCGTCGTATGCTGATCTCATCAAAAACAATGTCACATCCTAAAGAAATGGCAAAATATGACAATATTCCACAAATGTTTTACTCCAGATGTATGTTTGTATGGACCTGGATACTTGTAAACCGCCTTTTAGGAACCTCCAAAGAGTGCTTAACATGGCAATCTGACAGATCTGAAGAAGTGCGTCTTAAGATGGCTTCAAGATGTTTTTTCAGCCGTCTGTGACGAAATAGTTCGTATGTTAATGGTAGACTGTTTCAGGTTCTACATGCCCTACGCATGTGCCCATGTACCCACATATTTAGGACATATTAGGCCCTATAGCGTCAACATTTAATGTGGAGTAACATCATATTTGCACCATAATGTTCAACATATGCCACTGCTGTTGGGTATTGTGATGTTTGCCAAGTAACTCACAAATGCGCTACAGCCTAACTAGTATAAGGGAAGAACTTTTAATTCTTTAAAAGCAAAAACTTATTTATCGAAAACTACTGACAGAAAATCTAAAGTAACAAATCATGTAAAACTCTGAATTCGCTGTTTAACCGAGTCAGCTAGGGGGCGCTTCTGAAAGAGAATGATCAGATATTGATGACTTATTTGTGCCATTCTAACGCTATGTGTTCTAACGCTATGTGCTACACATTGTAGACTGCCAATGAAGATTTACACAATTAAAAAGCTAGTATATCAGAGGTTGATGTACTATGTATGTAACTAAACAAATGAAAATTCCTGTTATATCCAGCCATTCATGTTCGAAAAGGCACTTCTATCTATTTCTCATGTTTAAATCATGTCTAAGAGGGCACTTCTGAATTTATTTTTTAAATTTTTAAATCATGTTTAAATTGTACGAATAAATCTTATGCATTCAAATTATGTTATAATTATCTTGGAATAGAGACTAACGAGAAATCCACGAAAGGCTTACAACCGACCAGACTTGTATACGAGACATCAAATTCGAGACCACTGACCGAGACCGAGACCGAGACCGAGACAGTGGGGTCCGAGACCGAGACCGAGACATAAGGTCCGAGACAGTTCAAGACAGTTCAAACTAGTGAAATGCACATTGGCCCCAAATCCAGAAACAATTTTTCTCTCAACTTTTGAAGTCTAATACCAGGGACAAGTCACTAAAACCAGCCGATCACCTGAATACTATAAACTATAAAGAAATTAAATATTTCAGCCATACTGAAATCTTCTAAATGATTCTAAAATTTAAACCAACAAAATTCCATATAGGCCTAGGCCTATTAGCGATTTAGCGACATAAGTCACATCACTCACCTTGAGAAACTAGATGTTGTTACAAGCGTTTCGCTTATGTTAGCTTTATATATGCGGCCATTTATTTTGTTTTTCATTGATATCAAATTGCGTGAATGCAAATTTCACTATTTCAGGTTCTTTATGAGACATTTAAAGAGACATAATATTTGCACTGCTAGATATAAGAAATTTGAAATAAAACAATAGCCTAAACTAAAGTACAAACTTAAAACTGCTCTTCTCAATATCTGTTAATACCAAAACACAGCTTTTCTAAAATTCCGATTTGTTTAGTTAGACTCTATTAGTTCGGCACAGGACAATTTTATAGCGGGATACTGTCAGAAGTTCAGAACTAAAGACAGTTTGCGCGAGAACTATGGAGACCGCTTCTACAAGAGAACAAGATTTTCGTTTCGAGACAGTTTCCAAAAAGTCAAGAAATGACCTCGAGACCGAGACCGAGACAGTGGGGTCCGAGACCGAGACATCAAAAAACCTGTCTCGGGACGTTTCGAGACCGAGACAGTGTCTCGAGACAATCCAAGTCTGCAACCGACAAGTAAAAAGCTGTTGCATGTCCGGAGAACAAACCATTCCAGCTTAAATGAATTAACATCCAATCATTCAAGTTAAAAAAAAATAACCGACAAAGAAAGTTAACAGACGAAACCCAACAACAACAATAACAGTAATAATAATAATAATAATAATAATAATAATAATAATAATAATAATAATAATAATAATAATAATAATAATAATAATAATAATAATAATAACAATAATAATAATAATAATAATAATAATAATAGTAGTAATAATAATAACAGTGACAATTTATATGGTGCCGTAACACAGCCATGCTGTTACAAGGGCGCCTCACAGTCAACTAACAGCAGGGTAGGCCTTAGAGAACAAATAAGTCTTGAGTCCAGATTTGAAGGAGTCAATTGTGTTAGCCGCTCGCAGGGCAGGAGGAAGACCGTTCCAGCATCTGGGGCCGGCCGCCGAGAAAGCGCGATTGCCAAAACGGGTTTTCATCCGTTTTACGCGAAGATCGCATTTCTCGAGCGATCGGAGTCGCAACCCGGAGGCGGAAGAATGCGTCCCGATGCAGTAATCGCGCAAGTACTCAGGCGCGGCCCCATGAAGTGACTTGTAGACCAACAAACATATTTTGAACTCAATACGCATGGCAATACTAAAACTAAAACAAAAACTAGAGGAAAAACGATAACGAAATAAAAACTAAAACTAAACCAGTCAAAACTAATAATAACGAGTTTAGTTTAGTTTTGGTTTAGTTTTAGTTTTTATTTCGTTATCGTTTTTCCTCTAGTTTTTGTTTTAGTTTTAGTATTGCCAGTGCAGAACATCCCAGAGGAGCGGCGTGACATGTAGTGTTGTTTTAGTTTTGCCTTGAGTTTTAGTTTTAGTTATTATTAGTTTCATATGCTGGGTGTTTTAGTTATTATGAGTTTTAGTTATTTCGTAAAGTTTTAGTTTTAGTTATTATTAGTTTCACGTGCTAGGGGTTTTAGTTATTATTAGTTTTAGTTATTTCTGCCGAGTCTGGCAATATTTTCCCCGCATAGGCCTACAGCTTTCGCACCAAAAAGTTTACTCTCTACAATCTGTTTCTAATCGATACTTAAAACAGCCCCATACTCCATTAGTTTAAGGTCTACCACCTAAATTTAGTTCGGACATCTTATAAAATTCCAAATATCGGAAGATTACCGAACGAAGTAGGCCTACTGATTATAAAGCGTGTATATCCAAAAACGCAGAATATCCTAAGACGTTAGGTTTTCGTTATGTGTTTTCGTTTTGGTTTTCGTTATGTGTTTTCGTTATTAGGGCCTATTAGTTTTGACTGGTTTAGTTTTAGTTTTTATTTCGTTATCGTTTTTCCTCTAGTTTTTGTTTTAGTTTTAGTTATAGTTAACTAAAACCTTTTGTTATCGTTAACGAAGGTTTTCGTTTTAGTTTTCGTTAACGAAAACAACACCAGTGACATGATCATATTTCCTCCGGTTGCATAGCAGCTTTGCAGCAGCGTTGAGAATGGACTGCAGGCAATCCAAGAGGCACCTGGGCGCACCAACCAGTAGGCTGTTGCAACGGTCAACCTGAGAGGTGACGAAGGCGGCAACGTGCTGCAGGAAACCAGATCACCATTTACGTGACGTCTAAACATATTTCTGCAAAGTCAAAACATGCAATTATGAAAAAAAATACCAGTAGCTTTGCTAATCAATACGGGAGTATAGCTAAGCTATAAGAGTTATACCATGTCCTAAAAGGATTTCAAATATACAAATCCCAATTTCTGTGCTGTAAGTCTGTAACGTGTCATGTAATAATATTATATTTGGGCATTTAATATAGTACCTTGCGTATCACGCAATTTATATAGAGCCTTTGCAATATATATATATATATATATATATATATATATATATATATATATACTCAGAAGCACTCGTAGCCCACCCATCTCAGTTGCAACAGAACTGTCTTTCATTTGAGTTTAAGACTTTCGCCAACTCCGGAGTTTGAAGACAAAATCGAATATGAGTCAATAATTATAAAGTCAAGTCTCAGCGCCTCTGTGGGGTACTTGAAAGGTCCTATATAAATGCAAGGTAAACACAAATATACATGTACATATATCCATGTTGAGACACATACATATATTTATGCGAGATAGCCTACATACCAACAATATACATTGTCAGATACATACCAGCATATAATAAATATATATATATATATACATATATATGTACAGTTATATACACACACATATATACATATGCCAGATATATACAAGTACATATATATATATACATATATGCCAGATATATACCGGGACATACATGCATACATTCGAACAGGTCCAACTTGAGTGATCTCCTCTTAGAATAGATGTGCACCCCGTATGTACATGGTATTCCCTGTTGTACGTCTCTTTTCAGGATACATCCTCACCCTACATTATGTGGCATCTGTTACGAAGAATTTCACAGCCACACGCACATCCCTTCAGAGGGTACTTACTAGGTCCTAAATTAAGTGTCTTGATACAAGCAAGTACCTTGATTATATGTAGTACTATCAACATGGTAGGACATCATCTAGGACATTGCTACGATGTTATTGTATTATTATTTATCAGAAACCTGTGCGTTTATTGTGACGGTTAAGAGAACAAAGATTCTAGTAAGACTTACTGGTTTTCCTGGATGTCCACTCAATCTTGGAGGCTTCTCAGGCCCACTGGATGTAGAGTTAGTCAATGGCACGTTTGCCCTCGCACTTCACAAATCAAAACAACAAAAATCTCAACACCGATTGGCTAAAATGCTCGCCTTGTAACGTGGAGAGTACGGGTTCGAGCCACCGTCTATGAAACGCTTACTGTATAGGAACTCTGAGCACTGAGCAGTCCTTCACTCCCAGTTATTCAGCACCATCGATTGATCCTTAGTCATTGGATAGTGGCGCTCAACAAATGCACACTAATGATGATGATGATGATGATGATGATGATGATGATGATGATGATGATGATGATGATGATGATGATGATGATGATGATGATAATAATAATAATAATAATAATAACAACAACAACAACAATAACTACATCAAGGGTCCAGGGTCGTTTTAAGGTCGTCGTAGGCCCTAGGCAATCTTGCTTTCGTAGGCCCCAACTGCCAGCTCCGAAATTGAAAACGAGTTAATGGGGAAAATGACATTTGAAGACGTTGTAAGTCAAACCTTTTTAAATGGCGGACACGAGGCAATATTTTTCTAGCAAGTGGAAGGCCAGGGTTCCGAAGGCACATGAGCAAATTGGGGTAGGGATCTGAGAGGGAGTTCAGTGAGCCCATACCCAGAAAATATTTTGCAAAACTAAATCTTAAATGGTGCAGTTTTTTACATATAAACTGTCAAATTAGGTTTAAAAATTTTAATTTTGACCTTCATAATAGGCTTCATTATCAGTCACAGACATCAAATAAAACTCATTAAGCCTTTAAATGACATATTTAAACTTTTATTTTCAAATTGTAAACGTTAAGCAATACTCCGCGGCCAGAATAAATTGTCGGCGGGCCAGAAATGGCCCGCGAGCCGGCTCTTTGACAACCCTGTTACAAGTAATCTTCCTAATGCAAAGAGCCGTAAAGTTCACATAGTATACGCTGTTGCACAGCTCAACTTAAGTTTAAGTTAATATCTTAAAGTTAAACTGCTTCAGTACAATTTAAAAAAATATTAAATTAGAACTTGACATTTTCTCTTTTTTATTTTCGCATCATAAGAAATCATTAAACTTATTTCAACATCTCATTTTCAGACTTTCGTAGGCCCCTGAAAAGTTCGTAGTCCCTAGACACAGTGCCTACTGTGCCTATTGGATAAAACGACCCTGCAAGGGTCGCACAATAATGAATATCAAATACAAGAGACTTGCAAGAACACAAATCACTATAGCAAAACTCTCTTTTATTTGGCCTATATCAGCAAAGACCTCAGTGAGGTGTAACAAGAAGATGAATGCAGGGACAGTGGCTGCACTAAGTTTGCCAAACTTTGGCAATAACGAGTGTCAAATGGGTGAAACGCACTCGTAAAATGTTTGCATGGCCTTTCAGTAGTCTTCGGCACATTTCTCACAATATATGTTGCCTTTCCCTAGACTTTTCCTTCCTAGACTCACAATATGCCATATTCAATAAAGCCATAGTCCAAGTTTGGGGCACCTTCGGGAGACAGAGGCTCATCTAGGGACCATGTAATCCCCCCGGAGAGTCCTCTGAATATGGGGTAGAATTTGCCAATGTGCACGACCTTCACTGAAGGAGTAGCAGTTAGTGAAACTTGATATGCAGTAATGCAGCCCCTATGACGTGGTCTACGGGACATGGTAGCCTTATAACGTGGAGCGTACGTACGGGTTCGAGTCTCCTCCACTGAGATGGTAACTGTGTAGGGACCTTGAGCAAGTCCTTCACTCACAAGTTTGCTGAGCGCCATCGACTGAAGCTTGGTCGTTAGATTGTGGCGCTTAATAAATGTGTAATAATAATAATTCTAGCTAGCTGTTAGTCTGCTGTCATTGTGACAATTTCACACAGATAGGTCTGGCGAAGTCACCATTGACTGCTTTACTGCGTATCAGCAAAAATCGTTCCCTCCTTTTGCTAACTCCGCAGAAATGTCACCTAATTTCGGTATGAGTAGAACATGACACGGTACTCACCTCTTTTTTCCGTCTGTAAATCAAAGAAAAACAGGAAATGATTAGGTTCATAGTTAACATTTGTCTAGTGTAGACAATTAAAACAATTACTTGCAAGAGCCGATACGAGACAGGCAAGTCCTAGTGCCAATGCCACAAGCAGCTGATGGTACCAAGTGCTATAGTGACTTCATTCTCAGTTTCTGCATATGATCATCTCCCTAACAGTGTACAGTCAAGTTTACATCCCAGATCTTCAATAATACAGGATGACACTGGAACAGATGCCGTAAATCAACCATTTGCCTGGCCGGGATTTGAACCCATGACCTCTCGCTAAACAGTGGCCTACTTAAGCAATGACGGACCTGAAATTTCTGATCCAATGGCACAAATGAAAGATTGTACAGAAGCAGAATTCAAGGAAAATTTAAACAAACTTTAGCATCACAATTTGAACAGCCTTACAAACTTGAAATATTAATCTTGTATCTAACACGCCATGTGTTAGATAGGCCTACAAGATAAAGATACACCATAGCATTTCTTTTGCACCACTAAATCCTGCCATGATCAACAGCAGATAACATTGTGGGACATGGTAGCCGATTGGTTAGAGTGCTCGCCTTGTAATGCAGAGTGTACGGGTTCGATCCTCGTCCCCTGAGACGGTTACTGTGTAGGGACCGTGCTCAATTCCATCACTCACAATATTGCTCAGCGCCATCGATCGATACTTGGTCATTAGATAGTGGCGCTTAATAAATGTGTAATAACAATGTGTAAATAATAATTAAACAATCACCACATCATAGTGGTCACACCACAAATTCCTTGAAATAAATGAAGCCATGAATGATGCTAGAAGGCTGGAAGGTTCTGATCAATATAGTGTATCTTTGTGCCCAGCGATATGGACACAGCCATGCAAAGAGGCACTACACTATATATATATATATATATGTATCTATCGGAGCTCAACTAGAGCTGCACAATGCACATACACAGGTGGCATGATTGTCTCTGAGGCAAAGGGGTTAATTCTCAGCTCAAGCTGGTATCAGCTTGTACTTTTGGGTCTGAGGTCCAACCCAAGCAACTTGCCAATGGTCAGTTTATACGTCTGTTCAGCCTGGTCAAGCCTATGATCAATGGATCAGAAGGTGACCCAGGCCATCCAGACTCTCTCTGCTGACAGTGCTGAGATGTGAACAATGCACAATCGATATTCAGTCTGTGCTACCTACCATTCTTCTTAATGGAGTGGAGCCAACCGAAGAGAGGAGATCGGATCCATCTAAGAATAAAACCACCCACGACGACAACGACTATAATAATAACAATAACGATGCCAGCGACGCAACCTGACCCACAACCTACAAAGAACACATCATCAACACAGTTTTCATAGAACTATCAGACAACCACAGAAATATGTTTTCCCCACCTGCCACAATCACACACTCAACCATGGAGCAAGGCAGCCGACTGGCTAGAGCGCTCGTCTTCTATCGCAGAGAGCACGGGTTCGATACTCATCCTCCCCTTAGATGAGCAAGTCCTTTGCTCCCAAGTGCTCAGCACCATCGATTTATGTTTGGTCGCTACATAATGGTGTTTAATAAATGCATAATAATTACAATAATCATAATCAACCACTTTTGCTGACAAAGGCAAAATTCTTATGAGGTACTTTAAAGGCTATATATAAACTACCCAGATGCAAACGCACACAAAACCTGTCCTTCAAAACAGCAACTACGGTATAGTCCTGCAGCATTTCAAGACAGATGTTCCGAAATCAAACTTCTTACCTGCGAGCCCCGCATCTGTCTTCCAGTATCAGAAGCCTCATGAAGTCCTATCTGCATGGTTCTGTCCAATGGTGTGATTTCGGAATCCGATTTTACTTAGAACCGACCATCGACTGAAGCCTCGTGCATAACGATAACGGAACAATGCATAACGATAACGACACTAAGCTTATGCATAACGATAATGGCACAATAGAAGTCCTCTGATTAGAATGGATTAACAACAGACAACAATACAAAGCCAGACCTTGACAACTCATTAAAAAGTGGCCAAGGTATGGTTCATTCTTGAAAACGGGACAAATGCCCCATATGCCTCCTATGAATACCCCAAATATGCCTGATCATAAAACCAAGGAAGTTCACAGTTCACACACCTTCTGGAGGAGGAGTAGAAGAGACTAATATCGCTATACTCTGAGATGCTACTCTTCCTTTGAACATGTTCGTTGCTGTGCAAGTGTAGTTGTCTCCGGCGTCACCCTTAATCTCCAGAGTATCGCCAACTACAACATCTCCACTCTTCAAATGTGTCCACTTGAATGCTGGAGGAGGATGTCCATCTGCAGTGCAAAGGAACTTGTCACCTTTATAATAAGGACCAGAGAGCGGCGAAATATTGATGTTTTCAACAGGATCTGCTCCAAGAAACCATAAACAAGATGCAGAGAGTAAATAAGTTATCATACACAGATACACACATACATAGACACATGTATGCATAAGTACATAGACATACATACACATATATACATGCATACCCTGGTAGACAAACATACATACGTACATACACACATCTCCAAGAGGTCCGAATTCTAAATGGCTGTGACAGCCATTGGCTGTCCTTCGACTAACGTCGGAACAAACGGAACAAAGAATAGGAACAGACACAGAGCGGTTCTGCGGCCGGTGTCCCGTCATATTATTCTATCCCCCTAAAGCATATCCCTGGATGAAATAAAACGGTGTAGAGTATCCGGGGGATAAACTATTCTATTCCCCATCGTCACACGCATCAAGATAACTAAGACGAAAATCCAGTCAAAAATCACAAAAAACAAAGTAAATTAATTTCAGGTCGACGTACAAACTAAAGATAGGCAACTTAAAATATTTGATATGTACAATAACTCTAAACAGTATGACTGAATACACTTACATGTAGAAACCGCAAATAATGCAAACTAAACCGTAGACTCCATTTCGCTAAGGAGACTACTCATTTAGGGGGATTCTCTATTTCGTGACACCGGCAAATCATAGGCTGGATGGCGTAGGCAACTGTTGCTGGTCAGTAGGAGACACAAGAAAGCTGATAATTATGGAGGAAGGAAGACCAAAGGAAAGGCAGAGAAAGAGTGGGATATGAACACCATGCACGTGGTTAAATGGTGTGAAAACATTAGGCATACATACACATGTATGTATGTACTAGGCTATGTATGTAAGTAAGTATATTCTTTATTGTATGTATGTATGTATGTATGTATGTATGTATGTATGTATGTATGTACGTATGTATGTATGTATGTATGTATGTATGTATGTATGTATGTATGTATGTATGTATGTATGTATATGGCCATTTATATAGCGCCTTACAAGAAACTCACGAAGGCGCTAAACGTAGCTACCCAACAGATCTAAACAAATGCGACATATAAATACATAAACGAATGCATAATACTCACACAATTACATGTATCCATACAGTACACTTGGAACAAACTAGCCTTTCCCCTCCTCAAGGACTGCCCAATGTTTGAACAACTCTGCGGCAACGCCGAAACTCGCCTCTTTTGACGGGCCCGCACCCCGTCGCCAACTATAGCCTACTACTTCCAACCAAACCCACCCACTGCTCCCTTCGTGCCCATGACCGCGTAATGCCCCTCTGTCGACAGCCTGATGCGCAAAACATTTATTTTTATGATGTTATATACTTTTTAAACTGTGTTTATTAGATGTCTGTGCACCCAAAGTGCAGTTAGCAATTCCTTAATAAAGAATATACTTACTTACTTACTTCGTGAACAACTTGTTAAATGACATTACATAGAGAGTAATCAGTAGGTTTGAACGTCAATTGCTAGGACCTTAGACAGATATAGAAACAGAAACAGATACAGAAACTATTGATAGGATTACTAAATTCCACGGTTGAAAATCTTGGCTTCAACTCCAACATGCTTCGCCTCAACTTTGAAAGTTAAACCAGTATCCCCTCAAACATATTCAGCAGACGGGCTTCTAAAGATTCTGCCGGGAAAGTATTTTCTAGATGTTTTATGGCTATCAAAGGTTTCTTTGTCATATTTTGCAATGTGTGCGGCCATAAAAACCGTAACTTTTACAGATAACAAGATAAACTAAATAAGCTGGCTCCAGCCAATTGTAATTGCAATTAGATATTTATATAGGGCCACTTCAGTTGAAAGCATGAGCTCAAATGCGTAGCAATTTCTACGTTAAATCATAAGCGCTTGTAAAGAAGCTTTCTTTGAGCCGCGTGGAAACCTTGAGATAACGATTACAATTATGAAATTAAGGCAATTTACTTACATGACACAATCAATTGCTGTGTGATACAGACATCCAGGACAGCAGTGGTATCGTCATAGTTAGCCTGTGTACTGGGGGGAAATGACGCTCTACACAGACGCTGCGTGATATTCTCCTTTTTCGCAATTCCAGTGAGTTTCGTTTTAACAGTTAGCGGTTGCTTCTCGTCCGTTGTCTCTGTTTCACTAACAGCCTTATTATGAAAAGACAGAGTCACATTCGATGGTTCCACGGATTTAGGCGGTATGTTGATGGCACACCAAAGGCTATAGCCATCGTCTTTAGTCAAAGCGTTACTCGTCACATTCGACAGACATGATTCTCTCACACCTGCATTACAAAGCAGAATTGATCAACTCCAGGTAAATGATAATATTCAATATTACCATTAATATATTATATTATTACTAGTATTGGTGTGGCACGGTGGCCGATTGGTTAACGCGGGGAGTACGGGCTCGAGTCTCCACTCAGGCGGTTAATTACTGATCAAGGCACCTTGAGCAAGTCCTTCACTCACAATTGCTCAGCACCATCAATATATTCTGTCGAATGGTCGTGAGTGCATTTCAGAACTTTGGAAGCAGGCCAATATCAAATACAGTTGTACAGTTGTATGGTTTTATTAAATGTAACACTCATCTAGGTGTCCCTAGTTAGCGGGACTTTGGTTCCTTCTGGGCCTCCTATTGTGCGTTTCTAATCAGAGCGGAAAATTATATGCTTAATATTTTGAAACGGTGGCAATAAAACTTTTTGATTGATTGATTGATTGATTCTATTATATTATTATTGAACTGAGGTAGAACTAAGCCATCAATTTTACGATATCTCGAAAGAATACAAAATCCATTGGGCATGACAAATATAGGCCTAATATATCCAATTATATTCATTATTATATTTATATTTCATTTTTACCCACGTTATAGCAGTAATTAAAATAGTCAAATATAAATAAATAATAGTAATTAGAAATACTACAGCATAAAATCCTTATAATGCTGTCTTTGGAAGCCATAACAAGAACCAATTTATAACGATAACATCTCGTAATGTAATGTAAGATTTGTATATCGTTTCTTCCAGATATTTACTCAGAGGCGCTCTGTGCGCTAGCCTATACGATGTTAAACTTAAATGTCACTACGAACGATTAAATAATATATTGCTAACTGATGCAATATATTATATATTGCATCAGTTAGCAAAACAATACGCAGTAAGCTGAAAGATTCACCAGTAGCGGGCCCACGCACACACGAGGAACCAACCAACGGATTCCGTCGACAGCTAAAGATGGCATGGATGTTCAGAGTCTCTGGACCAAGTTGCGTCGATAGAGTAGAACGACGACAGGTGACAGCGTTCGCGCACACTATGACGCTGCCGATGAGCAGTCCTTCATTGGCGGAAGATGACGCACGTCCGGTCAGCCGTCGAGACACAAGGACTACGCAGAAAAGGCATTCGTCACGTGTCAGTCAGTCGGTCGATCGGTAGATTAAAGAGCCACCGGCGACTAATAACGGTCAAGGTCACTCCAATGCCCCGCGTCGGTCGTTCTCCACCGAGGCGAAAACACTCGGCTACAGCCGACGTACACGGTCCGTGTGGCTCAGACTCAAACAGCCGACGTACACGGTCCGTGTGGCTCAGACTCAACCGTATACACAGAAGGATTGGCTTGATACAGTCAAATGGGCCTAGGCGACTTGCGAAAAAAATGCCATTTAAATGTACGAAATCCTTGGCAAAACTGACGAATAAGTCAGGAACGCAAACCTAACACAAGAAAACTTCAACATGTTCAAAGTTACTGGGCAAACTCTCATTTGGATGAAAATATCCGTCGAAATGACGCAGAGGTCGATCAGTCGACCGATATGGCCGATGATATGCGCAGAGGTTATCCGTGACTCAATTAATTGTGGGATCCAAATAATGTAAATCACAAATATACCAGAAACTCGTTATAATGCTATCTGTGGGATCCTAAAACGAACCACTTTATAACGATAGCATCTCGTAGGCTATCTAGAGGCTCAATAAATTGAGGTATCCAAGTCCTGACAGTGTTATACCAGAACCATGCTAATAATGCATCACTTTGCAACAAGACACCAGTGTACTGGTGCAGAGGATGCAGAGGATGGGTTTCCTCCCACCGCGATCGCCGGGCGTGGAGGAGATGGCGGGTGCAGCTGAAGAGCGACTGCTTCAAGCAGTTATTAGGAATGACTGCCATGTCTTGCGAGGATTATTTCCGCCAATCGTACAACGACGATACAACCTCCGCCCAAGACGTCATAACTTTGAACTGCCTGCTAAGGATGTTAAGAACTTTATCCCTCGTGTACTTTACAAACGCTTGCCCTAGGTCTCACCTGACTGCACACCTGTCTGATTTTTGTTTGTTTTTGATTTCATTATTTAACATATTTCTATTGTAACTGGTTGCGGTCTGTCAACCTGTCAGAAAATAAACGAATATCTATATATACTATTATTACTCTGAATAACAAACACCAGTAATAATAAACCAAACACTTGTTAGTAAACTTTCAGGGTAAAATTTCAGTCTTTGCGTAGGCCACGCTTACTAGAATATCAGACGTAGCACACACAAAACGATGAGAAGGTTGCTATGTAGCAAAAATAATCAGTGAGAGGGACTACATTGAAGGAAAATAAATCCGTGCATTACCCAACATCTTTGATATAACAAAACCCGACAGTCAGGTTCTAAAATCGATTAAGCATAGTCACAACTGATGTCAGAGAACTCAGCTATACTGAACAATTAGGGCCTACCTAATTCGCTAAGTAACCAGTCAACCTATCATAATCAAACCCAACCTATCTCTGTTCCGTGCTCACCCCTCTTGAAAAAGAGGTGTGGGAACGCACCTCTGAGTAGACTCCTAGAAGAGGCGTTATATAAATTTCCGGAATGAAGGAATGAAAAAAGAATAAATACCACACTAGATGAATGGACCTGCAAATGGATACCAATCTCGATCAATGAACACTGAGATTTTTTCTGTGCCCCGCATCCGAATATTGTTAGACATTGGGTTTCTTGGAGGCTCTAGTCCAGACCAGTGCAATTGGCTGCCCAGATCTGTTCGTTTCAGATGTTATTAAATCTTTCATGTCGTTCAGAGCTAAACTTAATACCCACCTCCTTCAAATTGCAAAATATTTTATCTTATCGTAGTATGGCTTCTGGTTTCTCTGATCCTCTGGACTTCGACCTCCTGGCTTCTCCAGTGGACTACGATTTTTTACTGAGATTTCATTTGAAGCGACCATCGACTGACGTCTGGGACATAATAATAATAATAATAATAATAATAATAATAATAATAATAATAATAATAATAATAATAATAATAATAATAATAATAATAATCATCATCATCTTTTCTTTATTGAAGCGCCTGACAAACGCACTGCGCTGTACATTTACATGTTATGCAATTTAAATCTTAACTACTAACAGAACAGACAGCCTGCAATACAACGGCGCTAATAGCAGCCTACATGTACAAAGCATATCCACCCAACGGGGGCTCGAACTCGGTACCTCTCGGTCTCTGTGCCAGATGTTATCCAATGCGCCACCGGGCCCCCCATTATGATGACGGAGCTATAGAAGTCATTAGATTAGAGATTAGATTGGACGACTTACCAATGACAACTAGAATGGAGGATCTTGTCTCTTCACTATCACCCACTGATTGTAAACACATGAATTTTCCGGAGTCGCCAATTACCAACTGCGTTATAGTTAGGCTGCAACCATAACTCTCGTTAACGCTGTATCGTTCAGTGGGATACTGATCATGGTTAAGCATTCCATGGCCATGCCGGTAAACTAGTTTCGGTGACTGCAGGCCTTCCAATTTCGCCCAGTCGACCAGGTCACAGTTGTTATTCTCCGTGACACACTCCAGCGTAACACTATCACCAGTTCTTTTCAGTGCATTAACCGGTCCTCTATGTATTTGTGACTGTACAGCTAAAACAAAACGCAAACCAAATACACAGAAAGGTGCACAGAAGGTTATCTCATTTTTAGTGTGACCTAGTGCACGTTAAAAAGTTTTATGATGATGTTGATGTTGATGATGATGATGATGATGATGATAATAATAATAATAATAATAATAATAATAATAATAATAATAATAATAATAATAATAATAATAATAATAATAATAATAATAATAATAATAATGACAATTAAAATAATAAATATGACAGGCCCGCAGCATGTCACTGCCGTTTGGAGAAGAATCTACGCTGACCAGACAAAAAGCATGGGACCGACCCTTGATAGTCCAACACTGATCAGAAGTGTGGACTACACTCAACGTCCCACTAAACAGGGCAATACTATGAAAGCGGCGATATTCCCACACGGAGGGGACTGGCTGTCTTCTATAGAATCTATACCCATAACATCACGTAATCTTGGTCTAAGTAACGAGGCCGTCAGGGTGGCGATAGACTTACGCCTGGGACTATAAACCTCAGCGTGCCACACTAGATGAATGGACATGCAAATAGATACCACACTCGATCAATGAACACTGAGATTTTTTGCCATCCATCCGAATATTGTTAGACTCTTGGGTTTCTTGGCGGGTCTAGTCCAAAACAGTGGGATTCGCCCAGCTCAGTCCGTTCCAGATGTTAAATCTTTAAATCTTTCACGTCGTTCAACTCTAAACTTAATACACCTCTCCTTCAATTTGCATATTCTAACTAAGCCTGGCTTCAGATGTCTCACCTTCCGGAATTGAACCTGGCTTTTCCAATGGATTACGATTTTTGACTGAGATTCCACTTGAAGGACCATCGATTGACGTCTTGGACATTAAGATAACAGCGTCACAGAATTAGATTAGATTAGATTAGATAAGACGACTTACCAATGACAACAAGAATGGAGCTTCTTGTCTCTTCTCCATCACCCAAATCGTGCTTACACATGAATCTTCCGGAGTCGCCAATTACCAGCTGCGTTATAGTTAGGCTGCAACCACCATTGCTGTTAACGCTGTATCGTGTTGTGGGATAGTTATCATGGTTAAGCATTCCTTGGCCATAACGGTACACTAGTTTCGGTGACTGCAGGCCTTCAAATTTCGCCCAGTCGACCTCTTTACAGTTCTTATTGACAGTGACACACTTCAGCGTAACACTATCACCGGTTTTTTTCAGAGCATTCGTCGGTCCTTTTTCTATTTGTGACTGCACAGCTACAAGAAAATGCAAACAAATGCTGAGAAAGGCACACGGAAGGCCATCGCATTTTAGTGTGACCTTGTGCACGTTAAAAAGTGTTATGATAACGTTGATGATGATGATAATAATAATAATAATAATAATAATAATAATAATAATAATAATAATAATAATAATAATAATAATAATAATAATAATAATAATGATAATAATAATAATAATAATAATAATAATAATAATAATAATAATAATAATAATAATAATAAATATCACGCTTGTCTAGAAACACACGTTTTCATACCGCTAGCCCTGGAAACGCTGGGTCCCATCAATACCGCTGGCCTCAATTTTATTTCTGACCTGGGTCGCCACCTCACGCTAACTACGGGTGAACCGAGAGAGACCAGCTACATTTTTCAGAGGATCTCGGTCACAGTACAACGCTTCAACGCCGTAGCAGTTAGTGGCACATTTTTCAAACCCACGCCCGACATGGATGAGAGTAGCCGTTCCAGACACATTGCTTTTATAATTTCTAAGTCCCTGGGAGAATGAAGTAAAAAATTTAAAAAAATAAAAATAATAATAATAATAATGGTCTGAATAATAATAATAATAATAACAACAACAATAATGATTATAATAATGATAATAATAATAATAATAATAATAATAATAATAATAATAATAATAACAATAATGATTATAATAATAATAATAATAATAATAATAATAATAATAATAATAATAATAATAATAATAATAATAATAATAATAATAATAATAATAATAATAATAATAATAATAATAATAATAATAATAATAATAATAATAATAGTAGTAATAGTAATAATAATAATAATGGCTAAAACTTTATATCAGATCTAGGTCGTAGTCTGACGCTGTCCACAGGAGACAACAGAGAGACCTGCTTCTTGCTGCAGCGTCTCTCTATTACTGTCCAGCGGTTCAACTCGGTGGCTTTCCGCGGCACTTTTAGCGAAGCCAGACTTAAGGTAGATGTAGCCTAACACTAACGGGCTAACGGCACTTATGACGTTCATTTTAGACAACAGCTACTGAATCTTGTCAATTATTTTTAGCTTTTAGTATTGATGGAGATTGATGGAGAGAATAAATATTGTATAATAATAATAATAATAATAATAATAATAATAATAATAATAATAATAATAATAATAATAATAATAATAATAATAATAATAATAATAATAATAATAAATAAATAACAATAATAACAACAATAATAATAATAATAATAATAATAATAATAATAATAATAATAATAATAATAATAATAATAATAATAATAATAATAATAACAGTAAAAATAATAAATATTACAGGCCAGCAGCACGTCACTGCCGTTCGGAGAAGAGTCTACGCTGACCAGACAAAAATCATGGGACAGACCCTTGATAGTCCAACACTGATTAGAACTGTGGACTACCCTCAACGACCCACTAAACAGGGCAAGACTATAGGAGCGGTGATATTCCCACACGGCGGGGACTGGCTATCTTCTGTACCCATAACATCATGTAGCATGGGTCTAAGTAACAAGGCCGTCAGGGTGGCGATAGACTTACGCCTGGGACTATAAATCTCAGCGTCCCACACTTTGTCGGCGGAAACGGCCTATGTTGTCATAAGCTGCCGTTAAACTGTGGATCCATCATAAAAGAGCTAGGCCGGCGATTTACAGCAGTGTCGGGGGAACCCACTCGATCGAGATAATGTGGCGAAACGACGGATCAGAGGGGACACCACGATATCTTCTGCAAACAATCCGGGGGACAAGCCAGCAGACACTTTGCAATGAATGACATCACAATTATAGAGAGCCCTCCAGATGGCGGACACCCCATTGTGACCCCAAGCACCAAAGAACCGCCCGTCCTGTTTCGTAAACCGACGGCAAACGACCGGACGGGGCGACGCTGATCTCGTGGTCGCGTGGCAAATACACCGCCTGCGACTCAACCAGTGTCCATACATGCGTCGCCAAATCCTACGTCCATCTGACATCGGCAACACCCGAGGGAGAGACGGAACTGGCCAAACACGGAAAAACGTGAAGTGCGCAACCTTCGTCGCAGCGCACAAGTTTGTGTCAATATTGCACTTGAAACTTTGGGCCCATCAACAAAGCAGGTTTTGAGTGCATAAAAGAGCTAGGCCGACGATTTACAGCAGTGTCGGGGGTATCCACTCGATCGAGACCACACACCTGTACCTCTATATGCATTATGCACACAGCGATATAACGCCGTCGCATTCCGTGACCAATTTGCACAGCTCAGCTAATCAGGATTGAGGTCCGCTAGCTCGTTTGAAACCTTCTCAAACTTGACCACGGCATTTAAGAAACTCAGAAAACGATTTTATGTAATAATTAATAATGTCGGCAATTAAGATTACACTTTATTAGTTTAGGCCTATCGCTTTCACTTTTACAGAAGATAGCTCCTAGGCCTAGTCGTTTTCTGCTAAACCAAACAGCAGTTTTTTTCTAAAATTTAAGTCATTATCTCAGTTTCTTAGCACGAACCTGTCATTGAAGCCATCAGAAAACACACAATGAGTGCTAGACCTACGTCCATCGTTTTTCCCTAGGTGAAAATCTTGATAGTTAAAAAAATAATTAACAAATAGGCCTATGTCATTACTTGGCAAGTTTCCAAATCCCGTTGGCTGTCTCGCAATAAAAAAGCCACGTCCGTGGGCTATTCAAACATTTCTATAATCTTTGGATACAATAACCTACAATAGGCCTACACCCTTCGGATACACCAGTTCCCAAGTGTGGGGACCAAAAATTATTCGCACGCATTCAGCCCTCAACAATTAATATCAGTGAGGCAGATGTGGTCAAGTTCAATTTCAAGTTCAGATCCAAGGTCAGACAAACGGACAGAGAATTATAGGCTTAATGACCAAAGTCTCAAAACAGAGGTTGAAGGTTTATTAATTTTCTGATTCATTTATTGCTTGATTTTCTTATTGACTTCCCGAATGATTTACTTACTCAGTTGTTGATTGATTTTGTGGTGTACAAAATGTTTCCTTATAAACAGACAGTCCCATGAGACCTGAGACATGGTCCAGGAGTCTGGATATCTGCTGACTGTAGCAAATACAAGGACGAGAGCAGTCAGAAACTGTGGACTGAGTGTTGCATCAATTTAACGTAATTTGAAAATGGCAATCTTAAAATCTTTGTTCCTTTTTTATAGCTTAGCAAATCCAAGAGCGCATTATAAACTGTAAAACAAGTCGGCCACTAAATTATTCAAGGTTAATCAAACTAATTACTCAGGATTAGGCCTATTCGCATATGCTGTGCATAATGTGCATTTAGCTATATTAAAACATTTTAACGAAGACAGTGTAACAAAAGCAACTGTGAAACCAATGCAGTTCGTCGTTAAAGTGTTAATATGAAGTTTATAAATCTTCATCCAGTAATAATGCACTGTCAGCAGATATATCTGTAAATAATCTGAATGAATAAATGATCGATGATGGAATCGGGTTTTGTATGTCTCTAAAAAGTGTAGGATTTTATATATTTTTGCTGTTTTCAGAAGACCATCAATCGTACGAAACTGTGGTCACAGATATTACCGAACGCACAGCCAGCTGTTTGTTAACCTTAAACCAAATGACGAACCACCAGAGTAAGCAACTTTACGGTACTTAAACTGAAGCAGTTTTTTCTCAGCCTAAGTTTTATTAATAAACCATCTGAGTAAGGAAATGCATTTTACTGAAGCAGTAGGCCTACTGGTATTTCTGAGTTTACTTTAATGCGAAACTCTTCTTGGTGGCAGATTCCACCATTTGCAAATAACTTGCCATACTAGTCAGTACACGGCGCACGTTCTGTTTAGGCTTCGAACTGCAAGCATTGGTTCACAGCGCAAGTATGCTCTCGATTTGGGTCTGCATGTAGGCCTATGTAGCCTACTTGAACAGTTTGAAAGCATTCCTTGCTACCCAACTATTGTTAGCGTATGGGTAAATTGAATACTGTGATATCTCTGAAAGTATTTACTTAGTCTGAAACAATGTTTTTAGGTAGGCTATATGTAGACCTTCTGAAATCAGTAGGCCCTACTAAAGCGGGGCACGGTAGACGATTGGTAACAGCCAGAGCTCGAGGGTACGCGTACCCTAAAATAGAATACGTAAAATTACGTACGTACCTTTCAAAAATAGAATACGCGTATGGTACGTATCATACACGAAAATTTTATTTATGGTTTACTCGGTGACCCATAGCCATCGTATAAACTGACATTAGTGCATTCAGGCCTGTGTTAAGGGGTCCTGGGGCCCTGGAGCACTCTGTCATGTTGGGGCCCCTCCGACTTTTCCCGGCTCCTCCGTCCCTTCACTTTCTCCTTCTTCTCCCTTCCCTTTCTCCTCCTCTCACTCCCTCCCTTCTTTCCCCTTCCCTTATTTAGTTATATTCAAATCTGCTCAGACTCCGATCAGCAACAAATTCAATAATAATAATAATAGTATATAGTAAGCATATTAATTTTACTCAGGCATATTAGCTTCATTTCAATTTCCGTTGTGTTGAGAACCGATCGTTCGTTGTCGCCTCTAAAAGGTAGGCCTCTCTGATAGCCTGCCATCACTTCTGATTTTGCGGCTTCATAAAGAATAGACATTGTTTCACAATTAGCTTGAATTAGGCCCTATTGTCGTCAATTGTTTATAGACTGTAGTGTACTTGAAGTTGCAGACATTGTTGAATGATTATTCAATACTTTAAATTTAACTTATAATGACTAAAACTACAGCAACGTTACCGTAGCTGTAGATTTAACGACTGATAGATCGATTGAATAATAGATGGATACGAATGAGAGAGAAACGGTCCTCTGTCTTACATACATACTACACATATGTTATATATAATATATACATATAACCATAACCATAACCATATATATTATATAATGCATACATTCATACATACACACATACATAGTATACGCTACTTACCAACTTTCTTACACATATGCATAAACGACCAAAGGCTATGTATACGTATGATAATAGTTCAAATTACATTGACCTCTGACCCTAGGCCGCCGCCAGTCGTGGCTTGAACCTTGTTCGCCCGGTGAGCTGAAGGCATGCTGTTCAAAGTCCACGGCAGGATGAAGGAGAAGAACGAAGAGACAGGTACCAAGACAAACAGAGATACGCATACCGAAGCGTGGTCAGTCTAGACTCCCTAGACTAGTAATAGCATCCCCCATGCAAAGTAACTCCAGAGTCATATATAAGAAGTTTAAGGCTGAGTGGAAAATAATGTGATTTGTCGCCGTACTTTAACCAAAATGAATTCTATTGTTTCACAAAAAATGAATAAGTGAATTCAATTTGCATTCTGAGACGCAGAAAAAATGACTCATGTTTGGGATTTAGGGGCCCCTTTCTCGTCGGGGGCCCCGGAGCACGTGCTCCGTGTGCACCAATGGTTAACCCGGGCCTGAGTGCATTAAGTGCAATGTCTGCTGGATAAACATAGACCTACAATATAGCATTGCAGCAATTTACTACGCTGTATAGGCCTACTGGGTTGTGATTGTTTGCTTAAATGAAATTGAACATTCTTCTAATGAGCAATGACGTGGTTAACGTATTTTTGTATTGTTTACGTACCCTAAAATAGGGTACGTTAAAAAACGTACGTACGTTTCAAAATATAGAATACGTATGGTACGTACCCTCGAGCTTTGGTAACAGTGCTTGCCTGATGATGACTTTGCATGATCAAAAGCACGCAAAAATAAATCTGAAGTGACTAAATTGAATTTTTTGTGTGAAATTGAATAATGTCATTCATCTATTGGTCTATAAAGACTATAATGGAAGACAAACACAGACACGTGGTTTCTATTTTCCTTACAAGACAAAGTTTAATATTATATTCGAGACAGCAAAATTGTTTGTTAGGCCTATTGGTTAAGTCGCTCTTGGGAGGGAAGGGAGCTAGATTTACGCTTGGCAAAGGGCACAATTAGGCTATAGCGTCAAGCTTGCTACGGCCCTGCCCATAGAGTTCCCCAATTACGAGAATCTTGAGTAAAATATCATATTAGACATTACAAAAGGTTGCTTTCTTTACATTCTACTGCTATACAATTTTTTCTATTGAATCCAGATTCATTTGGATATAAAAATAAAATACGACACAAATGACTAATCAGAAGGTCTCTAAAATTAGGCCTACTTTAGAATTTGTTGTTGATGCCCTATTGCTTAGGTTCTATACACTAATATGCATCGGATGGAGCCAGCTTCCTCTGTTGAAGACTTTCATATTCGGTTTAACTAGATTCGATTGCGTTCAACTTGTACCGAGGGTTCTCGTAAGTTGCTATGAACAAAGAAAAGTTATCAAGAAAAGAAAGCAAACTGAGATTAATAAACTGTTTGTCAAATACAACACTATTCTTATATAAAATAAGTGAAAATTTGAAAAACGCAACTTCATGAAAATATCATCATCAGCGCTCCCGACCAAGCAGAAAAGCCTCAAATCAAACAAATCAGACTTCAATCAATTGCGGAAAAATGACGGTGACCGACTGATTAACGCACTTCTGATTTTAACAGAAAGACTACGGTATTCCAGGACACAGGGACAACAATGGCAAAACTTCTATAATGCTGCGTAGTGGACGACCTAGCCCGATTAACGGAAAGGGTACCATGTGCAGCCGATAGGAGTGGCCTGCGACCAGGAAGAGATGAGGCAAAGATGCACAAAGGTCTGAAACAGGATGGGGCAGTTCCCACTAGGCAATTTCGAATGGGAGTTAGAATCTTATACTCAATGAGTTGAGGTGTGGGTAACCAGCGCAGAGTATCTGGTATATATACTATATAGACGGAGATATGCCAAAATGTTGGGATGCCACCGATAAGACTGACTAATGAGTTTAAATATTAAAACGAATGAATGAACTAAAGACGAACTAATGAATCAACGGAAGAGGTGAATTTATTTTCGAAAACGATTCAATACGTAGGCCTACAGTTGTATTTATATTGAAACGTGAAAAATATCCTGATAATTATAAGCAAGTGTACAGTACAGTAACTGTTCTTAAATTACCTGTCTCAACTCTTGATTTATTCATATCTCATGCATCGGGCAGAGAAGAGAATCCCGCCTAAAACCAACATTCCATCGATTGCGATTTTACCTCCGTCTGAAAATCTACCTGTCAAAAAATAGCAGTTATTGACTTTAGTACCAATACGAACTTATTGCAACTGCTTAAATGGGTGAACACTAGGCTTCCTCAGTCATTTATTGCCAATAATTAGACGCTCCGGAATATCTAGATTCTCAAAGAGACCCAAAAACCATTAGGCCTACATAATTATACGAATATTGGTGTCAATAAATGAAATTTCTCCTTCTTCGGGGTTTTGATTTACTTAACTCATCATATTATCAGAACAAATCTGAAAAACGAAGCGAAAATATTCTTCCGAATTCTCTACAATCATTGGCGTCAAAACAAAAAACTCTGATGCTTCTAATTTTACCCCATAGTAGGTCATAAGAAATTGTAATTAGTAACTTCTATTGCGCCAGTGTCTAATGCACAAGGCATCAACCGATGGCATACCAAAACCAAGCCGTAATCAGCTCAATATCCAGAAGACCTTACTGATCAAAGTCCCATTCTTACATCCACCACCAAGCTTGGACATTCTCTCTGGCCAATTTTGCCTGAAGTGGGCAAAAGTGGGTGACTGGTCAAACTCTGTGCCTACCCTGAATGGAGTGTGCTTATCGATTTACAGTCAAATGATTCACCTTCTGCATAGGCTGCTGAAGCATAGTCCCTATTATTTTCCCTCTCAGACTCTTTTGGCTCATCCATTTCTAAATGTGTCATCGTAACTTCTTTCATAAATGTTCCTATTTCTCTGTTGTCTTATGCATTTCTGAGCTCTTTTCCACCATTTCACAGCTCTCTCAAATGGTTCGACCTCGGAATCAGATTTTGCTTAGAATCGACCATCTATTGAAACCACGTGCATAACTATAATGACAACATGCATACCGATAATGACACTATAAAAGTTCCACGATTAGATTACATTAACAACAGTCAATAAAACGATGCAAGACCTCGGCAACTCATTAAAAAGGGGCCAAGGTAGGCTATGGTTGATACTTGCATGTTCCGGGTTTATGGTGGTGGGCCCATGTGCGCCCAATATGGCGGGGCCCATTTGTGCAGAGGATTTTTGCCTCTCTTGATAAGCAGCCGCCATCAGGGACGAACCCCATAACCACAAAATTATGATGATTTAGTATAGTGGTGATTCAGAAGCCTACCACTCAGATCTAGTTACTAGTCACCCTTGGAATTTCTTTTCTAGTCAGAAATGCAGAGAAGGGACACAGCAATATTGCAATTGGTTTGGGCCCCTAAGTAGTTGGGGCCCATATAGCCCATGCTTAAATCTGGATTGTTGAAACAGGGCAAAACTTCAGTATGGCTCTTTTGAATTCTCCACCAGTCTCCAACTGTACCCGATCATAAGATCAAGAAGATCTATGTACCATGTCGAGCAGAAACGGTAATCGCTATTTTCTTAGACGTTTCTTTTCCTTTGACTGTGTTAGTTGCTGTGCAGTTGTACTTGTCTCCGACGTCACCCTTAATCACCAGAGTATCGCCAACTACAATATGTCCACTCTTCGAATGTGTCCACTTGAATGTTGGAGGCGGATGTCCATCTGCAGTGCAACGGATCGTGTCGGCTTTATGATAAGGACCAGATGGCGAAACAGCGACGTTTTCAACAGGATCTGCTCCAAGAAACCATAAACAATATGGAGAGAATAAATCAGATGCAATGCATGCACACACACACACACACACACACACACACACACACAACACGCACACAAACACGCAGCCTATGTTCAAAACAGCAGTCCTTCCGTCGCATTAACAACAAATACGGCGCTTTTCCTACAGAGGGAGAGACAGAGAGACAGAGAGACAGAGAGACAGAGAGAGAGCGAGAGAGAGACAGACAGACAGACAGAGACGCGGACGCGTTCGCAGAGAGAGAGACGCACACACACAGACAGACAGACAGAGACAGAGACAGAGATGTGGATACGATGCGCATGGTAATGTCGCGAATAGGCCTACAGATCGCATTTTTTCAGCTGTTTGATGGCCACGTGTTGAGCGCTTCTGAGAGACTCTTAAGTGGCGCTTTATAATGTTTTATTACATTACATTACATTACATTACATTATTACAATATACGTAATACATTGCACACATTCACATGCAGTGTCATGCACACAGATAAGCCTACGCAGATAAGCAAACATACATAGCTCACACACGTAGGCCTACACTGTTACATGTATCCATACTAGAGTGGTCCAAAATATTTTTTTGGAAAGGTCAAGATTAGAGCCCCCCCATTGCAGTCCATCTATTAAAAACTAACATACTGAAAATTTGAGCCAAATTGAACCATATTTAGGGGTTGCATAAGTCACCCAAAGTTAAGTTATGTATTCTTGAATTTAGACGAAATTGCACCTGAATTATTTTTTTTTATAGTGGACTCAAATTGGCACCTTCTAATATTCAAACACTGAAACTTTATTTTTTGCCATGTAGTCGTGGGCCACCCTAATCCATACATGAAACTTGGAGCACTCTGGCCCCATACTATTTTGTGAACAAATTTTTACAGGGCATTACGTAGAGTGTAATCAGCAGAGTACAGCAACCCTCAACTGCTAGATCAGTAGATAAATACATTAACAGTTAGCCTACTGTTCATAGGGAGGCTCCACATTAGGCCATCTTGGGCCTAACTTAAGTTGCCTTATTCCAACTCTGAAAGTCATTATCGTTACCTCAAAACCTCAGCGAAAAGGTTTAAAAAATCTCCAAGTGGAAAGAATTTTCTGGAAATATTAAGAGTTTCAGAAGGTTTTGACAGTTTACCAGAGTTAGTATCCAGAAAACCATTACTTGCTAGGATAACAAGACAAAGCAAAATAAACTGATTCCAAACAATTGTAATTGCAATTTCAAATTTCTATAGCATAACTTCATGTCCAAAACACACGGCAAGAATAATTTCCAGAGAAGCTCATCCTCATTGTCTAGATTGTCCTTAAAAAGTCTGTGTAGAGGCGAGTTTTCACAAAGTATTTCTATTGGGCAGCAAGGAAATCTTGAGATCACTATCACAATTTATGAAATGAAGGCAATGAACTCACATGACACAATCCATTGTGTGGTGCAAACATCCAGGGTAGCAGTGGTAATGTCATAGTTAGCCTGTGTACTTGTGGGCAAATGACGCTCTACACACACGCGTTATATTCTTCTTTGTTGCAGTTCCAGTGAGCGTCGTCTTAACAGTTAGCGGTTGGTTCTCGTCCGTTGTCTCTGTTTCACCAACAGCCTTATTATGAAAAGACAGAGTCACATTCGATGGCTCCACGGATTTAGCCGGTATGTTGATGGCACACCGAAGGCTATAGCCATCGCTTCTTGGGAGCTATAATAGATAGGGAGGGAGGATATGTCAAAGAGAGATACGACAAAATTTGTTAAAATCAAAGCGTTACTATTAGACTCAATGATCCTGTCACTCGTTGCATTAATAAAGACAATGAATGTGAGCCTGTAACACCTGCATTACAAAAAAATTGATTAACATTACCATTAAACTAAATGATTACTATTGTTGATGGGGAATATTGGTCAAAAATTAATACATTATGGAGATTGAAGCCTCATCCATGGAGAGTTACTGAGGAGAATGTTGAGGGTCCCCTGGACTGAGAAGAGAACAAATGAATACATACTGAGGAGATAGGACTTATGACATTGGGGCAGAGAGCAGCAAGACAGACGCATTTTGGACATGTGATGCGCGCGGATGGATTGGAAAAGGAGTGATGCTGGCGTGCAGAAGAGGAGGGGAAGTTCTGTCGAGAAGAAGATGGATGGATGAGTACATGAGACTTCTGAACTTTGGAAGGAGGCGACACTTGATCAACATGGAGAAGGTTGATTTGATTAGGATTATTAATCGACGGAAAGGGTGACAAGGTAATGAAAAAAAAAATCCATCAATAGTTACAAATTCTAGAAGGAATACAAAAGCCATTGGGCATGATAAATATAATTTATCAATTATATTCATTATTACAATTAAGTTTAATTTTTACCTAAGTTAGCAATGCACCTCAGTAGTCAAATACAAATAAATAATAGTAATAACAAATACACCAGAAACTCGTTATAATGCTGTCTTTGGGAGGCATAACATAAACCACTTTATTGCCAGAACATCTAAAATACAGACTATTATCTCTGTTCAACTAATTGTGGGATACAAGTCCTGACTGTGTCATGTCAGAACCTTGTAATAAACAAGTCACCAGCGTATGATTATTATAATTATCCTAAATACAACAAACGCCAGTAATAATAAACAAAACACTAATTAATAAAATTTCAGTCTTTGAGTAGGAATACGCTTAATAATAATGTTTGGAGTGTCTAGTTGCAGCAGACAAAACCGCTGAGAGTGTAGCCACATGTTATGCTAATCAGTGAGCGGGACTAACTACTAAGAAAACAGATCCGTGCATCACCCATTATGCTAATAACAGGCAACAAAGCATATCGACAGTCAGGTACAAAAATCAACTAAGGACCAGTGACAACTGATACCAGTGGATTAAAAAGCCGCTACTCAACCTGTCAACCTATGAGTAAGACACGGTCGACCTGGAAATGTCTAGTTGCCGACAAAACCGCTCACCACTCATGCAAATAAATGCCACACTCGATCAACGGACACCAAAACTTGCTGTGCGGCTGTGACCCGCACACTGACACTTCTGATCTTCCGCACTTACCTCGCATTTGCTTCTTCAATGGATTATGAGAATTTGACTGCGATTTGACTTGAAGCGACCATCGACTGACGTCTTGGACATTATGAAAATAGCGACCATGGCTGTCATTAGATAGATTAGCAGATTATTAGATAGATTAGATTAGATTAGATTAGATAAGACGACTTACCAATGACAACCAGAATGGAGCTTCTTGTCTCTTCCCTATCACCCACTGCTTGCATACAAATGAATCTTCCGGAGTCACCAATTTCCAGCTGCGTTATAGTTAGGCTGCAACCACCAGTGCTGTTAACGCTGTATCGTTGAGTGGGATAGAAGTCATTGTTAAGCATTCCTTGGCCATTCCGGTACACTAGTTTCGGTGACTGCAGACCTTCCACCTTCCCCCAGTCGACCTGGTCACAGTTCTTATTGACTCGTGACACACTTCAGCGTAACACTATCACCGACTTTTTTCAGAGCATTTACCGGTCCTTCTTGTATTTGTGACTGCACAGCTACAAGAAAATGCAAAACAAATGTTCAGAAAGGCACAAAGAAGGCCATCGCATTTTAGAGTGGCCTTGTTCACGTTAAAATGTTTTATAATGATAATAATAATAATAAATAATAATAATAATAATAATATAATAATAATAATAATAATAATAATAATAATAATAATAATAATAATAATAATAATAATAATGAGTTGCCAACTAATAAAATAATAATATTAATCAGTAGTAGTAGTAGCAGCAGCAGCAGCAGCAGCAGCAGTGGTAGCAGTAGTGGTGATGCATAATGGTAGTGCTGGTGGTGGTAGGTAAGGCAGCAGCAGTAGTAGTAGTAGTAGTAGTAGTAGTAGTAGTAGTAGTAGTAGTAGTAGTCAGGAATAGTAGGTACGGAGAGTCTCGCCTCGCTATCATGTCCGAGATCGGTCGCCGACTGTCGAGGGCCTCCGGGGACAACGGCGAGACAGGAGTCCTTTTCCAGAGGTTAAGAGATTGCCTATAAATCTTCTGCTAGAAAGAGTATCTACGAATCATTTTGTTTCTGTTGTTCTCTCCCAGCACCTCGGAAAATGCATGCGTCTAGATATTTATTAAGCGTCTACTAGGATGGAGCACAACCAAGTATGCACCGCCAAACAAGTGCAGCAACTCGGTAGGATATGCGCTGAGAAACAGGGAGCCAGAGAAGGACATTTATGTTGCGCTTTACAGAAATCTCCAAACAACGAAAACGTTATTTAGCAACACTGTACATTTGATATTATGTTAAGGACTTAAGGACCCTAACACAGGTCCGAATAATGCATCTTTCAACCTGCACCAAAAGAATAGCCAGAAAACAATTTCAGGAGGGTTCCATCTGGGGTCCTCCTTTGGACATCGTCGTAGAGTAGGAAACATAACTTAAAAAATTTCGGTAATTATTCATTTCGAAGGGTTTGAACCCGTAAACCCCATACATATGCCCACGACCTGTTCACCAAATTTCTAAGGCACAACAGCTTTTTATAATCAGAAGTATTGAAAGATGGTGTCCTCAAGAAATAGGGCCTAATAATAAGTCCCAATGCAGAGGATGTCCCAGAATGCACAATATTCTGAAATATTTAAGAGTTAAATAGATCCGCCCATTGTTCCCAACTTTAATCTTGTTAATAATCAGTTAAAATTTCGATAATTACTCGTTTTAAACCTTCTCAAACTCGACCACAGCATTATTAAAACTCAGCAAACGATTTAATAATTGGGGACGGGGGTGTTCAGGGTATGGTGACACTCTTGTGGGGGGTCCGGTGGCGCGTTGGATAACATCTGGCACGAAGAGTGCGAGAGGTACCGAGCGGAATCCCTTAGGGCGGATTTGCTTTGTAGCTGCTATTACCATGTATTACAAACTGGACGACTGTTAGTAGTTAACTTTAAGATTGTTTCAATTGCATAACATGTAAAATGTACAGCGCAGTGCGTTTGTCATTGCTAAATTAAAGAAAAGATATTAGTTAGCGGGATAGCTACCATCACAAAGGACGACTCAGCCTTTCATTCCCCAGATGGCATTGGTAAAAGGAGTGGGCGTGATGGGCGCCTGGCTGGCTACTAAACAGTTATAATCGACTCCTGTAATAACTTGTGATCATCCGTTCATACTGTGAATTGTAATCATACTGCGACGTGTCAGTTTGAATAATAAAACGAAGGTTAGCCTATAATCCCTACATGATTTAAATTATATCGGCAAATACATTTGATTAGTTTAGTTGTTTCACTATTACAGAGGATGACCATAGCCGTGTAGCATCACGCGTTTTTGATAAACCAAGCAGAAGTTTTCTTTAAAATGTAAATCATTATCACAGTTTCTTAGCACGAACCTGTCATTGAAACCACCAGAAAACAACATCGTTGCTAAACCTACGTCCATCGTTTATTAGTAGGTGAAAATTCTGATAATTAACATATATGTCTGTGCTTTGGCAAATTTAAAATCCCGTTGGCTGCTTCGCAAAAAATCGCTAGTTCCGTCAGCGATTATCCGATCATCATGAACTACTATGGTTTATTATAATAATCTTCGATTATAAGCATAGGCGTGGGGTAAATTTCAGTGGCAGAATATGAGTTCGTGTTTATTGAAAGTTGGAGTAGATGCTAACAATAAACCATGTGAACTGCAGCTTGTGGGAAAGAATTTGACTAATCTGAAGATAAATATATAAAATTATATAAATCGCAGTTGTTATCTTCAGGACTATCATGCGTGAAGTTTGCCAAAGTTCCCATAAACTGTCTAACTTCCTACTTATTTATCAGCGGGGGCTTTGCTGTTTGCAGACTCATATGACGAGATTTCATCGTGGAACTTCAAATTATCAAATTAATTATTGGAAAAAGGCTGGCAAGGGTCAACCAGTGGCGGCAATACACAAGGGCAAGCCAGGGCAAATGCCCTGGTAAAAAAACCTTTGCCCTGGTCGTTGCGCTGCCAGAAATCTTGCCCTGCCGAGAATTTATTTGGGGCATACACCCTCTGCACTGGTTGCTTGTATGATTGCCCTGGCTATGCCCTGGTTACATAAAAAGTCTGGCGCCGCCACTGGGGTCAACACTGCTTCAGTGCAAACCATGGCTCATTCAACTACACCACAGTCAAAGAATAGTAATAAATTATGTTCTGCGGTTCGCCGAAAATGTCTGACATATTCGGCCAACCGGCAATCATGATTACTATTTAGGACATAAGCTGTTGACAGCTCTGGCGGAATATTTAATTGCTGCGCGAAATAACACACCTATGTGGAGAGAATTTTGTTCCTGTTTTGCCTCTTGACTGCCGGATGCAGAACTAGAATGAGCCAGAACCTGGAGCTGACTGTTTTTGTGAAACTTAATAAACAACTTGTGAATTAAAATTCATAATAATAATAAAAATAATAAAAATAAAATAATAAATAATAATAATAATAATAATAGTAGTAGTAGTAGCAGCAGCAGCAGCAGCAGCAGCAGCAGTAGCAGCAGCAGGAGCAGTAGCGGTAGCGGTAGCGGTAGCGGTAGCAGTAGCGGTAGCGGTAGCGGTAGCAGTAGCAGTAGCAGTAGCAGTAGCAGTAGCAGTAGCAGTAGCAGTAGTAGTAGTAGTAGTAGTAGTAGTAGCAGTAATAAGAATAACGACAATTTATCTGGCGATCGCAGAGATAGAAGCGAAGCCAGTCAAGCGCAGCCGAACGGATCCCGAACGTCCTCCACAAGCGCTCGACCAGAACATCGTGGTCAACCGTGTCGAAGGCGGCCGAGAGATTAAGCAGACCGAGTACAGCGTGGTCGCCCGCGACGATAGCTTCAGTGAGGTCCGTTACCACCTTCAGGAGAGCGGTCTCGGTCGAGTGATACCTTCGGTAGGCCGAATGATGGACCGGTAAAAGACCGGCCGAAGCCAGGTACTCAGTTGGTTGGATGCTGACGACGCGCTGGAGAAGCTTTGACAGGAACGACAGGTTCGGGATCGGTCAGTAGCTGGAGAGTTCGCAGAGGGATAACGTCGGTTTCTTTAGGCGATGATTGACGTACGCGTCCTTGTAGTACGATGGAAAGGCGACGGAGGACAGCGACGTGTTGAAAACTGACGCGATATACGGAGCGAGCAGATCGATGCAGGACTTGAGCAGTCACGTCGGCATGGGGTCCTTCACGGAGTATTTGTCGACGGCGTTGTTAACCATCCGGCAAATGACGTCGGACGTTACGGACGCGAAGGACGGGAACAGATCGGCCGTCTGGATGTCACGCAACACCATGGTGGCGCGCCTTCAGTGGCCGACCTGACATCAGAGACTTTCTGATCGAAGAAGTCGGCGAAGGCCTAGGCCGACCCGGGGTTCCATCTTCCTTCCTGCCCTGTCCATCGTTAATCGCGCGCCAAAGAGCAAAAAGCACCCTTCGAGAAGTTCTTAGAAGGCTTTGCATAAAATTAATATCCTGATATTTTCATGAATAGGCTACCACATAACCAGGACAGGTTAAATGGCGCTCTATAAATGTCAAAACTCCGTTCAATTCTGGGTGGGACCTGTAGGAAGTATTACAGACACAGAGAAACAGACAGATCGTTTCCTGTATGTAAACTAAAGACAATAAAACGCAGTTTGTTTGTTACTTTGTCTTTTCAGATGGAACTTTGGTCGTTTAATTTATACCATAGGTCTAGTGGAAAACAATTGACTGATGCAATAATATTGAGCAAACAAACCACATTTCTGAGATCAAAATTTTCTTACTCTTAGATTGCGGCAAATACGAAAAGCTTTGGCTAAAAATTCCAACATACAAAGTTCTTCAAAAACAAGACTGCTGGTATTTACAGCAAAACATAAACACTGAATTTATGTATTACAATCGAGACAAGACAAAATTCAAATTTACCAATGAAATGCAAAGACCAAAATTAATATATGAAAAATAAAATGTTGTCCTAGTTAACCATTTTGGAGAAAGTACTAATGACAGTGACACTGTGACTGCAAATAATTGCAAATAATAGCATAAAAGGACAGATCGAGGTACACAACATGTCTGATAAAACAGGCTGGATTAACAAAGGATAGAAGCATCGTTGTACAAATACTTAAGATCAGCTTCCTCTAGCCAATTCCATCTCAACATAGAAACATTCGCGGCTTAAAATCCGATTCACACCCGAGTTCTCATCTATGAAATTCATAACCAGCAACGAAGGACTTTTCTCTTTCTCTTACTTCATTTGCAAACGATTGAAGACTTATCTTTTGCCAGCTACATGCTTTTGAGGTGAATTCACAGGGTAGCAGCTATAAGTATCTGATTAAAAATAATTATAATGAAATAATAATAACAATCTGGACAAACGGTCAAAGCAGCCTTAAGGTTGGGCCAGGAATTCGGAGATGGTCTGGGTAAAGAATTTCCCAGTCTATGTTCATTCGTACTTAGAAAGAGAGATAAAATCATCACGAATAAAGGCAAGGGAATATCAGCACAAGCAGAGATCATAAACACTTAAAGATCTTCAGAAGATATGGCAGTAAATCACATAGAGGAACTTGGGATGCACTGCTATAAAGCTCAAGACCAAGCATAGACAAATGAATCAGTGCAAGTGATCATTATTATCATCACGCATTTATTAGGCAACACTATCTAATGACCAAGCATCAATCGATCGCACCGAGGAATTGTGAGTGAAGGACTTGCTCAATGTCCCTACACAGTAACCGTCTCAGAGGATGAGATTCAAACCCATACTCTCAGCCACTGTGTCCCACAAATCTTCAAGATTATTATCATCATCTTAATAATTATCATTATGTCCATCAGATGGAAACTAGGCCTCTTTCGTCGCATATGACTAACGACAAAACGATTCGTTTAACTAATGGCGGTCAAACAAGAAAGGGAAGTCTTTGCATGGGATGACTCAGTGACACAAAACACTGGTGTCAAATCACCTTTTGTGAGTTACGCTGAGTTAATGCGCTATATTACGTGTCCTGGACATAAAAAAAAACATCCATAAACAATCTGGCAGCATGCAGCAGAGATGTGTAAAAGAAAATGACTAAATGTGCATTCGACACCTACTTTTAACCAATGCGCAAGAATAATTACTCTATTATGATGGTGATCATGATTTAGAAGATTACAATGATTATAATCATATAACGACAGCTGCTCAGATACATAAGTGCATGCGTATACTGATATGCTGGAGACATATATACAGCATCTGAATATTTGGAACATAAGAGGCTTCTTGACAAACTGGTAGGAGAGTGATACACACGATAACTGAAAAGGTTGGCAAAAATAATGAATTAAATTCGACTCCAGCTTCACTACACATATAAGGCCTACCTTACACGAAAAACAATGCAGCTCATTAGCGATCCAATCAATCAAATTATTGAATTATGTATCAATCAACTGACTGAAATGAACCAGGAATTTATTCAAAGATTAAACATAAGCAAGCCATAGAATCAAAAGGGCAAATTAAAAACTACAAAAGTTTTGCAACAGTCAAGGTCATTTTTACAATTCCTCGTTCAGCCCGGGGAACGATGATGTGCTAACAGAATGCATTTCGTACTTGCTTTCATTGCTCGTTCAAAAGTATTAATAATTATCTTCAAAAAGTGAAGGCAGAAAAGAACAACGAATAAACCAATAATTTTCCTCGTTTCGATGCCTGACTATTAAAACTGTTTATTGAAACACAACACAACAGACAAATCAAATAATGACAGTTCCGCCTATAGCACACCAAGGGATGGCATCAAAACGGCAATCCAAAAGGGTCATCATCATCATCAGGATCCATGGGCCGAAGGCCCGTAGGTGTCCAACGCTTGCATCAGATCCATGGGCCGAGGCCCGTTTGGAGTCCAATGCTTGCATTGAATTTCATACGTATTTTTTCTTTACGAACGGAGTATCTGCAGTTTTCTGCACCCATCCGTTCGACCTTCGTACTTCTCCCTTAAAGAGAGTTCCAGGCTTAGGGCTGGCTCTGATATCCACTATCTTGTGGTATCAGAGGCGGCGATGCCGCCCTCGTTTGCCAGCTTTTTCAGGGTTCCTGCTGAGCCTGTCCACCTCGCGTAGCGCCCTATATATTAATTCCAACAATTACGTCCATTTGATAGCATTAGATTTTTCCAAAGCTTTTGACACTGTCAGGCATGCACACCTGGCTAGCATACTAGCGAAATTGCCAATTCCCGACAATGTCTATAATTGGATCATTGCTTTCCTTAATGGTCGCCAACATTGTACGAAATTCTTGGGAGAAATATCAACTTACATTGAAATAAATGCCAGCATGGTCCAGGGTTCGGGCTTTGGACCTATGAACTTCATCACTGCAAAAACCAGTCTTAACGCAGCCAACCCTGCAAACAGGCTCCTCAAATATGCAGATGACTGCTACCTTTTGATCCCTTCCTCAAATAGTGCTTCTGTGACTTTAGAATTGGACCATATCTCCCGATGGGCTGCTGACTGTAACCTGAAGCTGAACCAAAAGAAAACCAGTGAAATGATAATTCACCGTCCTAGGGTGCGCCTTGGTAACCTTACTGCCCCAGGCACCACGCCAGGTCTAGCTAGGGTTACCAGTATGGTGATCTTGGGAGTAACCATTTCTGATGACTTAAGATTTGATAATCATATCCAACGACTTTGCTGTGAGGCCCGTCAATCCTTTTACGCTTTGCGAACTTTGGTCGCCCATGGCCTGCGTGGTCTACATTTGTATGACGTTGTGAGAGCCACTACCTTGGCAAGAATGCTGTATGCCTCACCCGCCTGGTGGGGTTTCGTGGGTCAGCGTGACAAAGACAGGTTTGAAGTCTTGATGCGTCGCTTGATCCGCTATCACTATCTTCCTGGAGATTCCCTGTCTTTTGAGCAACTATGCATAAAGGCTGATTCCCGACTTTTTTCATCGATCCTGGTGGATAATGGGCATGTTTTATATGAATTGCTTCCCCCAATTAAAACTTCTAAGTATTTCCTCCGCCCTCGGGCTCATGCCCGTATCATTCCTCCCGCAGATAATTTAATGCATAAAAATTTCATCACTAGGATGATATATAAGGTCTAATCATCATTGGTTGACTTCTTAGGTATATGCGGGACTATAATGATTTTGCACCAAGGTGCTGTTGGTTTATTAAGGGATATTGTCACTAATTTACTTAATGCGAAAAACGTTTATAGTCAGGATACTTTACACTTTTAACTGTGTTAATAAGATGTCTGTACACCAAAGTGGAATTAGCAATTGGTTAATAAAGAATATACTTACTTACTTACTTACTTTTTATATGTGGTACTTCAGCCAAGACCTTCACCACTGATGGCATAGCCTCAGCAGGCACTCCCCTACTGACTGTTGCCACCCCTCACCACGTTGAGGTGTGAGTCGGACTTTGAGGGGGGTCCCATTACTTATCTACTAACCGACTAAACACTTTTTTAATACTTACTTAGTTAAGTTAATTAATTAACAATCCCTGGCAGAAATGGATTTACGCGAGAGATACAGAAGCATCTATACAGTCAGTCGATAAATTATTGTTCACTGGTTTGGCTTCATTTGATGGGCCGTAATTCCGCGTAGGCCTACTTACGCTCCGAACCTGGACGATTCTGAAAAACAAAAGCGGCGTTTGTTACAATCAGATCTGTTTCCGATCCAGCGAGTATTTAAGTTTATCAGTCATACAGTGTTTAATCAGAATATCAATTTATTATGTTTTATTATTTAATCTCCTGCAGATTCTGTGATGACATCTAGTGTCCAGTTCTCAACTTATTCAACAGGTATGGTCACGCTACTCGCCGGTCTTAATTGGACTGTTCAATATCTTCTTAACACATAGCTAGGCCTATCATCAGTAGGCCTATTCGTAACTGTAAGTGCTCATTTAGGTAAACGTGTAGTTTAGTGTCGTAAAATAATTAGCTATTGCATAGGTTTCAGCGTTGGTCGAATACAAGTTGGATTGACGAAAAGAATTCTTGCTAAATAGAAGTTCGACTGATGAAAATAATCTTTGCTTAAATAGAAGTGAAATTGACGAAAAGAATTCTGCTTAAACAGAAGCTGAACTGATGAGAAATAATTCTTAATTAAGTAGAAGTTGTGTTGATTAAAAATAATTCCTTACTAAATGGAAGTTGGAATGATTACAAGATTTCTTACTTAAATGGAAGTGAGATTGACTAAAAGAATTCTTGCCAAAATAGAAGTTGGAATGATAAAAAAAACAACGCTGCAATAGGCGACTAATTTACGTCGCTCTCATTTATATAGCTCCTCTTCAGAAAACTTATCAGAGGCGCTCCCTACCTGACTGCGCACGATCTAACAGAATGGTCTTCAACCGCTTGCGAAATAAAGGCACGATAGAAAGTAGAAGCTCATGTCACAGATTGCATGGAAGCTTGTCTTGGAAAGACGGGCCTACCATTCCTATTATTATCATGCATTTATTAAGCGCCACTATCTAGGGCTAATGACTAATCCCGTGAAGGAATTGCTCAAGGTCCTTAGACAATAACCATCTTAGAGGATGAGGCTCAAATCCGTACTCTGCATATAAGGCGAGTGACCCAACCAATCAGATACCATGTCCCATAAAATTAAATGACTTATATAGCGCCGTAATTTGCTTTTGGTTACGTGACGATTGCACAGCTCATATAATCCCACCGGGATAAATATCTGCAAACATTCTGCAGACTAGCCTATATTCTAAAGGGATAAACTTTCCCAAATACACATACCTCACTGGTTCAGGACTAACCGTTACAATCTCGATAAACATAATGTGATACAGATCTTTCCCCACCGCTTCCAAACACAAAATACACCCCCAAAACAGAATTGTTGGTTGAATACTTTCTGTTTAATGACAATGTGTCATAGCAAAGATGATTAGTGTTGCCCTCCTCCTCATTTACCTAGGAGCTGAACTGGCACTACCAGAGTAGGGGCAGTGGCGGAATTCAACAGAATTGTAACTGCAATCATTGATTTATAATTTTATATATAGATGGTCCAGCATATATATATATAGGTGGTCCAGCAACCATTAACCCCAGGTTAATGGTTGCTGGACCACCTGTTCAGAAAGTTGGACCGACCACAGCGATGCTTTTACGCTGCACCGTGGATGTTCAGGCCACTGGGAAACTAGGTTTCTTTGTGCAGTAAACGAAAGAAAATGTCACAAAATAAAGCTACTTTACCGGCTACGCAACACAAGTAGGCCTAATCGTGGAACCGTAGAGAAGCCAATACTAACGTTACATAACATGCAAGCATTGAAGGCTTCTGCAGGATGACTGAATCATCCCGATCTATTCAATTATCCAAAAGGAGAACATTCCCGATAAGCAATAACCGAATCGTTAACAATTAACTATTAAACGAAATATAATTAACAAACACATGCCTCTATTGAACGCTACACTTATTTATCGAACACCACTGACAGAAAATCTAAAGTAGACTAACAAAGCAATGAAAAACTCTGCATTCGTTTTCTTTAGTGGAGTCAGCTAGAAGGCGCTTGTGAAAGAGAATGATCAGATATTGAAGACTTATTTGTGCCATTCTAACGTTACGTGCCACACATTGTAGATTGATAATGAAGATTTTCACAATTAAAAAGCTAGTAGGCCTATATGAGAGGTTGATGCATGTATGTCACTAAACAAATGAAAATTCCTGTTATATCCAACCATTCATGTTTTAAAAGGCACATTTAAATCTATTTCTCATGTTTAAATCATGTCTTATTCGTGTCTAAGAGGGCACTGCTGAATTTTTTCTTTTAAAATCATGTTTAAATTGTACGAATAAATCTTATGCATTCACATCATCATTCAATCAACGACAGGCTTAAACCTTCAAGTAAAAAGCTGTTGCATGTCCGGAGAACAAACCATTCCAGCTTAAATTAATTAACATCCAACCATTCAAGTTGAAAAATTAACAGACGAAGAAAGTTAACAGACGAAACCCGTTCACTCGTTAACAGTAAACCGGATAAAGCGTGCTGTAAGAAACAGGATCTCCGTTTACCTGACGTCTAAACAGCTTCCTGAAAAGTCAAAATAATGCCATCATGAAACAGGATACCGGTAACTTTACTAATCAGGCCTATATACGGGAGTATAGCTAAGCTATGAGTTATATCATGCCCTATAGTGGGTGGCACGACAAAAGAGCGACCGACAAAAGAGCGCCGACAAAAGAGCGACCGACAAAAGAGCGCCGACAAAAGAGCGCCGACAAAAGAGCGACCGACATAAGAGCGATGTTGAGACGACCACACGTGAAGTGTATACTTTTAAGATTATAAATCAAAGCAACCAGAAAGATTAATCCTAGTGCAATTTATTCAACAAAGTGCTATGAAGAAAAGAGACTTTAATACTAAATAAATGTCTGAATTTAATGGTAAAACTGTTCAACGAAAAGTCTAAAAACGTTCTAAAACGTTCGTGTTGGTTATTGAGTCAACTAGAAAAGTTAGAGTTCAAGATATATTTCAAGCGAATCGACCTTCTCCATGCTCATTTTCTTTGGTCACTGGAAGTCTTCACGTTCTTTTATAACAAAAGTTTTAAGCAACGCTCAACGATTTCCGATAAAAGGGCCGAACAACAAAAGTTTTTTTTGACTTGAACGTATATTTCATTTTCATAGGACTAGTAGGCTAATATAAGAACCCGTTTGAAACAATTTCGCACTTAACCCCATACAGGCAGTAACATGCTAATTGTTTAAATTGGCCCTTTTGCTTGTCGTCTTCTTGATAAGCCCCGTTGATAGATCCCTTCGCTGTTATGTGGGTCGCTCTTTTGTCGGCGCTCTTTTGTCGGCGCTCTTTTGTCGGCGTGCCCCTATAGTGCTTTACTGACTTCAAAGATAGAAACCCTAATAAATTATTTGTGTGCTGTAACGTGTAATGTAATACATATATGTCTGGGCATTTAATATAGTACCTTACGTATCACACAATTTATATAGAGCCTTTGCGATATTATCTACTCAGGAGCACTCGTAGCCCACTCAGCTCAGTTGCAACAGAACTGAATCTGAGTTTAAGACTTTCGCCAACTCCAGAGTCTGAAGACTAAATCGAACATGAGTCAAGATAAAGTCATGTCTCTGTGGGGTCCTTTAAAGGCGCCATATAAAAGCAAGGTATACACATATATCCATGTACAATTATTGTCCATGTTGAGACACACGTATATATTTATGCGAGATACATACCAACAATACACATTGTCAGACGCATACCAGTATGTAAACACACACACGCACACACACACACACACACACACACACACACACACACACACACTGTATATGCCATACATACCGGGGCATACATACATACGAACAGGTTCACTTTTAGTGATTTTCTTCTTAGAAACGATATGCCCTGAATGAATCTGGTATGAACTGTTGCAAGTCTCTTTTCAGGATACATCCTCATCCCACATTAAGTTGCATCTGTTAGGATCAATTTCACAGTCACATGGACAGCACCTTAGCAGGATACTTACTAGGCACTATAGTAATTATATATAATTATATAATTCTTGATTTATGTCTTCTGTAATTTGTGTTCTTGTGAATTGTTGAATCGCCATAACATGCACATGTACAGCGAAGTGCGTTTGTCAGGCGCTTCATTTAATATTATTATTATTATTTTTTTTTTTTTTTTAATAATAATTATTATTATATCCACGCATTAGTAAATCATTTAGGACATTGCTATAATGTTCTTGTACTGCTATTAGAGAAATCATTGCGTTAATTGTGACAGGCTAAGAGAATAAAGAATCGAGTAAGACTTACTGGAGCATCATTGCTTTTCGGAGGGAGGCTCCGCAGGCCCCTTCTCATACCCCTTCTCAGGCTCGCCGATCGAAAAATCAGTCGATGGATCGTTTGCCATCTCACTACATAAATCAAAACAACAAAAGTGTCAGCACCATCAATGCTCAACTACTGCAGCCGATTAGTTAGAGCTCTCGCCTAGTAACGCAGAGAGTACGGATTCGAGCGACCGCCTCTGAAATGCTTACTGTATAAAGACTCTGAGCAGTGAGCAGTTCTTCACTCACTCAGAGCACTGAGCAGTGAGAAGTCCTTCACTCACAATTATTGCTCAGCACCATAGATTGATCCTTGCTCATTATAGTGGCGTTCGACAAATGCACAATAAAAGTATAATAATAACCACATCAAGGGTCGCATAATACTGAATACCAAATACAAGAGAGCCTTGCTACAACACAAATCAATAAATAGTAAGGCTTTTGTATTTGGCATATCAGAGCAAAGACCGCAGTGAGGTATAACAATAAGATATTGAATACATGGACAGTGACTGCACTACGTTTGCCAAACTTTGGCACTAACGAGCCTCAAAGAGGTGAAAACTACCCGTACAATTTTTTCATGACCATTCACTAGTCTTCGGAACATTTCTTACAACATTATGCTGCCTCTCTCTCTAGATTTTCAGTGGTGTTTAAACTCCTTCCTAGACTCACAATATGCCATTTTTATTCAATTTAGCCATCTTACAGGTTTGGGGCACCTCGCGGGGAAAAGGGCTCATTTAGGGACCGTGAATTGCCCCGGAGAGTTCTCTAAATAAGAGTAAAATTTGCAAATGTTCATGGCTTCCATCAAAAGAGTAGCACGCAGTGAAACTTGGTATTCAGGTAGGCAACCCCTACAGCGTCGATTGTGGACATGGCAGCCGACTGGTCAGAGCGCTCGTTTTATAACGTGGAGCGTACTGGTTCGAGTCTCCTGCCCTGAGACGGTAAGTGAGTAGGGACCTTGAACAAGTACTTCACTCACAATTGCTCAGCACCATCGACTGGATTCATGGTCATTAGATAGTGGCGCTTAATAAAAACGTAATAATAATAAATCCAGCAGTTTGACAGCTGCTATATTCATGCCAACGTTTAACAGAGACACGTGGAGCAGTCACCACTGATGTTTTAGTGGATACCCATTATGTAGAATGCCTTCCCTCTTTTTGATAACGCAACAGAAACGTTACTCCAACACTCACGTGATTTCAGTACGGGTAAAATAAGACATGGTACTCACCCATCTTTGTCTGTAACTGAAAAAAAACAGGCAAAATATTAAGTTCCACACTTTTTTATCATGAACAATCAGAACAGTTACTAGATGCAGCTAATAATGAGGAAGGCCAGTCCTCGTACCAATGTCACGAGGCAGCTGTCGGTAACTAGTGTTACACTGTTAGTGACTTCATTCTCTCAGTTTCATTGACAGTGTACAGTCACTTTACATCCAAGTTACTTCATATATATATATATACAGAAAGACACTTACCGGTCCTTAAGCAGTGGCAGAACTGAAATTTCCAATGCCACGGAAAAACGAAAGATTGTGCAGAAGTAGAATTCAAGGATGATTTAAAGAAAGAAAAGAAAATATTCCATTACACTTTCAACAGCCCTAAAAAGTTGAAATTTAGCTATCAAACAGACTGAAAAGGTTTGTCTTCAGATTAAGCTGAGATTGTTTCTTTGATTTAATTTTAGCCTGTAACAGCTGTATGTGCCAATTCACCAAACATAGCAAGTGCTTAAGTATATGATAAAGCACACTATAATACACTACACTATAATAATCTCACTGATCTAAAGAAGAACTGTACAGTGCTCACTGCTCATACACAGTAAACATGCTTGTCCCTTAGGCAAAGGGTTAATACTCAGCTCAAGCCGGTATCATCTCGCATTGCTGTGTCTGAGATCAAACCCAAACAACTTGCCAATGGTCAGTTGTGTGAGTGTGAGGTCAAACCCAAACAATTTCCCAATGGTCAGTTGTTTGAGTCTGAGGTCAAACCCAAACAATTTGCCAATGGTCAGTTGTTTGGGTCTGAGATCAAACCCAAACAACTTGCCAATGGTCAGTTGTGTGAGTGTGAGATCAAACCCAAACAATTTCCCAATGGTCAGTTGTTTGAGTCTGAGGTCAAACCCAAACAATTTGCCAATAGTCAGGTCAGATTGTTTGTTGTGTGAGTCTGAGATCAAACCCAAACAATTTGGTCAGTTGTTTGAAGGTCAAACCCAAACAATTTGGTCAGTTGTTTGGGTCTGAGATCAAACCCAAACAACTTGCCAATGGTCAGTTGTGTGAGTGTGAGGTCAAACCCAAACAATTTGCCAATGGTCAGTTGTTTGGGTCTGAGATCAAACCCAAACAATTTGCCAATGCCAAACCCAAAACAACTTGCCAACGGTCAATTGTTTGGTCTGAGGTCTTTATTCGTTGGGTTTGAGGTCAAACCCAAACAACTTGCCAACGGTCAATTGTTTGGGTCTGAGGTCAAACCCAAACAACTTGCCAACGGTCAGTTGTACGTCTGTTCAGCCTGGTCAAGTCTGTGATCAATGGATCAGAAGGTGGCACAGGCCAACCAGACTCATTCTGCTGAGATGTGAACAATGCACAATTGAAATTCGGTCTGTTTAACCTACCATTCTTCTTCTTGGAGTGATGGCAACAGATGATACCGCAGCCTATACAAGCACAACAAACGGCGTCGCCCATGCAATCTGACCTACAACCTACAAAGAACACATCAACACATTTTCATAGAACTATCAGACGACCACAGAGATATGCTTTCCCCACCTCCCGACATCACACACTCAACCATGGAGCAAGGCAACCGATTGGTTAGAGCGCTCGTCTTCTATCGCAAAGAGCACGGGTTCGAGCCTCCTCCCCTTCAGATGTTCAATGTGTAGGGAACTTGAGCAAGTCCTTCCCTTGCAATTGCTCAGCGCCATCGATTGGTGCTTAGTCAGTAGACAGTGGCGCTTAATAAATGCATAATAATAACAATAATCAGAATCAACCACTTAAGCTGACACAGGCACAGTTCTTATAAAGTACTTTAAAGGCACAATATAAATTACCCAGATGCAAACATACATAAAACCAGGGATTCCAAACAGCAACTACAGTAGTCCTACAACGTTTGAAAACAGATGTTATGAAAAACAGCTTACAAGCTACATCCCGCATCTGTCTTCCAGTATAAGAAGTCTCACGAGGTCCTATCTGCATGGCTATGTCCAATGGTTTGATTTCGGAATCCGATTTTGCTTAGAACCGACCATCGATTGAAGCCTCGTGCATAACGATAATAGAACCATGTATAACGGTAACAGCACATCAACGCCAGCATTGTCCAGGGCTCGGGCCTAGGGACCCTGAATTTCATCACGGCCATATCGAAACTAGAAACAGTCCACCATCACAATCGAATGGCTAAGTACGCTGATGATACTTATTTGTTATAGTCCAGGCGGTACACGGAATTATACTGCATTTTTTGAACACGGATTGCCGCTTTGCACAGTTGTAGTTGGCACCTAAGAGAACATTTTAAGAAGGGGAGGCATTCGAAATTTCCCTTAGAATTCAAGATGGCGGCTTTTTTTCAAAATGGCCGACCTAAATTGAGATTTTTCAATATCTCGGCTTCTGGTTCATTTAGAATCATTATCTTGTTGTCTAAACATACACATTTAGGGGTAATGATTCCAATAGGGCCATCGCAGATTAGCTCCGGTCTCATCGGTCGGCCATTTTCCAAAATGGCCGACGAAAATTGAGATTTTCAATATCTCGACTTCTAGTCAACTTAGAATCGTTATTTTGGTGTCTAAACATACACATTTAGGGGCAATGATTCCACTAGGGCCATCGCAGATTAGCTCCGGTCTCATCGGTCGGCCATTTTCCAAAATGGCCGACGAAAAATTGAGATTTTTCAATATTTCGGCTTCTAGTTCACTTAGAATCGTTATTTTGGTGTCCAAACATACACATTTAGGGGCAATGTTTCGACTATAGGGCTATCGCAGATTAACCCATGATCTCATGAGTCGGCCATTTTCCAAAATGGCCGACGAAAATTGAGATTTTCAATATCTCGGCTTCTAGTCAACTTAGAATCGTTATTTTGGTGTCTAAACATACACATTTAGGGGCAATGATTCCACTAGGGCCATCGCAGATTAGCTCCGGTCTCATCGGTCGGCCATTTTCCAAAATGGCCGACGAAAAATTGAGATTTTTCAATATTTCGACTTCTAGTTCACTTAGAATCGTTATCTTGGTGGCTAAACATACACATTTTGGGGCAATGATTCCATTGAAGCCATCACAGATTTGCTCCAGGTCTCATCGGTCCAGTGTGATTCTCGTTAACGATAACGATAACGAAAATGTTCGTTAACGAAAATAAAATGATTTCGTTAACGATAACTATAACTATAACTAAAAAATATCATTAACTATAACTATAACTATAACGAAAAATAACAATAACGAGAATTCATCTTTATGTTCGTTAATACAAAAAATAAAAATAGGAAGTACAATATGGACGATTCGACATAAATGAGAACGAAAAATGCGATATTTTTAAAATGCAATTTGTCAGCTACTTTGGAAACTCGTGTATTCATGAAGCTGAATACACCCATGCTTTAAAGGCTTTCAAAGCTCTGAACAAATTGTGAAACAGCGTGTTAATATGCACAATTTTGCTTATAGCCTTAATTATTGTAACTAAGTAGTAACTAAAATTAACTAAAATAAAAATCCATTAACTATAACTATAACTAAAATAAAAAAAACATTAACTATAACTAAAATAAAATCTGTAAGGAGAATCACACTGCATCAGTCGGCCATTTTCCAAAATGGCCTAACGAAATTGAGATTTTTCAATATCTCGGTTTCTAGTTCACGGTCCGCAAAGTGAGTCAAGAAACTGGTCAAACTGTCTCGGAATCAAGAAACGACTATATTATATTTTCAAAAGTCATAACAAAAGGACTTATTAGGATAGCATTTAAAGGGCAGAAAGTCAGATAATTGGCTAAACATGCATCTAAATGAATATTTGAGGAATTTAAGTGATCGAAAACGAAACAGAGAAATAATTAATAAATTTGGCACCGGTACTCCTGCAGTGGAAAATTCGTGCCGGTCCGTGACACTAAAATTTAATTCCTGCCGGTCCGTGACACTGAAAAGTTTGGGAAGCACTGCTGTGGATGGTATCTAAGCGTTTTAATTATAAGAGTCTTCCATGGATTTCTAAAACATATTAGACATAATTTATCTTTATTTCTTTCATAAAAAGTAAGAAATTACTTCCTTAGCTAGGATTCGAACATTTCCCCCTACAGTAGGCTAACTGTTGTAACACTTCAGTGTGCATGGGACACCAGCACATTTACAAGAGCATCTATTTGACGTACAACCCTCCTTGCACCAACATTTCAATAGTTCTCTGCAAGCCTGCCAAACTGTTGGTTGTGTGGTGTACTGTGGAGTCCACATCGATCGGTTCGATCCCCATTGCAATGAGCTGGAGATGGCATGTCAGTCATTTGTCTGCATGGCCTCACATATGCCCACCTTGGTATTGGCTCAAAGATGTGTAGGACTAACGCATCACATGTGGGAGGAAGATTTGGCAATCTGCTAATAATAATAAGATGGCATGTCAGTCATGAATTTACTGTCTGACCTGGCGCTGTACATTTACATGTTATGCAATTGAAACAATCTTAACTAGTGTGTAGGACAGAGCCTGCAATACACGGCGCTAATAGCAGCCTAAAACTTGGCAATCTCCTAGCGGAATTGATAAACCAGTTGAATTTTAATGGAAGTTCATTGATAAACCAGCTTTTGTTTATGATGGTGCAGCCCTCATATGCAGCCCTATAATGGCATGAAGCCACGTTGTTCAAAATCATTTGGGAGAATATTGTGTGAGTGATTTTCAGGACAGTTTGTTACGGCATGTGGCTCGCTTAGCTGCTACTCATATTGATTTGGTTTGGGACATTTCTGCTGCCGCTAGCCTGAAGAATGGTGTTCGACAGCAGCGAGGATCTGGTACACGCCGACAAGTAGCTCCAGAAACAACACTACCACTCAACTGGCCTGACTTTCTTATAAATGAAAGAAATAAGAAAGAACTTTTCATTCTGCTTGCGAATTACGCTCTCCATAATTTTAGTCAAGTTCATGTTGTCACAAACGTAGATAAGGAACTCCTCCCATCTGGTACCCAACACATATCCCTAGATGGCACTTCATGTGAAAAAATGGACTAAGCAGATGGTCGTCTGATCATGCAGCAAGTGCGTGATATGGCGTGCATATGCCGTTAAGAATGTCCTTCTTGTACTAAGTTATTTGGAAAATAGAGATCTCAATTTCGGTCGGCCATTTTGGAAAATGGCCGACTAATGAGATCATGGGTTAATCTGCGATGGCCCTATAGTCGAAACATTGCCCCTAAATGTGTATGTTTGGACACCAAAATAACGATTCTAAGTGAACTAGAAGCCGAAATATTGAAAAATCTCAATTTTTCGTCGGCCATTTTGGAAAATGGCCGACCGATGAGACCGGAGCTAATCTGCGATGGCCCTAGTGGAATCATTGCCCCTAAATGTGTATGTTTAGACACCAAAATAACGATTCTAAGTTGACTAGAAGCCGAGATATTGAAAATCTCAATTTTCGTCGGCCATTTTGGAAAATGGCCGACTCATGAGATCATGGGTTAATCTGCGATAGCCCTATAGTCGAAACATTGCCCCTAAATGTGTATGTTTGGACACCGAAATAACGATTCTAAGTGAACCAGAAGCCGAAATATTGAAAAATCTCAATTTTTCGTCGGCCATTTTGGAAAATGGCCGACCGATGAGACCGGAGCTAATCTGCGATGGCCCTAGTGGAATCATTACCCCTAAATGTGTATGTTTAGACACCAAAATAACGATTCTAAGTTGACTAGAAGCCGAGATATTGAAAATATCAATTTTCGTCGGCCATTTTGGAAAATGGCCGACCGATGAGACCGGGGCTAATCTGCGATGGCCCTATTGGAATCATTACCCCTAAATGTGTATGTTTAGACACCAAGATAATGATTCTAAGTGAACCAGAAGCCGAGATATTGAAAAATCTCAATTTAGGTCGGCCATTTTGAAAAAAGCCGCCATCTTGAATTCTAAGGGAAATTTCGAATGCCTCCCCTTCCTAAAATGTTCTCTTAGGTGCCAACTACAACTGTGCAAAGCGGCAATCCGTGTTCAAAAAATGCAGTATACTGACCAAATTTGTCTTGTACCGCTTCTACTATTAACTTAGTACCATCCTCAAGATGTGGCCCGCTTGTTATACGCGTCACCAGCATGGTGGGGTTTTGCGGGGCAACAGGAGCGCAATAGACTACAGTCCGTGATGGACCGTCTGGACCGTCTGGTCCGACTACGCTACCTACCAGAGGGTAACCCAACATTAGAACAGCTTTATAGAACTGCAGATGGGAACCTCTTTACTGCTGCCTTGGCGGACCCCGGCCATGTTCTGAACCCGCTCCTCCTTCCTGTAAAGACACTCCTCTATTCCCTGCGTCCCAGACCACATGACCGAATTGTCCCACAAGCTGACAACTTAATGATAAACACGTTTTTAACAAGAATGCTTTATAATGTGTAATTTCATGTAAACCAAAGTTGGCAAAGTGTGGTTATGCAGTGGGTTAAATAAAGAATATACTTACTTACTTTACTATGCAAAACGATAATGGCACCATGCATAATGATAATGGCACCATGCAGAACGATGACACCATGCATAACGATAATGGCACTGTAGAAGTCCCCAGATTAGATTATATTAACAATAGGCAACAAAAAGCCAGACCTTGGCAACTCATTCAATAGACGCCACAGTAAGGTATGGTCGTTTCTTGAAACAGGAAAATGTCTAATATGCCTCCTATTCATTCATTCATTCATTCATTCATTCGGGAATTTATATAGCGCCCCTTCAAGGAAACTACTCAGAGGCGCTCCCGACTCCAACGCGCCCAAAAAGAACAGTTTTTAGTTTAGTAAGGAAAGTTTCAGGCAGACTCCCAGGGTGTAGACGCAGCTCTAGAGGAAGGCCATTCCAAATCATTGGGCCTGCCACAGAAAAAGCTCGGTTCTGCATTGTTGCAGTACGAGCAAAAGGAACCATAAGAACTCCTTTTTCTGCGGAGCGTAGGAGGCGACGCCCTGGGACAACCGAAATCAAACAGCAGAGCTCACGGAGGTAAGTTGGGGCGAGGCCCTGGAGACAGCGCAAAACCAAGGCAGCTACCCTGTACTCGATGCGCTGGCAGACAGGGAGCCAGTGGAGGACCTCCAGCATGTAGCTGGAGACGTGTCCATACTTTGGAATTTGCCCAATGAGTCGCGCTGCAGAGCGCAAGACTCGGTCCAAGCATGCTATGCGGCTAGATGGGAGGCCAAAGTAGAGCGATGAGCAATAGTCAAGACGAGCTGTGATGAAGGAATGCACTAGAGTAAGTTTGGCAGCAGACGTAAGCGAGCGGGTAACAGTACGAAGCTGGCGCAGCTGGTAATAGCAGTCCCGAGCAAGACGATGAAGATGTGGAGTAAAAGTGAGCTCTTGGTCCAGCTGGACGCCGAGGTCACGAACCGTGGTTGAAAAGGCATAATGAGGGAATTCAGACGTAAGGGTAGTAAAGTCAAGTTTAGCAACCTGTTTAATATGAATTCCCATCCGCTCCCAAACTCTACCTGATCAAAAAACCAAGGAGGTTCGCGTACCTTCTGGAGGAGAAGTGAATTCAACAGTTATATTCTGAGATGTTTCTTTTCCATTGACCGTATTCGTTGCTGTGCAAGTGTACTTGTCTCCAACGTCACTCTTAAGCAACAGAGTATCACCATCTGCAACAACTTCCGCCTTCAAATTCGTCCACTTGAATGTTGGAGACGGATGTCCATCGGCAGTGCAACGGACCGTGATGCCTATATCAGGACCAGATGGCGAAACAGAGATGAAAATATTTTCAACAGGACAATCTCCTGAAAGGAACCATAAACAAAATGCAGAGACCACATAAGTTTTCATACACATAAATAGTATACACATAAATAGTATACACATCTTCCAAGAGGTCCTAATTCTAAATAGATGTCAGTCGACCGCCATCAGAACAAAGATCAGGAAGAGACAGAACGGTTCTGCAGCCGGCAAATCAGATGGTGGATGGCGTACTGATGCTGGTAAGTGGGTAACCCAAGACAGCTGATATGGAGGAATAAAGAACAACGGAAAGGCAGAGACAGACAGACAGACAGACAGACAGAGAATGCGAGAGAGAGAGAGAGAGAGATAGATAGATAGATAGATAGATAGAGAGACGTCTGTGTCTCTCTTCTCTCCTGAGCTGTCTCTGTCTCATTCTCTGTCAGAGACAGACAGACAGACAGAGAATGAGAGAGAGAGACAGACAGACAGACACACAGAGAGAGACAGAGAGAGTAAACAGACAGACAGAGAATGAGAGAGAGACAGAGAGAGAGAGAGAGAGAGAGAGAGAGAGAGAGAGAGACAGAGAGAGAGACAGAGAGAGAGAGAGAGAGAGAGAGAGAGAGAGAGAGAGAGAGAGAGAGAGAGAGAGAGAGAGAGAGAGAGAGAGAGAGAGAGGAGAGAGAGGATATGTACGTAATACACGTGGTAATAGTGGAAAACATTAAACATACATTCACACATACATACGTACACGAACCCGCACGCACACACACACACACACACACACACACACACACACAATAAAATCGTAATCGTAATCGTAATCGAGCATTTATATAGCGCCACTCAAAATCCGAGGCGCTCCCGAACCGGGCCAGTGTCTTCACTGGTAAAGAGAGGTTTTCAGGCGCTGACGGAACTGGTCAAAAGATATAGAGAAAAGGTCAGTCTTGAGGGACTGAGGTAACTGGTTCCAGCTATTGGGACCAACAATAGCGAAAACTCCTAGACTGGGTCGTAGAAGTACGCACCCGCAGGACAACCAAGTAACCAAAGGGAGGAACCACTGTGCAGAGAAGATACTGGGGTACAAAAGCCCTAAGATAATGAGGAGCAGAGCCAGCAAGACAGCTTCGCATGAGGGAACAGACCTTGAACTGGATGCGCTGGTGGATGGGGAGCCAGTGAAGGAGTCGCGGATAAAATAGGAGATAAGTATCTTTCTGACTATATGCGAAAGCCGTTATCTACGACCTCATCTCGTTCCTTGCGCTCTGCTGATTGGCTAGATCTTTTTGTTCCTAGGACTAGGACTGTCTTGGCTCAACGCCGGGCATTTGCTGTGGTTGGTCCCTCTACTTGGAATAACCTTCCCCCCCTCATTAAGGGCTAAACTAATAACTAGTTTTTCCTCTTTGGTCTCTCGATCTTTAAAGACGTTTCTTTAATTTCTTTCCCCCGGAGTTTTCGTGCTGAGAGCGCTTCTGAATAGTTATTCTGAGAGAGGCGCTATATAAATCTTTTAGATACAATACAATACAATACAATGGTCAAACTTAGCAATGCCCCTATGAGGCGGGCGGCAGCGTTTTGAATGGACTGAAGTTTAGATGTATTTGTAGAGGAGAGACCAATGTACACCGCATTCCCATAATCAATCCTGGAACAGATCAATGCATGGACCAAAGTCGTGATAGTGTGCAGTGGTAGTGATTGGTGGATGGCACGGAGTTGGCGTGGGTAATAGAAGCAGGAACGAGATACACTATTGACGTGATCAGACAGAGAGGATAGGATCGAGAATGAATCCAAGATCACGGACAGAGGAAGAGGAGTGCATATTTGGAAACCGAAGACGAAGGGAGTCAGAATTAATCTTGGTATACGCTGGGCGCGGCTACCGAGCCAGATGTACCGAGTCTTGTCTTGTTTAAGACGGAGGCGATTTGAGCATAACCATCGGTCAAGAGCAGCTGAAGCCTCTAGAACACGCTCAACTTATCCATACAGCAAACTTGGAGCAATCAGGTGTTACCTCCAGAACTCTCCCAACGTTTTAACAACTCCACTCTGCGACAACGCCAAAACTTGCCTCTTTTGGGTCTGTTATGGTGGACCCGGGCCACGTCCTACACCAACTACTACCACCAAACAAACCCACCAACTATTCCCTCCGTGATCATGACCGCATAATCCCCCCAGCTGACAGCTTGATGTGCAAGACATTTATTGATAGGATGTTTTATACTTTTAAACTGTGTTATTAGATGGCTGTACACTTAAGTGCGATTAGCAATTGCTTGATAAACAATGTAGCCCACTTACTTAATTATGTGTTCAAATATACTTACTTACTTACATACTAACTGCCCATGGTCTATCTGGCCCTGGGCTTTACGATGTGGTGAGGGCGACAACGGTGGCACGCCTGTTGTATGCTGCTCCGGCATGGTGGGGCTTTGCCAGCCAAAGGGAGAAGGGAATGCTCCAGTCTGTAATGAACAGATTAATCCGTCAGCGATACCTCCCAAGTGATAGCCCAACCTTTGAACAACTATGCCTTAAAGCCGACACCTGCTTGTTTTCGACGGTCGTGGCAAACCCAGGCCATGTTCTCCATAGGTTTCTTCCTCCAAAAAAGCTGTTGGCCTATTCCCTTCGACCCCGGTCACATGACCGTGTTTTACCTTTAGCTAATCATAATATTAAAAAACTTTTATAGTTAGAATGCTTTATTCATATTGACTATTGATTGTTTATTGTTTATTATATATGATGTATGTACACCAGAATGCGGATTGCAACTGGTTCAATAAAGAATATACTTACTTACTTACTTTTTATATCGTGAACAACTTATTACAGGGCATTACATAGAGTGTAATAAGCAGGTTTGAACGCTCAATTGCAATAGGACCTTAGACAGATACAGAAACTGTTGATAGGGTTACCAAGTTCCACAGTTGGTAATCTAGGGTTCAACTCCAATTGCCTCACCCCAACTTTGAGTGTCAAACAGCACCACCAGTGTTCCCTCAAATATTCAGGAGACGGGCTTTTGAAGATTCTGCATGAATAGAATTTTCTAGATGTTTTCAGGTTTCTTTGTCATAATATGACAAAGAAATCTTTAAAATTTACGGTTTTTTGGTTACACACATTGTAAAATATTATTTTACAATGTGTGTAGCCAAAAAAACCGTAAATTTTAAAGACAACACGATAAACTAAATAAATTGGTTCCAACCTAAGGCAAAAAGGTTAATTCACAGCCTCGCCGGTATCAACTTCCACTGCTAGGTCTGAGGTCAAATCCAAACAACTTGCTAATGGTCAGTTGTGCGTCTGTTCAGTCAGGTGAAGTCTGCGATCAATGGATCAGAAGATGGCCGAGGCCAACCAGAATCTTTTTCTCAGATGTGAACAATGCACAACCGATATTCAGTCTGTTCTACCTACCATTCTTCTTCTTCTTCCTAGAGTGGATACAAACGTAGAGCGTAGACCCTTCATGCTTCAAAACATACACAGCACCCCCGATCATACAGCAGCATATACAAGTACCACAAACGGCGCCAGCGACGCACCCTGGCCGACAACCTACAAAGAACACAAAATCAACACTTTTTCATATAACTATCAGACGACCACAGAGATAGGCTTACCCTACCTGCCAACATCACACACTCAACCATGGACCATGGTGCAAGGCAGACGATTGGTTAGGGCACGGAGAGAGAACGGGTTCGAGCCTTCTCCTCCGAGAGGAGGATCACTGTGTAGGAACCTTGAGCAAGTCCCTCACTCGCAATTGCTCAGCACCATCGATTGATGCTTGGTCAATACATGGCGATGTTTAATAAATGCGTAATAATAACAATAATCACAATCAATCACTTAAGCTGACACAGGCACAGTTCTTACAAGGTAGGCCTACTTTGAAGGCTCTATATAAACTACCCAGATGCAAACGTACACAAAACCTGTACTTCAAAACAGCAACTACGGTAGTCCTACAGCATTTCAAAACAGATGTTCCAAAATCAAACTGCTTATCTGCAAACCTCGCATCTGTCTTCCAGTATCAGAAGTCTCACGAGGTCCTATCCGCATGGCTCTGTCCAATGGTGTGATTTCGGAATCCGATTTTGCTTAGAACCGACCATCGATTGAAGCCTCGTGCATAACAATAATTGCACCATGCATAACAATAATGGCTCCATGCATAATGATAATGGCACTATGCATAACAATAATGTATATCATATTCGTTTAATGAAAAAGAAGAGAACAGCCAAGGCTGATACACAGCAGCCTGGTAGACCTACAATTTCTAGAAAGCTAAGGAAACGATTATTTAGCTGCTGTTAATTGTGTAGTTCTTAATAGAGACTTATGCTTCAATGTTTGGGATTAGTGTTTGTTTAGGCTCCTATATAGAACCCTAGGGAGTAGGGATGAAGTTCGAATGACACTATGCATATCGATAATGGCACCATGCATAACGATAATAGCACTATGCATAGTGGCACTTGAGAAGATCCCAGATTAGATTAGATTAACAACAGTCAACAAAACAAAGTCAGACCTTGCCAACTCATTGAAAAGTGACCAAGGTATTTTCGTTTCTTGAAAGACGACAAAATGTCCAGTATACCTCCTATGAATTCCCTGCCGTTCTCCAACTCTACCTGATCATAAAACCAAGCAGGTTCACGTACCTGCTGCTGAAAGAAGACAAGGAGGAGGAGGAGGAGTTACACCGACTTTATACAGTATTATACTCTTAGATATTCCTGTTCCTTTGAACGTGTTCGTTGCTGTGCAAGAGTACATGTACGTGTTTCCGGCGTCACCCTTAATCTCCAGAGTATCGCCATTTACAACTTTTCCACTTTTCAAATCTGTCCACTTGAAAGTTGGAGGCGGATGTCCATCTGCAGTGCAACGGACCGTGCAATTGCCATCTTTACCAGACAGCAGCGAAACATTGATGTTTTCAACAGGATCTACTCCAAGAAACCATAAACAAAATGCAGACAGCAAATACGTTTTCATATACAGATACACACATGTATACAAACACATATGCATGCATACATACACATACATGCACACATATACATTATAACCCAGTACACACATATATATGTACATAGTACATACACACATCATCCATTGAAGAGGTCCGAATTCCAGAATGGCTGTCCACACACATACGACCGCCATCGTAACATAGACCAGGAACAGACACAGAACGGTTCTGCAGCCGGTGTCACGAACCCCTAGAGTATCCCCCATACATGAGTATCCCTGACAATAGCGAAATGGAGTATTCGGTGTAGTTTGCATTTTTGTCGGTTTCAATAAAGGTATTCAACCAGCTCCCTTCGTCCCCATGCCCATGATTCATAATCCCCCAGCTGATGTGCAAAACATATTTTAATACTTGCGTATCTTTAGTTTGTAGATGTCGACCTGAAAGTTAATTTACTTCGTTTTTGGTGATTTTGACTGGATTTTACGTCTTGGAGTATCGTGATGCGTATGACGATTTCTTTTTTGATAGAATGGTTTATACCCCCACCCCCAGATACTCTAAACCGCTTATTCCATCCGACAAGTCAGATGTTGGATCATTGGATGGCGTACTGTTGCTGGTCAGTGAGAGCCAAAGAAAGCTGATATGGAGAAAGGAAGGAAGTCGAAAGGAAAAGCACACACAGAGAGTGCTATGATGCTAAATACTTTTTAAACTGTGTGTATTAGATGTCTGTTCACCAAAGTGCGATTAGCAATCGATTAATATTGTATTGTATTGTATTTAGAATAATAATAAAGAATATACTTACTTACTTACTTATTTGTTCAAATATTCTTACTTACTTACTTACTGACTGACTTATTTCGTGAACAACTTATTAGAGAGCATTACATAGAATGTAATCAGTAGGTTTGAACGCTCAATTGCTATGTCTTTAGACAGATCCAGAAACTGTTGATAGGGTTACAAAGTTCCACGGTTGGCCATCTAGGGTTCAGCTCCAATAATTGCCTCACCCCAACTCTGAAAGTAAAACAGCACCACCAGTGTCCCCTCAAACATATTCAGTAGACAGGCTTCTAAAGATTCTGCGTCGAAAGGAATTTCTAGATGATTTCCGGCTATCAAAGGTTTCATTGTCATATTTTGCAGTGTGTGTGTAGCCCAAAAACCGTAACTTTTACAGACAGCATGATAAACTAACTAAACTGGTTCCAACCAATTATAATTACAATTAGAATTTATATATGGTCAAGCCAAGTTAAACGCAAGCGGTCAAAACACATAACAGTTTCTATAGTCACATCAGAAAGGACTGTATAGAAGCTGGTTCCTGCTATGTACTGGCCACTAGCAGCGTGAAAACCACGAGATTACGATTACAATTATGAAATAAAGGCAATGAACTCACATGACACAATCAATGGCTGTGTAGCGCAAATATCCAGGAAAGCAACGGTTTTGTCATAGTTAGTCTGTGTATTGGGGGAAAATGACGCTCTATACACACGCTGCGTGATATTCTCCTTTTTCGCAGTCCCAGTGAGCGTTGTTTTAACAGTTAGCGGTTGGTTCTCGTCCATTGTCTCTTTTTCACCAACAATCTTATTACGAAAAAACCGAGTCATATTCGATGGCTCCACGGATTTCGGCGGTATCTTGATGGCACACCTAAAGCTATAGCCATCGCCTTTATCCAATGCGTTACTCGTCACATTCGACAGACATGATTCTGTCACACCTGCATTATAAAATAAAACAGGTCAACTCCAACTCAATATTATCATTAATAAATTTTATTATTACTATTATTGGTGGGGCACGATGGCCGATTGGTTAGAGCGCTTGTCCTGTTACTCGAGAGTATAGGTTCGAGCGTCCTCCTCTGAGACGGTCACTGTAGGGACAGTGTAGGCCTATAGGGACTTTGAACAATTCTTTCACACACAATTGTTCACCATCGATGTTCTATCGTATGGTTATCTGCTGTGCATTTCTGAACTTTGGAAGAAGAGCAATATCAAATGTTTTGTATTGATATTCAACTGAAGTAGAACATTGAAAAATATCAATATTTAGAATACCTCGACAAAATACAAAAAACCATTGAGCATGATAAATATATTTTACCCAACTATATTCATTATTATTATTATTAAGGTTTATTATAAAGATAGCATTCGTATATATGCCACTATCTGTGGCTCGAATAATTGTGGGATCCAAGTACTGACTGTGTCATATCAGAACCCTTGTCCTTAATATAAGCCAGTGGCGTAACGAAAAAAGACGGTAAAGCAAAAAAAAAAAGTCATCAGAATTTTTTGGCGGAGCTAAGAAAAAAATTGTGAGGAAATTCTTGCCCCCGGCGCATTGCCATATCAGAATCCTTGTCCTTCAGCGGCTGCAAATTTCATTTGGCCTGTCTGGTAACTTTCTTAGTTGGCTGGGTTCATTCCTTAGTGAGCGCTCTTTCTGTGTGGTGCATGGGAGGGGGGTATGATGGACCCTCCAGGTCCTCATGGGTTCCTGCCACTTACGGCCCTCCGCAGAACTCGGTGCTGGGTCCCCTTCTTTAGATCATTTACACTTCTGAGATCGGTTCCCTCCTTACTGCCTCTGCTGTGTTGGGTCACCGGTACGCTGATGACGTCCAGGCCTACCTTCACTACCTTTCTTCTAGTGTCACCGCTGCTGTTCGGACAATGAGCCAGGCTTTGAGCGCCCTGGAGGCCTGTATGTCAACGAACCGCCTGCGCCTCAACCAATCAAAAAGTCAATTTATCTGGCTGAGCACTCGGCAGCAGCTTGCGAAGCTGGACCTATCCACCATTGCTGTCGACTTCCCTCATTTAATCTTTTCCTCTCTAGTCCGTGACCCTGGAGTTACGCTTGGACACTGAGACTCTTGCTGTGCACTCTGGGCTTTCCTGGCAGTCCAAAACAGTGTAATTCCCCAGTTCAGTTCGTTCACTTGATTCTTTCATGTCGTTCGGATCTAAACTTAATACTCATCTCCTTCAAATTGCATATCCTATCGTATCCTGGCTTCTGGTTTCTCCGATCTTCCGGACTTCGACATCCTGACTTCTCCAATGGATAACGATTTTGATTGTGATGTCACTTGAAGCGACCATCGAATGACATCGTGGACATATTATGATAACGGTGCAATAGAAGTCATTGGATTAAATTAGATAAGAGGACTTACTAATAACAACCAGTATGGCGGTTCTTGTCTCTTCCCCAGAATCCCTTGCTTGTAAACACAGGAATCGTCCGGAGTCGTTAATTTCCAGTTGCCTAATAGTTAGGCTGCAACCACCAGTGCTGTTAACGCTGTACCGTTGGGGGGGATAGAGGTCATTGTTCAGCAGTCCTACGCCATTCCGGTACACTGGTTTCGGTGACTGCAGGCCTTCCACCTTCTGCCAGTCGACCCTGTCACAGTTCGTATTGACCGTGACACACTCCAGCGTAACGCTATCACCTACTTTTTTCAGGGCATTCTTCGGTCCTTCTCGTATTTGTGACTTCACGGCTACAAGATAACGCAAACCAAATGCTCAGATATGTGACCTTGCGCTCGCTAATATATTTTATAATAATAATGACAACAACTATAATTATACTAATAAATTTTAATAGTAATAATAATAATAACAACAATAAAGACAACAACAATATGTCCCAAGCAATTGGTTGCCAGTAAACTTGCCCCCAAATGACATTAAAATCAGTCAAATGAAAACGCCCTAAGATATGAATACAAAAACTCCCGCCACGGCGACAATGAAACGTCGTTGCACCTTCTCAGTTGTTGGACCGTCTTCCTGGATTCGCCTCCCTCTGGGTCCGTACTCGTCGTTCTGGCGAGGGATGTTATTTGCACCCACTTATTTGTGCACGTTAAAAAGTCTGTTTTATAATGTAGCCTATTCCATTGGTCCATTGAAGAAGCCCGGTCAATAACCAACATTTCAATTATCAAGTTCTACTGATTCAGCAAAGCAGACAGACTGAGTCAGAGAATTCCAGAAACAGGTAGGTTATCGTTTTATGATTTTCATGATAATTATAATAAGGGGTGACTATTGCGTCTTAAGAAATGTCCAGCTATTGAAGTATTTGCATGTTAGCCTGCTTACTTACTTGTCGAAGCTTCAGTATATATCCAACGCTGCCCATGTATCAATATCTATATTTAGGTAAATATAAATCTATACTGGGGCGGGGAGATGGTTGAATGTAACACGCTGGCACGAAAATACCGGCTAGCCCCACAAAAACTGGATAAATTGCAAACTCAACCTTTTATTCGCTAAGTAGTGTTGGTAAAATGAGCAGTAGGCTAAGAGACTGTAGGACAGATGGGCGCCTTGCAGGCTGCCGTGCAGTTAAATTCGACGCCTGTTAAACATGTTATCATCTGTTAACACAAAGAGTGGTCACACTGGTCGACGACTAAAATAACTATAATCGTCGGATACAAGAGCCTACAATACACTCTTCGAATAGTATCCGAAGATTATAGTTATTTTAGTCGTCGACCAGTGTGACCACTCCTTTAGATTTTTCCCAAGATCTTGGGATTTAGGGTCGACTTGGGATCTCGTGATTTTGCATAACAATCTCGGGTTGCAAGTGTGAGGACCAATAATTATTCACGGATTCAGCCCTCAACAATTAAAATCCGTGAAGCAGATGTGGTCAAGACTTTAGTTTTTAGTTTTTAGGGCTTCTTTTGGTTTATTTTGAGATTGAAGGATGCAGGAACCCGGATGCAACAAGGAAGCGCAGGGCATATTATGACTGTTTGCCTTCCTGCTTATTGTGGTAATGTGTGGTTCGAAGATAAGAGCTTCTGTAAACATCATCCCCAGTTGGCTACATTCAAGTTCGAGACCCTTGTCAATCCCGGAATTAGATTGGGGATTCTATATCGCTCAACTCGCTCTTTCGGCCGTGTGATCGCCATCTCATAGGCCTTCTTTCGGTTTAGTTTTAGATTACAGTATGCAGCCCATTGTGACACGTGTTCGAGTTCATCCGCCACAGTGCTACTCTTTGATGAGGGTATTGGCCTACCAGCAGATAGGCCTACCAGCAGATAGCTATCGTCTGCATATTTAATTGGCCTATTGCCATGGTGCGCCATCTGGAGTTTTGATATTGTTACAGTAACGCTAATATAGCTATAGGACCCAGACCCATACTCAAACCGAGGACAATGATGGCATTGATTTTAACAATAGCAGAGATAAGTAAGTAAGTAAGTAAGTAAGTAAGTAAGTAAGATGCTCTTTATTAAACGCAAGCAAACGCTCAGCGCTTTACATACAAAGTCATAAATAACTTATGTATAAAGAAAACGATAATTAGAAGATAATTAAGTCAACTAGAAAACAGATGTCTAACTGTACAACATCCTAGCTAAGAAGCCGCGCCTGGTAAGGTAATCAAATCTAGGGAGAACACGATTATGTGAGCGTGGGCGCAGGTCATGACCAGTACAATTGACAGAGGGGAGAAGGTCGTGGAGGGTGTGGCTAGTAGCCTATTTGTTAAAATGTTTCTAAAGGGGTCTATGTCAGCTTTTTGCAAAGCTCCTCAAAGGTGGGGAAAGATTTGGGTAGGAAACCAAGGCGTACCAACTTGCGGACCAGCGCACTCAAGGTGTCAAGTTCCGGCTTACTGGCGAAGCCCTACCAACTCGGGAACAGATATATATATAAGTATATATATAAATCATATAATTTATATATATAAATATATATATAAATGATAGATCCATTGAATTCTGTTCCATGGATACGATCTCTAGGGAAGGCAATTATCCTGTTGTATATATGGTATTCGCAACTCCGGATGTTGTTCAGCTAGCTAGTGCTTCACCGTATCGAATGCCCTTGTGAAGACCAGTGCAAATAGATGGACAAACTAGTTTTCTCTTAGTAGTTCCGTGAGGTTTCCCATCCGAACAATTAAGGCACCGTGGTGAAACCCATCGGACGGAAAGCATATTGGTCTGTGAAATCCTGAATTGCTAGCTGCATTGCTTACATACAAGTACTTCCAAAGGCTTCAGTAGCCTATTAGGCCTATATCCTACACTTACCATGTTATAAGCAGTGCCACAAAGTTGAAAACAAGAATATCAATAAAAGCCTAAGAAAATGTAAAGGCAGTTGCATGGAAATTTATGTTGTTCTTCACCTGAACCTGCAAACAAGGAATTTTATTAGCAAAACACTGTACATTTTGTATATGTTAAGAACCCTAAAACAGATCCCAAGCATCATTCAAGCTGTACAAAAAGCGTAGCCAGAGAACAATTTCGGGGTTCCATCTGGGGTCCTCCATTGGACATCGTCGCAGAGGAGAATTTCTTACAAATTCAGCAATTACTTATTTCGGGGGTTTGAGCCCATTATCCATATAAATATGCCCATGAGCTGTACACCAAATTTCTGGGGCAAAACAGCTTTATAAAATCAGTAGTATATATTAATTATTTGGCTTGGCCGATGGTTTCCCCTGAAATAGGACCTGATAATAATAAGTCTTAATGCACAGGATATCGCAGATTGCACAATATTCTTAAATATTTAAGAGTTAAGTAGATTCGACCATCATTCGCCATCTTGGATATTAACCAGACCTGACAGTCCGGTTCAAAAGCAGTCGAAATTTCGATAATTACTCGTTTGAAATCTTCTCAAAATCGACTACAGCGTCATAGAAACTCAGCAAACGACTTAATACTTCGTGGGATCATTCTGGGTAATGATAACAATTTGGCACGAGGAGCAGAAGATCAGCACGGACTCAGCCATTCGCCAGATAGCGTTGGTAAGATGAGCAATAGGACGTGATGGGCGCCTTGCATGGCTGCCAAACAGTTAAAGTCGACTCCTGTAATAACTTGTAATCATCCGTTCGTACTATGAATTGTAATGATACTGCGGTGTGTCAGTTTGAATAATAAACGAAGATTATATGATTCAAAATTCTGTCGACAGCTACACTTGATTAGTTTATTTATTTCACTTTTACAGAGGATAGCTCAAGTCGTGTAGCATCAAGCGTTTCTGCTAAACCAGGCAGCAGCTTTCTTTAAAATTTAAGTCATTATCACAGTTTCTTTGCACGAACCTGTCATTGAAACCACCAGAACAAACAAAGTCGGTGCTAAACCTGTGTTCATCGTTTATTAATACGTGAAAATTCTGATAATTAACAAATAATATTATGTATGTGCTTTGGCAAATTCCAAATCCCGTTGTCTATTCGCAACACAAAGCGAATCGCTAGTTCCGTCAGCGATTAAGACTTCATGAACTAAGCTTATTGTGGTTTATTATTATCTTCGGTTATTACCAAGCATAGGCGTTGGGAAAATTTCAGTGTTGGGGGGACAAGATGCCGCAAGCTTTTACTTCCGCCCGAAACAAAAATAAATCCATAATATTTTGGCGTCGTGCGTATGATGCGTGTATGAGCTAAGTAGGCTATTTATGCAGACAGGGTAGATCAGTGGCGGCGCCAGGCACTTTTTGTAACCAGGGCATAGCCAGGGCAGTCATACAAGTAACCAGTGCAAAGGTGATTTATGGCAAGTCTGGTAGCGCGAGCTTATATGGTAACCATATATTATGGTCACCATATATATATATATATATATATATATATATATATATATATATATATATATATATATATATATATATATATATATATATATATATTCGTTTATTGAAATCTGAGTGACAAACCGCATTCAGTGACAATTGAGGTAATTAATATGCATGGTGACCATTTAATCTCGCGCTACCGTGCTCGCCATAAGTCCACCCTCTGCACTATTATACTTGTCAGGTCAGAGGCTCAGATGGGCAAAGCCCTCTGAAGCTGAACGCTTTTTCACATTTGTAAAGCAAATTTTAATATCTCAGTGAACTTAGTGAAGTATTACTAAAAAATTATCTTTTGGGTACCATGCACAACAGTTTTCAAAAGCAAAAAGTTCAACAAATAGAGCCACTTATTCAGATATATTGTTTACGCAATTGCTCAAGTAACACGTTTCATATGAGATGCAATTAGACAACAGTTATGCCTATAGGCCTAGCCTACTGTCAGTTGTATGCGGCAATGTGGTTACGCAGCTTCAAATTTCTCTACAACTTAGTCCAAATCCAATTAACGAGCTCTAGCAGGAATCGACAAAACTGCTACATCTGACAATCTACACTCTACAGTGTATCATCGAGCATTGTAGTTCTCTAGTGTGTCTTTATAAGCTTGAGGCAACTGATTGAGCGCTCTGATTGAGCAGATGTAACTGGAATAGTGCATGCAATTGAAGCTAGCCTGTTTAGTTCATAGAAGGCCTAATCAAACTCTGCAATAAAACGAGTGAAAGCAATCAGTTTGTCACCTTCAAATGTTGGTATTGTCCCGTTTCGTTGTTTGCCATCAATCATTCTTTTCAACTGCCGCAATTCCAGTTTTACTAAATCCATGTTTGCTTTGTAATTGCATGCACAGGGTGAAAGATAGAGCTATAGATAGAGATAGGCCTATAGAGGTGGAGATAGATCTGAAGTCTCTGAGATTGAAGAAAGAGGATACCATTGAGTCATTGACAGAAAAAAGATAAGAAGAAGGAACCGAGCGGCTGCATGGCCCCTTCGCAGGGAGGGACTGATTCATGCCTGAGGAATATATATATATATATATATATATATATATATATATATATATTTATTTAGAATAGAGAGAGAGAGAGAGAGAGAGAGAGAGAGAGAGAGAGAGAGAGAGAGAGAGGCATATATTATTTCAAGCATTCCTTAAAACCATGGAAAAGGAGAGGTTAATGGGGTCGCATGTTTATACGCCTGAACGAAGAATCATCTCTATACTGAGCGTGTCTGTGTACAACTGATACTCCGACACATGTGTGGGACTGTGGGTGACTTAGACTATAGGTGCCCTTGCTTAGACAAACACCATACATAGGCCTACGTCTGTGGACCTGCAGTTGTGTATTGTGTGTATCATGAATCATCCGTCAAATACAGGCTGTATAGCAAAATATTTGGCTGTATATTGCCAAAATGTGTATATTGCCCTGCCGAAATTTTTGGCAGGGCAACGACCAGGGCAAAGGCTTTTTTACCAGGGCATTTGCCCTTGCATGCCCTGGTGTAGTGCCGCCACTGCGGTAGATCCTATAAGGTCTATATCATATACGTAGGCGGTAGGCCTAAGCAGTAACCCGGCCCCTTTTGTGAAGACGGAAATTTATCTAATAATATTTGCCTCCGGTTGTGAAATATACCCACATGTGCTTTGGCAAATTCCAAATCCCGTTGTCTATTCGCAACACAAAGCGAATCGCCAGTTCCGTCAGCCATTAAGACTTCATGAACTAAGCTTATTGTGGTTTATTATTATCTTCGGTTATAACCAAGCATAGGAATTGGGAAAATTTCAGTGGTGGGGGACAAGATGCCGCAAGCTTTTACTTCCGCCCGAAACAAAAACAAATCCTGAATAATTGGCGTCGTGCGTATGATGCGTGTGTGAGCCACTGTCACATGTAAGTAGGCTATAAATGCATGTAGACGGTAGGCCCTATATGGTATACGGCCTATTCTGACGCCTATCATCGTCGATATGACGGCGTCGTTAAATAAACGACATTAAGTAAGGCCCTATAGGCTAGGGTGGTTCTCAAAGCTATGTAAACAAATTAAGTTTTCAAAATGTATTATGGTACCCTTTAATTCTGTTATGCTTCATATAACAATGATTCCTGCCAAATTTGATTGAAATTGAACAAAGTTTAGAGGTCGCTCAACAAAGTCAAATGTGAGCGACCGAGATGCTACGTATTTGCTTGCATCAACAGCACAAAGCCTGAGACATGACGTTGCTGAGTTTCCAATCAATCGACCCTCACTTCGCAGAGCCAGGATTGCACACCGCAGTCAGATTGCTGGTAGAGTAAAACTCGAATTTAGTCGGCGAGATGGACCAGTACCTCTAACTGTACATTGGGATGGGAAGATCCTTCCTAAAATTACCGGAAGATAGACGGTTGATAGACTGCCAGTATTGGTCATAGAATATGAAGAGGATCAATAACTCGGAGTGCCAAAGTTAAATCATGGTACAGGTGAAGAAACCAGTCAAGCTGCTGTGAGTGTGTTGAAGGATTGAATGGGAGGGGGTGACAGAGAGGGTAAAAGCGATGTGCCTCGATATCACAGCATCAAACACAGGATGTCCAGCAGGCTCAATGGCGTATGTTCTCTGATTGAGATTAAACTTGAAAAGACCTACTGCATCTTTGTAATGGTAACATGTAATTGAAATCAAGCATTTATATAGCGCCACTCAAAACAGAGGCACTCCCGACCCGAACCAGTCTCTTCACTGGTAAAGGGAGGTTTGTTTGCTGGCAACATGTGCCCAAAGTAAAACCTGGTGATGTTTTTCAACACTCAATTGGACCATCAAGTGGTCCAGACATGGCACGTTGTAAGCGGTTCCATGAGAACTGGCCACAAATGGATAGAGATAACTTCAAGACAGCACTTCAAGATCTGAAAGCAGCCTCGAGATGACCACCGCGAACTACTTGTTCAGAAATTGTAGCAGCACACAGTAAACTCAGACTTGATGCAATTGAATTTGCCAAGAACTCTTTACAATTTAGCAACCAGCCTCAAGATGACCACCGCGAACTACTTGAACTCAATGTCATCTTTCTTGATGACGATTTTATCCGATTGATGGCACCCTATGCAATGCATCGAGCCAGATGGAGGGCAAAGATATTGTATTCCATCAAAGTCTGGATGTTCAGAGAACAATAAAATAATTATTCCGACTGACAGTCTGGGAAGAAAAGTCACTTAGAGACATCAGCCTGTTTACTAGTCTGGCATACACAGAAGCATGGATTTCCTGTCCCAACACGATTACAGCGACTTCCAATTACCTTCGGCGTCTGAAGTCTCTCTTGAAGAACAAGGAGATTAATGAAGTCATTTCTGCAGCAGCCACCGAGGCTCTTTCCAGGCACTTGTGGCATTTGAGTTAGGAGATGATAGCCTTTGTCTTTTCTGACCCTGCCATCGACCATGGAGTAAAGCGAAAGATGGTCACGGGACTTCATAATCCAGGACTGAACGAGCCGCCAAAATGCATTCAAATGCAGGTGAGCAGTATTGACAGCAAGCAGCTCAAAGATTTTGTGATCGTCAGTAACTGTTACTGTACTCTCAACTTCTTTCAGATATTTGAACTGCTCAGCAAGTTGCTAACTCTGATTGATACTGAGCAGTGAGCAATAGGAAGGAAATAAGGACTTTCAGAAGGAAAAGCATTGCGCACAGAGTCTCAGTATATTGTGAACGACAATGCCGAACAGGGTGTAAAACTCATCCAAGAATTCAGCTCATCAATCACCAAAATGAAGAGCAAAACAATGCTTATTGCAGGTTGTATCTGTGTATCTGAGCACAGAGCTCAGTTCTCTGAGGCAAAGAAGTCTGTGCTATTTCTGGGACTCCAACAATCTAATAAATCTATAGCAATCTAGTAAATGGCAGTATTTGCAGCAACTTTCTATTACTCAAAAAATAAATGACTGACTTTATATCAATATTCAGTAGATCTGTTTGTCACTCAATCTCTTACAGTCTACATTGTCCATCTTGTTTCTTTGGTTTAACAAGTTTTTGTTAATACTTTATGAGCTGATTTGTCTATTTTTCGGCATTAGCCTGTGAAGAGCAATATTATCGTATTTAGTCAATATAGTGAAAAGTCACGAGCATTGAGCGACCACTAAATATCAATCAATCAAGCTAAAATTCTGCACTTATTTAGTACTAAGGCAAGGTAACAGACTGAGAGGGTACCATCAGAAAAATAACAACTTTTAATTTTGAGGACCACCCTACTATAGGCCTATACGGTCTATATCATGCGTAGGCGGTAGGCCTAAGCAGTAACCCCTTTTGTGAAATGTGAAAGCTTGCATATACCTTATCCTTCTCTTTCTCCTGAAGACACGAAAGTCCGAATTTTAAAAGGGGGTCAAATGCCCCTCTGTCCTCTCGTCTCCTACATCCATGGTTATAAGGACCTACAATATACCCTTCGGATACCTCCAATTCCCAGTGTTGTACCGTAACGAAGAAGTAACGCGTTACAGTGGGCCTTTTTTATTTATTTATTATTTAAAATTTTCATTGGTGAAAATTTTTGCGGGGTATGTGGTATAGGCCTGCGGGGATGGGTGGAGGTGGGGGAGAAAACATTCCAGAATGGGGCGGGATGGGGAGGACTTAGGCCTACTTGTTGCAGGGCGGGGATGGGGACGAGATTGTCTCCCACGCGTCACTGTTTAATGATGACAGAATGAATATGAATTCGTGTTTAGTGAAAGTTGGAGCAGACGCTAACAATAAAACATGTGAACTGCTGCTTGTGGGGGAAGAATAAGACTAATCTGAAGGCAAGTATATTAAATAATTTAAATAGCTGCTAGTATTTTCAGGACTATGATGCGTGAAGTTTGCCAAAGTTGCTATAAACTTCATAACTTCCTATTTATTTATCAGTGGGGAGGAGTTGTGCTTGTTTGGAGAATCATATGACGAGATGTCATCGTGACACATATATCAAATTATGGGGAAAGGCTGGCAAGGGTCAACACTGCTTCAATGCAAACCATGGCGCATTCAACAACACCAGTCAAATAAAACTACGATAACTCAGGGCATTTCCGACTATTTGACGAGACCGTACCAGGATGCTCTGACATTTTCGGCCAACCGGCGATCATCATTAGGCTAGGCCTATTATAAGCTGTTGACAGCTCTGGCGAAAGATTTAGGCCTAATTGCTGCGCTTGAATCACAGGCCAATGTGGAGAAAACTTTGTTCCTGTTTGTCCTCTTGACTGCCGGTGTCACGAAATAGAGTATCCCCCATACATGAGTATCCCCCTTAGCGAAATGGAGTATTCGGTTTAGTTTGCATTTTTGGCGGTTTCTAAGTGTAATCAGTCGTACTGTTTGGATTTACTGTACACATAAAATATTTTAAGTTGCGTATCTTTAGTTTGTACGTCGACCTGAAATTAATTTACTTCGTTTTGGTGATTTTGACTGGATTTTCGTCCTGACTTTCGTGACACGTATGACGATGGGGGATAGAATGGTATATCCCCTGGATACTCTAAACCGGTTTATTCCATCCGGGGGATAAATTCATACATCCCCCGGATAGTCTTAGGACGGATACTCTATTTCGTGATACTGGACGCAGTAAAAGAATGAACGATTATGAGCCAGAACCTGCAGGACGGGTTTGTGAAACTTTATAAATTAATTAATTAATTAAAATTAATAATAATAATAATAATAATAATAATAATAATAATAATAATAATAATAATAATAATAATAATTCATTCATTCAGAGGACTTATATAGCGCCCCTCCAAGATAACATACTCAGAAGCACTCCCAGCCCAACTCCGGCGATAGAGAACAGTTTTCAAATTCTTGTAAAAGGTGCATGCAGAGTCTCCAGTTAGAAGAAAACGCAGATCTGAAGGAAGATTATTCCAGATGGTCGGCCCAAACACTGAGAAGGAACGAAGTTGCCAGCTTTGAAGTGCGCGCAAAGGGAACAGCAAGTTCGCCACGAGATGCAGAACAAAGATTTCTGCGGGCAGCTAAACCTGAGGTAGGGCAATAGAACTCACGCAAGTAGGCGGGTCGCTCCATAACTGGCACCGCCAGACCCAGACCGAAATCCTAAATTGAATGCGCTGGGAAACAGCAAGCAAGTGGAGTACATCACGCATATAATGCGAGCTATGGTCAAATTTAGAGAAACCACCAACAAGCCGCTGCACGACGCACGCGCTCAAGCTGAGCAATGCGCCCCATGGCAAGGGGAGGCCAGCATAGATCGCACTGCAGTAGACAATCCTACTACAAACAAATAAAACGCATGAACAACAGCAAGTGCAGCATTTGGTGAAAGTAAACGGGAAATGACTCACAATTGCCTCAACTGAAAAAGCAAGCACGGCATAAAAGATTTAGGTGTCCAGAGAAGGTATGTGTTCCTGATAAAGAACAACCCCTAGATTGCGTACAGATGTCGAGAAGAAAAGTAAGGGAAGTCAGCAGGATCTATTTTTTCAGCTGCTGCCAAATACCAAGCCATATAAATTGCGTTTTGGAAGCATTGAGGCGCAGACGATTGGATGACATCCAATTGCCAAGAGCCTCCATAGCGCGCTGTATTGTGGCTGCTGCAGTCAGAGCATTAGATGCCGGACAATGCAGTTAAGCCTCAATATCATCAGCGTACAGCTGACTCAGAACACCACAAGAGGCCAGGACAGTCGCTTTCTTTAGTCGAGGAGTGACGTATGCGTCCTTGTAGCGCGACGGAAAGGCGACGGAGGACAGCGATGAGCTGAAAACTGACGCGATATATGGACCGAGCAGATCGATACAGGACTTGAGCAGCCACGTCGGCATGGGATCCTTCAAGGAGTATTTGTCTATGGCCTCGTTAACCACCCGGCATACGACGTCGGGCGATACGGGCGCGAAGGAGAGGAACCGATCGGCCGTCTGGATGTCACGCAACACCGGTGGTGGCGCGCCTTCAGTGGCCGACCTGACATCGAAGACCTTCTGATCGAAAAACTCGGCGAAGACCTCGGCCGAGAGTCCAGGAACCGGACTCAGGGCGCCATCTCCCTTCGTGCCCAGTCCATCGTTAAACGCGCGCCAAAGAGCAAAGAGCGCCCTTCGAGAAGTTCTTAGAAGGCTTTGTAGAAAATATCTTGATATTTTCACGCGTGCCAAATAACCAGGACAGGCCTAAATGGCGCTCTATAAATGTCAAAATACCGTTCAATTCTGGGCGGGAATTGTAGGATGTAGTATAAACACAGAGAAACAGACAGACTGGTTCCTCTAGGCTATGTAAACTATAGAGACAATAAAACGCAGTTCGTTTGTTACCTTGTCTTTTCAGATGGAACTTCGGTTATTTTTTATGCCACAGATGAAAATAATTGACTGATGCGATATTAGATCTATTAATGAACCGTATATTTCTGACTTTCTGTACTTATTTCGAAGATCCTTCCATTTTAGAGCTCTTTATCGTGGTTTTTGCTATGGAAGTAGGCCACCACACTAAATTGTAGACGCAAGACATGAAAGGGAAATGCTCATTTTCGTGGGTTGCTTATTTTCGTGAATAAATTTAATTTTGCTAACTGTTTCTGTGCTTGCGTTTGGATTTGTGGTGACCTTCGACCTTGCTGCTGTGTAAAATCGATTCGTGATGAGTCTCGTTGTGATCAGTTTAACCAAAAAAATGTAATTTCTAGCTCTAATTTAGTTGTTTATAATAGTTTACTAATTACATTCAGTTCGAAAACTTATTGCCAATAGGCCTATATCTATTTGTAAACCGTCTTTTAAGAACCTCAGAAGGGCGTTTAACATGGGACAATCTGACAGATCTAAAAAGATGCATCTTAAAATGGTTTCAAAATGCTTCTTGATCTGTCTGTGATGAAATAGTTCAGGACTATGTATAATGGTATGCCCTAAGCAAGTGCCATGTGTTCCACATATATAAGACATATACATGTAGAGCCATTATGCGGAGTAATGTCATATTTGCACCATATGTTCATTTTCTACATAATTATGCCACTGTAGTTGGGTATTAGCCTAATGTTTGTCAAGTAGATCACAAATGCGCTGAAGCCTGACTAGCATAAAGGAAGAACTTTTAATTCTTTAAAAACAAAAACTTCACCAACATGCAAACAAATGTTCATATAACTAGAAAAACAGTTCTACAAAACTGATAAATTCTCACTTGAATTTCACTTCAGCAAACATTTCATATTTCATTTAAACTATCTATGAATAGAAACGAAGCTTAGCATCTATAAGCGCAGAGTTATGATACACAATGGAAATCATGCGTCTTTGTATTACGGTAAGAAAATTTAAGCATAAAACACAAAATTGAGCAAACAAACCACATTTCTGAGATCAAAATCCTCTAACTCTTAGATTGCGACAAATACGAAAAGCTTTGGCTAAAAATTCCAACATAAAAAGTTCTTCAAAAACAAAACTGCTGGTATTTACAGCAAAACATAAACACTGTAGAAAAAAATATGCTCTACAATCGAGACAAGACAAGATTCAAATTTACCAATGAAATGCAAGAACCAAATATATGAAAAATAAAATATTGTCCTAATTAGCTATTTTGGGGAAAGTACTAATATCAGTGACACTGTGACTGCAAATAGACCCTAAAAGGACTTATAGAAGTATCGTTGTACAAATACTGACGTTAAGGCTCACTGATGATAAGAATAATAAATGAACAGACCGGTATATACAACTGCTTTGTAGACCGAGTAATTGTGAGAAGGCCTTTGTCTCAATCACAGAGAACATCAAATGGTCGTTCACTACGTCACACAGATCAGCATGTGGGCAATCGCACGATCATGAAGAAGGGGATAACACTAGTAGAGAAAGAACATGTGGGCATAAGACTGTTTTGTGGACTCTGAGAAGGCCTTCGACTCATTCACGCAGAACATCACACGGTCAATCTTGGAATCACATGGAAGAACAGGGTCAAGACAACACAAGATCCTCTTAATCATACCAAGACAAACTTAAGATCAGCTTCCTCTAGCCAATTCCATCTCAACATAGAAAGATGAGTGGTTTCCAATCCTTTTCACACTCAATTTCTCATCTATGGTATTCATAACAACCAGCAACGAAGGACTCTTCTCTTTCTCTTACTTCACTTGCAAACAATTGAAGACTTATCTTTTGCCAGCTACATGTTTTTGAGGAGAATTCAACAAGTATCGTGATTTAAGTGTCGGATAAAAATAATGAAATAATAAGAACAATGTGGGCAAATTTTCAAAAGCAGCTGTAAGGTCGGACCAGGATTTGCGAGGATGGTAAGAATTGAAAATTTCCCCATCTACGTTCATAGGGCACTTAGAAGGAGCGATAAAATCATTCTGAACACAGGATATTGAAGATTAACTTATTTGTGCCCTTCTAACGCTACACACTGTAGACTGCTAATGAAGATTTACACAATTAAAAAGCTAGTATATGAGAGGTTGATACATGTATGTAACTAAACAAATGAAAATTTCTGTTATATTCAACGAGTCATGTTTTAAAAGGCACTTTTATCTATTTCTCATGTTTAAATCAAGTTTTAATCATGTTTAAGAGGACACTGGTGAATCTTTTTATTCTTAAATCATGTTTAAAATTGTACGTATGAACCTAATGCATTCAAATTATGTTATAATTATCTTGAAAAAGATACTAACGAGAAATCAATGAAACGCTTACAACCGACAAGTAAAAAGCCGTTTCACGTCCGGAGAACAAACCATTCCAGCTTAAATGAATTAACATCCAACCATTCAAGTTTTAAAAATTAGCAGACGAAGAAAGTTAACAGACGAAACTCGTTAACTCGTTAACAGTAAAACCGAATAGAAACATGCTGCAAGAAACAGGATCTCCATTTACGTGACGTTTAAGCGTCTTCCTGCAAAGTCAAAATAATGCAGCCATGAAACAAGATACCGGTAACTTTGCTAATCAATACGGGAGTATAATAGCTAAGCTATAAGAGTTATACCATGCCCTATAATAAGGATTTCAAAGATAGAAACCCTAATTAATGTGCTGTAATGTGTAATATCTGTAGTTATATATATATGGGCATTTAATGTAATACCTTACGTATCACACAATTTATATAGAGCCTTTGCGATATATATCTACTCAGGAGCACTCGTAGTCCACCCAGCTCAATTGCAACAGAACTGTCCTTAACCTGAGTTTAAGACTTTCGCCAAATCCGGAGTTTGAAGACTAAATCGAACATGAGTGAAGATAAAGTCAAGTCTCTGTGGGGTCCTTTAAAGGTGCTATATAAATGCAAGATAAACACATATATACATGTACATATATCCATGTTGAGACACACACGTATTTATGCCAGATACATACCAACAATATACATTGTCAGAGACATACCAGTATGTATATATATAATATATATACACACACAGTAATACACACACACACACATACATATATATATATGCCAGATACATACCGGGACATACATGCATACATTCGAACAGGACTAACTTTAGTGATTTCTTCTTAGAAACGATATGCCCTGTATGAATCTGATATGCCCTGTTGCAAGTCTCTTTTTAGGATACATCTTCAGCCTACATTACGTGGCATCTATCAATATCACTGCCACATGATCAGGTCTCCAGAGTTCCTTGATTATATTATGTAGTACTATCCACGCATTAAGAATCGCCATCATCATGTAGGATGTTTGTCAGGCACGATTAAAGAATAAATCATTGTATCATTTTTATAAGCAGAAACCATTGGTCCATTCAAAGTTGTGACGGTTAAGAGAATAAAGATTCGAGTAAGACTTACTGGAGCATCATTCTTCTAGGACATGACCCCTTTGGACTCGCCGAACGTAAAATTAGTCGATGTCCTCTTAGGCTCGCCGAACGAAAAATCATTCGATGGATCGTTTGCCCTCTCACTACACAAATCAAAACAAAAAAGCGTCAACACCATCAATGTTCAACTACTGTAGCCGATTGGTTAGAGCGCTTACCTTGTAATGCGGAGAGTACGGGTTCGAGCGACCGCCTCTGAAACGCTTACTGTATAAAGACTCAGAGCAGTGAGCAGTTCTTCACTCAGAGCACTGAGCAGTGAGCGGTTCTTAACTCACAATTATTGCTCAGCACCATCGATTGATCATTGGTCATTAGATAGTGGCGTTCGACAAATGAACACTAACAATAATAACTACATCAAGGATCGCATTATACTGAATACCAAATACAAGAGAGACTTGCTACAACACAAATCAGTATATAGCAAGGCTCTTGTATTTGGCCTATAAGAGCAAAGACCGCAGTGAGGTATAACAATAAGATCAATACAGGGACAGTGGCTGCACTACGTTTGCTCTACAACAAGCTCTACAAGAATCTCCTTTGGCACTAACGAGCCTCAAAGGGGTGAAAATTACCCGTACAAATTTTGCATAACCATTCACTAGTCTTCAGTACATTTCTCACAGCATTATGCTGCCTCTCTCTATAGATTTTCAGTGGTGTTTTAACTCCTTCCTAGACTAACAATATGCCATATTCAATTTAGCCATCTTTCAGCTTTGGGCCCAGCTAGCGGGGAAGAGGGCTCATTTTGGGACCATGAATTTCCCTGGACAGTTCTCTGAATACAGGGTAGAATTTGCCAATGTGCATGACCTTCATCAAAAGGCTAGCAGGCAGTGAATCTTAATATTCAACTAGCCAACCCCTACGGCGTGGTTTGTTGGAAATGGCAGCCGATTGGTCGGAGCGCTCGCCTTATAACGTTCAGAATACGGGTTCGAGTCTCCTTCCTGAGACGGTAACTGTGTAGGGACCTTGAGCAAGTCCTTCACTCACAATTTTGCTCAGCACCATCGACTGATGCTTGGTCGTTAGATAGTGGCGCCTAATAAATGTGTAATAATAATAAATCCAGCAGTTTGACTGCTGTTATCATGCCAACGTTTAACACAGACACCTGGAGCAGTCACCACTGATAATTTAGTGGATACCCATATAGAATGTCTTCTCTCTTTTTGATAACACAACAGAACGTCACTCCAACACTCACCTGATTTCAATACGAGTAAAACATGACATGGTACTCACCCATTTCTGTCTGTAATTTAAAGAAAATACAGGAAAAGATTAAGTTCATAGTTCACACTTGTTTATCATGAACAATCAAAACAGTTACTAACAGGAGCTGATACTGAGGCAGGCCAGTCCTCATGCCAATGTGGCAATGTCACGAGGCAGCTGTCGGTACCAAGTGTTAGTGACTTCATTCTCTCAGCTTCATTGACAGCGTACAGTCAAGTTTACATCCTAGTTATTTCATACAGAATGACACTGGAACAGATACCCTACATCACCTATTTCCAAGGACAGGATTTGAACCCATAACCTCTTGCTTACCGGTCCTTAAGCAGTGGCAGAACTGAAATTTCCAATCTCACCGCAAAAACGAAAGACTGGGCAGAAGTAGAAAAAAACAGAAGATTTTAAGAAAATATTCCACTACACTTTCAACAGTGTTTTAAAAACTTGAAATTTAGCTACTTAACGGACTGAAAAAGGTTTGTCTTCAGATTAAGCTGAGAATGTTTCTTTAATCTAATTTTAACCTGTAGCAACTGTATGTGCCAATCCACTTAACATAGCATGTGCTTAAGTATCTCATAAAAGAAGCCCACACTCTCTTATATCTAACTGATCTAAACAAGAACTGTACAGTGCTCATACACAGTTGACATGCTTGTCTCTAAGGCAAAGGGTTGATTATGCATAATGACAATAATGGGACTATGCATAATGACAATAATGGGACTATGCATAATGACGATAATATTATAATGCTTTGTTCAGTGAAGTCCAGAATAATGAGCTTCATGCTCTCCGTGACCTCTGCCCAATGCAACAAGAACCATTATATAACTTCCGACAAAGGCCACACAATTTCACCCTCCCCGATAAAGACACGTTGAACTTTATTTCAAGAATATCATATAAAAACATGTATTAATTAACCAATCCATAAGTAGCAATACTGTCAACTGTACTGTTCACATACAGCGTTTTTCCTGTTGTTTTACGAATAAACGAATATTAATAATATAACAGAACAGAAATCTCTCTGCGTGCGTGCGTGCGTGCGTGCGTGCATCTGTGTATCTGAGGCCTGAAGGGAGGAAGCAGACACGCACGATCGCCGCGAGAGACGTGGGTGAGGGAGGGACGGATGTTGAAGGGAGGGAAGGAGATACGGACGGCCGGGACTGACGGCAGAGAAGTATGGGGGAGGGACGGAGGATGGGAGGGACTGACTGATGGACGGACGGAGGGATGGAGGGAGGGACTTACCCTCGGACGGACGGACGAACAGACGGATGGATGGAGGGAGGGACTTACCCTCGGATGGGCGGACGGACGGACGGAAGGAGGAATGGAGGGAGGGAGCAGACACGCACGATCGCCGCGAGAGACGTGGGTGAGGAGGGACGGACGGACGTTGAAGGGAGAGAAGGAGGTACGGACAGCCGAGACGGACGGCAGAAAGTACAAAACTGGAGGGTCCTAGGAGGGTTTCAGGGAGGAGGGAGGGAGGAAGGAAGGAGGGACGGACGGAGGCAGGGAAGGAGAGGGAGAAGACTTGTGTCAATCATTGCACGAGAAGACACATCTCTTGACATTTTCAAATTGTTTTACCGTCTTAGGACGGGAAAGCAAACATCTGGTACATTATAACGATAATGTCACCATGCATAACAATAATGGGACTATGCATAACGATAATAGCACCGTGCATAACAATAATGACACTATAGAAGTCCCCAGATTAGATTAGATTAACAACAGGCAACAACACAAAGTCACACCATGCCAACTCATTAAAAAGTGGTCACGGTATGGTCGTTTCTTGAAACAGGACAAATGTCTAATATGCCTCCAATGAATACCCCACCGCTCTCCAACTCTACCTGATCAAAAAAGGTTCGCGTACCTTCTTGACGAGGAGAAGTGAATTCAATCGTTATATTCTGAGATGTTTCTTTTCCATTGACCGTGTTCGTTGCTGTGCAAGTGTACTTGTCTCCAACATCACCCATAATCACCAGAGGATCGTTATGTAAAACATCTCCACTCTTCAAATGCGTCCACTTGAATGTTGGAGGCGGATGTCCATCGGCAGTACAACGTAGGCCTACCGTGATGCCTTTACCAGGGCCATGTCGTGAAACAGAGATGAAAATATTTCCAATAGGAACTGCTCCAAAACAAACTGCAGAGACCAAATAAGTTTTCATATACAGATACAAATAAACACTTATATGTACATATGAATAAATACATACACACTCATCCACACACATCAATGCATACCAAAGTACACACACATACATACGTACATAAACACTTCTTCCAAGACGTCCGAATTCTAAATGGTAGTACCTCCACCGCCATCGAAACAGACACAGAACGGTTCTGCAGCTGGCAAATCAGATACTGGATGGGGGTACTGTTGGCAATCAATGGGAGAACCAAGAAAGCTGATATGGAGGAAGGAGTGCCGAAGGAAAGGCAGAGAGAGACATAGACAACAGACAGACAGACAGACATAGAGAGAGAGAGAGATGTCAGACATCTATGGCGCCAGAGAAGTCAGACAGTCCTGAGGCGTTTTGGAGAGTCTCCATAGAGTGATTCTTCCTAAAGCGAGACTGCTGGGAGGAGAGAGAGAGAGAGAGAGAGAGAGAGAGAGAGAGAGAGAGAGAGAGAGAGAGAGAGAGAGACAGACAGACAGACAGACAGACAGACAGAGACAGAGACAGACAGACAGACAGACAGACAGACAGAGACAGAGACAGAGACAGACAGAGAGAGCGCGCGCGCGAGAGAGAGAGAGAGAGAGAGAGAGAGAGAGTGGGATATGTACGCGATTCACTTGGCAATGGCATGAAAATATTAAACATACACACACATATAAACGAATACATAATACACACACAATTATACGTATCCATACAGCAAACTTGGAGCAATCAGGTCTCCCCACCCCCCACCCCAGAACTCCACAACGTGTTAACAACTCCACTCTGCGACAACGCCAAAACTTGCCTCTTTGGGGCTATCCTGGTGGACCTGGGCCACGTCTGACACCAACTACTACCACTAACCAAAACCACCGACTACTCCCTCCGTGACCATGACCATGACCGCATAATTTCCTCCCCAGCTGACATCCTGATGCGCAAAACATTGATTGTTAGGATGTTATATACTTTTTAAACTGTTTTTATTAGATGTCTGTACATCAAAGTACGATAAGCAATTGGTTAATAAAGAATATACTTACTTACTTACTTACTTACTTACTTACTTATTTCTTCAAATATACTTACTTATTTACATACCCCAACTTTGAGTGTCAAACAGCACCACCGGTGTTCTCTCAAACATATTTAGTAGACGGGCTTCTGAAGATTCTGCATGGAAAGGGGTTTCTAGATGTTTTCTGGTTTCAAAGGTTTCTTTGTCATATTTTACAATGTGTGTAGCCAAAAAACTGTAAATTTTAAAGATAACACGATAAACTAAATAAACAGGTGCCAACCTAAGGCAAAGAGTTACTTCACACCTCATGCCGGTATCAACTAGTACTGCTGTGTCTGAGGTACATGTAACCCAAACAACTTGCCAATAGTCAGTTGTTTGGGTCTGAAGTCAAACACAAACAACTTGCCAATAGTCAGTTGTCTGGGCCTGAGGTCAAAGCCCAAACAACTTGCCAAAGGTCAGTTGTACGTCTGCTCAGCTGGGTCAATTCTCTGTACTCCATGGATCAGGAGGTGGTCCTTGCTAGCAAGACTGTTCCTGCTCAGAATACGTAACCAATAGTCGGTCGACTGTACCTACCTCCCTGGATCTTGGAGTGGAACCAATCGTGCCCAGGACAAGACTCAACCTTCCAGACAACGACACCCCCGACCACGCTGATAGTGATGATTCCACAACAAATTGCAATGCCAGCGATGCAACCTGCAACGTCGACACATTTTCATATCAGGTGACCACAGAGATGATTTCCTCACCTGCCGACATCACTCACTCAACCATGGAACATGGCAGCCGATTGGTTAGAGCGCTCGTCTTGTATCGCAGAGAACCCGGCCGCCTCCTCCGCTGATACGATCAATGTGTAGGAACCTTGAGCAAGTCCTTCACTCGCAATTGCTCAGCACCATCGATTGATGCTTGGTCAGTAGACAACGGTGTTTTAATAAATGCATAATAACAGTAATTAAAGGCTCAATATAAACTACACACATGCAAACGGACACAAAACCAGTCCTTCAAAACAGCAACTAGGGTAGTTCTACAGCATTTCAAAACAAATGTTCCGCAAGCAACCTGCTTAGCTGCAAGCCTCGCATCTGTCTTCCAGTATTAGAAGTCTAATGAGATCCTATCTGCATGGCTCTGTCCAATGGTGTGATTTAGGGGTGACCGGACAATTCGGAGCCGGACAATTGGGAGCGGACAGTTCGGAGCAGACAATTTGGAGACGGGCAATTCGGAGCGGACATTTTGGAGCGGATAAATCTGAGCGGACAATTGGGAGCCGGATAATTCGGAGACGGGCAATTCGGAGCGGACAGAATAGCGTCGGGCTCTCACGTATTTACTTAGTTTTTATAATTCTTCTCCACGTCTTGAGACCTCTTAAGGGCCTCTTGGTTTCGCTCATACTGCGATGATTGTTACTGGTGACTGAACCCAATGGGTCCACGTTATGGTGTGAAGGCTTTCTCGGCCCTCTCTTATTTATTTATATACGGCTGACATCTCCTCTCTTTTTCCGATGACTCGCTGATGATGTGCAAGCATTTGTCCATGGTCCTTCGTCATCGCAGTTGCTTTTGGAATCAATCATCTCCACTCTTGGATGTCATCTAATCGCCTCTCCCTTAATGCTTCTAAGACTCAATTCATCTGGTTTGGTACCCCTCAGCAGCTCCATAAACTTGATTTTGCTCTCCTCTCTGAAAAGTTCCCACTCTTCTCTTTCTCGTCAAGTGTACGCGATCTGGGTGTTACCCTTGATAGTTCACTTACCTTTACTGAGCTCACACGCTCCTCCTATTTTCACTTAAGGCGTCAGGGTCATTCGTCGTTCTGTCTCCTCCTCCATATTCACAACTTTAGTTCATGCTTTTGTATTTTCTCGGATTGACTACTTTGTTGGTCTTCCTAGCGTCTCTCTCCTCTTCAGTCGGTCCTCAACACAGCTGCTAGACTGATAGCCCGCCTTCCCCGACTCTCACATTCTTCCTTTATGTTTGACGAACTTCATTGGCTCCCTCTGGCTCGCATACAATTCCTCTCTGATCTTCAAGGCTCAGAAGGGTCTTGTCCCGGGCACTCAGCTTCCTCCCACCGTCCACTTCGTTCCTGCAATAGACTTGACCTCTTGGTTCCCCGACATGGCTCAGGCTCGTTCCTTTGTTTCAATTGCTCCCTCTCTTTGGAATGCTCTTTCTCCTTCTGTCGCTCTAAAATTCTCTCTGGCTCTCTCTTCTTCCTTTGCTTTTCTCAAAACCTGTTTATTTTCGCGGGGCTTAGCACACTGGGAGCGCTTCTGAACGGTTCACCCTACGAGAGGCGCTTTACAAATACTTAAATACGGCGATACGATAGGCCTATGGCGATGCAACGTTATGGCGCTTACGGCGTTCAAACCATGATCGCCATTTAATATTTATTTTGTGGCAACAAACAAATCGTCCTCTGATTTTTTATGCATAGCAAAGTGGTTTTAGATTATCAGTTGAAACATTAGTACATTTCACTGCAATTCCACTTCGTAGCTTTAAGAACTTTTAAAACTTTTAATTTGTGACTTGTTTGCTATGCATAGTAGTGTGGTTTTAGATTATCAGTTACAACATTATTATATTTCACTGCAATAAAATTTGATTTACATTTTTAAATACTCGCTTGATTGTCTACGGCGAATTGGTCTCTCCGAATTGTCCGATCCCAATTAAGCGGTTCCCAATTGGCCGCTCTGAATTGTTCAATTATCCGCTCCCGCTCCGAATCCGCTCCCTGTCCGCTCCCAATTGTCCGTCTCCTAATTGTCCGCTCAGAACTGTCCGCTCCCAATTGTCCGGCTCCGAATTGCCCTAGAACCTATTTAGGAATCCCCGGATTTGACTTAGAACCTAGCATCGATTGAAGCCTCGTGCATAACGATAATGGTAACATCCATAATGATAATGGCACCATGCATAATGATAATGGAACAATACATAAAGAGAACGGGAATATAACGGACACAATACATAAAGAGAACGGGACCAGGTATAACGATAATGACACCATTCATAACGATAATGGCACCATACATAACGATAATCAATCAATCTTTTATTCATAACATAACAACAGTGATATCTACAACATGTAAATTGCAGGTGCCCTAAAGGGATCGCTGATCCCGCTAGCTGGGGACTCCTAATACTTAAATAACAAAATTTCTAGGACGGACAGTCATTTAGGGCAGTAACAATGTGCTAGATATGACTTATTCAAATGAACTTAACTAAAGCAACGCGTTGGGGTACAGTCAATTGAAACAAACATGATATAACAGTCAACAAATAAAAGAAAGAGAAACTTAACTAATACGAAAATTTATGGACACATGGTAAATTTAATTGAAAAAACCTGAATGCGTAAAAAAATTATATCTGTTATTGTCTGCCCGACGGTAGTTCAGTCGCTATATTGTTCATTCGCAGAAAGCAGAGAGGAGCGCAATTTGCACTTAAAGCTCGAATCAACAGAGGTATACTATTCCATGTACTGGCTCCTTGAAATCTTATTGAAAACAATCGTGTATTTGTGTGGGCGTAGGGTCTGTGGTAGGAGCTAGAGTTTCTAGTTTCGTAAGCGTGAATTTCAGAGGAAAGTTGAAAGAGATGCCTATATATGATAGAGAAAAGGTTATTTGTTTAGCGATACATAAATTCAGCTGTCTGTGTAGTCCTTATCTGCGTGACTATCAATAGAATAAACTCATTGAATAATTGTCTTGTGGGGAATTTAAGAAGTACCAGCAACTACTCGGATGGTTCTCTTCTGCAAAGCAATTAATGGCACTATGCTTAACGATAATGGAATCACGTTTAACGACAATGGCACTATGCATAACGATAATGGCACTATGCATAACGATAATGGCACTATGCATAACGATAATGGCACTATGCATAACGATAATGGCACCATGCGATAATACACGATCATGGCACCATGCATAATAATGGCACCATGCATAGCGATAATTACACTATGCATATAACGATAACGATCATGGCACCATGCATAACGATAATTACACTATGCATAACGATCATGGCACCATGCATAACGATAATTACACTATGCATAACGATTATGGCACCATGCATAACGATAATTACACTATGCATAACGATCATGGCACCATGCAAAAAGATAATGGCACCATGCAAAAAGATAATGGCACAAAAAAGTTTCCAGAATAGATTAGATTAGATTAGCTACTAAAACAATGTCAACCTTGGCAACTCAATAAAAAGTGGCCAAGGTTTTGTCGTTTCTTGAACGAGAACAAATGTCCAATATGCCTCCAATGAATTCCCTACCGCTCTCGTCCCCGGCGTCACTAGTATCGACATTTTTAACAGCTCCTTCCTTCGGAGGATCAGTGTTGTTTTCAACAGGATCTGCGCCAAGAAAGCAAAAAATGCAGAGAATAAATAAACTGTAACACACACACACACACACACACACACACACACACACACACACACACACACACACACACACACACACACACAAAAGCACTCTTCTTCCAAGAAGTCTATGTTCAGTACTGCAGTCCTTCCGTCGCATTCAGAACAAACCATCAACCAATCTCTTGGACATTATGATAACTGTTCTATCAGTCCCAAAAACTTGATATAGCGCCCCTTCCAGATAGGCTACCTACTCAGAGGCGAAAGAAGTCATCACATTAGACTAGCCATACAGGGGTTCCGCAGCTGGCGAATCAGATGCTGGATGGCGCACACTGTTGTTGATCAATTCCTAAAAGGTGCTGGAAGAAAGGAGACCGAAGGCAGAGAGAGAGAGAGAGAGAGAGAGAGGGGAGAGAGAGAGAGAGGAGAGACAGAGGGAGACAGAGATAGACAGAAAGAGAGAGACAGACAGAAAAGAGAGCAAGAGAAAGAGAGAGGGAGGGAAGTAGACACGATGTGCATGGTAACGGCATGAATACATTACACAAACATGCATAGCACACATGACACACGTACACAATTACATGTATTCATACAGCAAACTTCGAGCACTCTGGACTTACCCTGAGCATACTATTTCGCGAACAACTTATTACAAGGCATTGTGTAGATTGTAATTACACTAAACAGTGTGTAGAGTGTAATCAGCTGGTTTGAACTCTCAATCATTAGACAAATACATTACGCCTCACTGTTGATAGGGCTTCAAAGGTCCACATAGGCGATCAAGGGCCTAACTTCAGTTGTCTTACTCCTACTCTGAAAGCAGTGTGATTCTCGTTAACGATAACGATAACGAAAATGTTCGTTAACGAAAATAAAATGATTTCGTTAACGATAACTATAACTATAACTAAAAATATCATTAACTATAACTTTAACTATAACGAAAATAACAATAACGAAAATTCATCTTTATTTTCGTTAATACAAAAAATAAAAATAGGAAGTGCAATATGGATGATTCGACATAAATGAGAACGAAAAATTGCTATATTTTTATTATGCAATTTGTCAGTTACTTTGGAAAGTCGTGTAGGCCTATTCATGAAGCTGAATGCACCCATAAAGGCTTTCAAAACTCTGAGCAAATTGTGAAACAAAGTGTTAATACGCACAGTTTTGCTTATAGCCTTAATTTTTGTAACTAAGTAGTAACTAAAATTAACTAAAATAAAAATCCATTAACTATAACTATAACTATAACTAAAAAATAATACTAACTATAACTATAACTATAACTAAAATAAAAAACCATTAAATATTATAACTGTAACTATAACTAAAATAAAATCTTCACACTGTCTGAAAGCCAGAGCGACATCAGCGTTACTTTAAAACTTCATTGCACAGTCTTCTAAAGTCTCTAATAATATTAAATAAAACAGTATGTGGAGAGGATTTTCTGGATATTTTATGGTTTCCCAAAGGTTTTTGGCCATTTTTTGCAATATGCACATTCACAAAACCGTAACTTGTCAACACAACAAGACAAAAAATAAATCAACTGTGCACTGTTTTGATAACAGTTTACTGATGTAATAATAATTATAATCGTTCATAATGACATTTAACATCATTTACACTGTAAGCTAGCCCAGAGAGCGCCTCTCAGTAGATATCTCGAAGAGGCGCGATATAAATATTCAATTACATTACAATTACATTCCAACCAAGTGTAATTGCAATTTCAAATCTCTACAGGACACTTCAAGTTCAAATTCAGTCTGCTGTTGCAGTCCGAGGTGGCTAAAACAGACAGAGAGTTTCCAATCTGTAGGGCGACCGATAGGCGTTGCAGCAGATGACTGGTCTCACGCTGGTCGCCGGTCGCTGCAAAGATCCTGCCTCCTAGTTCCTGGACAAATGACAGTGAATCTGCATGCCAACTTCCCGAAGTTTCGACTGCAACCGGGACGAAATGATGGGACTGTGAGATAGCGGCATATTTGGATTCCTTATTGCGAGCTGCTTTTTCCGCTGCCGCACCTGCGTTTAGCGATGTTAAATGCTCGTAAGATGCAGCAAAAGTGTCTGGCACCGTAACATCCCACGCCAAGCAACGCCCTCCGTGCCAAGAATTATTATTATTATTATTATTATTATTATTATTATTATTATTATTATTATTATTATTATTATTATTATTAGACTGTCCTTTATTCCAAAAATAACATGTGGCAATAATTACTTTAGAATACACAATTTATCTGTTTGCATTATAACCATAGGCATAGAAGGAGAATTCGTGACTTTAGGCTTTAATATTCGTAAATATTCGTGAATATTAGGTTTTTAATATTCGTAAATATTCGTTGATGACGTAACTGTTTTTTCTGTTTAAGACTACTAATTAAGAACATGTGCGGTGGTATTGCGGCGCTATACTTAGTGCTCAGCTACTTAGAAGCTTAGGCTTCCCAGTTCCCACCCAAATCTGGCCCCCTCTCTCTGTCTCCGTCTCTGTCTCTGTCTGTCTTAATCTGAAATCCCTCCACCAGTAATTCTATGTTATTTGAAGCTATATTGTTTACGCCAGCATATCAATGATGCGTTAAGCCGTTAATTGAGCTTGCCCGGTCGGCGGACGGATAGCAAGATCCTTCCACCCAGTGGATGAATCTTGGACGGATAGGGGATGGAAAACCTGACTCATAGTCGTTGGCCTAGTTTCAAATTGCTGGTATTGGCGCCAAATACCTACACGTAGCTATTCCGCTCAATATAATGCCAAGTATGATTTTACCCACCATATAGGTCTGTACTTGGCTGAGTAACTGTAATATGTGACTGTTCTTATGCATATTTTTGGCAATGATTTTAAAAAATTAATCCCGGATTTTGAATAATTAAGAATTTAAAGAACTAAAAAAAATTTATATTCTTAATATTCGTTGACCAGTTTTAATATTCGCCAATATTCGTCAATTTATAAAAATCTTAATATTCGTAATATGCGCATACTCGTTCTATGATTATAACAAGTAACAATAATAATAAACGTCTTTCAGAGCGCTTTTTTCCAATCTGAGTCGCTGCCACTGTTGAAAAAGTACGGTAAAACTAGTCTGTAGACCACAGAAAAATCCTAAGATTATTATGCAAAATCCCCAGATCCGAAGTCGACCCAAAATCCGAAGATCTTGGGAAAAATCTCAAGGAGTGGTCACACTGGTCGGCGACTAAAACAACTATTATCTTCGGATACAAGAGCCTACAATACACCCTTCAAATATCTGTGGCGGCAAGTGTGAAGACCAACAATTATTTACACGCATTCAGCACTCAACAATTAAAATCCGTGAAGCAGATGTGGTCAATTTCTATTTCAAGTTCAGATCCAAGGTCAGGCTGACGGCCACAGAAATATAGGCTTATTTTTTTAAACTAAAGTCTGAAAAAAGGAGGTTGAAGTTGCTAATCATCTTTGTAATGACACAACGGTGTTAAACACAGATGTTGCAAAACAATGCAGTTGTATTCAGACAACTTAAACAGCACTTTAGGCCCAGGTTAGCTTGCTAGGCCTACAAGCATGGATGCCTTAAAAAGAACAGACGTCAGGAAAGCTCTGACCAGTCACGTACAATACAATACAGTACAATTAGACATTTATAACGCGCTTTAACAAGACAAGTCTTGCACAAGAGCGCGTTCCCTGTCAACTTACGTCATAGTCTTCATGAGAATCAGTGTGATTTTCGTTAACGATAACGATAACGAAAATGTTCGTTAACGAAAATAAAATGACTTCGTTAACGATAACTATAACTATAACTAAAAATATCATTAACTATAACTATAACTATAACGAAAATAACACTAACGAAAATTCATCTTTATTTTCGTTAATACAAAAAATAAAAATAGGAAGTGCAATATGGACGATTCGACATAAATGAGAACAAAAAATCGAAATTTTGGCTTGCAATTTGTCAGTTACTTTGGAAACTCGTGTATTCATGAAGCTGACTGTACCCATGCTTCAAAGGTTTTCATAGCTCTGAGTAACCGACTGAAACAGCGTATTAATACGCACAATTTTGCTTATAGACTTAATTATTGTAACTAAGTAGTAACTAAAATTAACTAAAATAAAAATCCATTAACTATAACTATAACTATAACTAAAAAATAATACTAACTATAACTATAACTATAACTAAAATAAAACAAATCATTAACTATAACTATAACTATAACTAAAATAAAATCTGTAAGGAAAATCACACTGATGAGAATAGATAAGTTTTTAATTTTGATTTAAATTGAGTAGCAGATGAACATTGACGGATTGTAGCTGGAAGACTGTTCCATTCCCTAGGTCCCGAGACAGCAAAAGAACGATTTCCAAACTTCCTCTTGGTGCGAAGAACGGTTAAGTCTCCTCGCGTGGCTGATCTGAGTCCTTTAGGATTTGAAGCAGAGCATGGTACGACCATGGACGTCATATATGAAGGGGAGGTTCCAGAATGGATATGATACATGAGGAGGGAGATTTTGAAAGCGATACGGGCGCGAATGGGAAGCCAGTGTAGTTGTTGAAGAGATTGTGTGATGTGATGTGATTACGTAGTCACATAATCTAGAAGCTTTGCACATCGAGTGTTTAACGCATTGAATTATTTAATGATTGATTAGTTTAATTGATTTACTGGCTTATTACCTGATTCATTTACTGATTTATTTATTTATTGGTTTTCTTATTCAATTATTGATTTTAGGATTGACTTCCTGATTGATTTGCCGAGACATATAGCCTGTTGATCACTTATATATTTTCTGATTCGTTTATTGATCGATTTACTGATTCTTTTTTCCTGATTGATTTACTGATTGGTTCGGTTGATTTGGCAGCTGATCAGTTCTGTGTGTGCGACACGCGCGCGCGCGCGTGTCTCTCTCTCTTTCTCTTTCTGTCTGTCTGTCTCTGTCTCTCTCCGTCTGTCTGTCTCTCTCTGTCTGTCTTTCTGCCTCTCTCTTTCTGCCAGTCTCACTGTCTGTATGTCTGTCTCTGTATGTCTGTCTCTGTCTGTCTGTCTGCCTGTCTCCCTCCCTCTGTCCTTCCCTCCATTCCTCCTAAATCTGAGGTGACTAAATTTAAATGTATTTTAGTGAAATTGAATAATGTTACTCAGCTACAGGTCTATAAAGACTACAATAGAAGAGAAACACAGACACATCGTTTCAATTTTCTTTAAAAGACAAAATTTTATATTATATTCGAGATAACAAAATTGGTCGTTATTGGTTAAGTTGATCTTTGGGGAAAGGCGCTAGACTTACGCTTGGCACAGGGCGCAATATTATTATAGCTTGGTACGGCCCTGCCTATGGGAGTTCTCCATTTACGAGAATCTAGAGTAACATATCATATTATCTGTGATAGGCCCAACGATCTGGAATGGCCTTCCTCTAGAGCTGCGTCTACATTCTGGGAGTGAGGGAGTCTGCCCGAAACTGTCCTCACTAAACTCAAAACTGTTCTTGTTAGGGGCGTTGGAGTCGGGAGCGCCTCTGAGTAGTTTCCTTGAAGGGGCGCTATATAAATTCCCGAATGAATTAATATTAGACATTAAAAAAGTTTTCTATGTTTACATTCTACTATAGAATTTTTAATACGAAAAACCAGATTCATTTGGATATTAAAATAAAATACGACACAAATGAAATTCTGAAAGTATCTAAAAATTACTTTAGAATTTGTTATTGATGCTCTATTGTTTAGGTTTTACACTCTCATATGCATCGGATGGAGACAGCTTCCTCTGTTGAAGACTTCCATATTTCGTTAAACTTGATTCGTTTGCTTTCAACTTGTACCAAAGGTTCTAGTAAGTTGCTATAATAAATAAAGTTATTAAGGAATTAAAACAAACAGAGATTAATAAACTGTCTGTCAAAGTGTCAAACGACACAATTCTTGCATAAAATAACAGCAAATTAGTGAAAATTTGAACAAACGCAACTTTATGAAAAAATCATCATCAGCGCTCTCCACCAAACAGGAAAGTCTCACAATCAACCAATGTAGACTTCAATCACTTGCGGAACAAGGAAGGTGACAGACTGATTAGCTCACTTCTGATTAGAAAAGAAAGACTATTCCAGGTCAGGCTCAACAATGGCAAAACTTCTACCCTGGATAGTGGACTACGTAGCCCGAGGAACGACAAGGATACTATGTGCAGCCGATAGGATGGACCCTGCGACCAGGAAGAGATTAGACAGAGATACACAGTCATCTGAAATAGGATGGGGCAGTTTCCACTAGGCAATTTCGTATCCATAGTTACATGTAGAATCTGTGTCTCGTATGTAGACGGTGAATGGCAAAATGCTGGGATGCCACCGATCAGAACTCTGACTAATGAGTTAAATATTAGAATGAATAAATGAACGAATGACGAGCTAATGAATCAAATGAACAGGCGCATTCATTTACGATAACGAATCTATACGTACAGTTGTACTACGAATTATTGTTAAATATTAATTTATAATGAAATGTGAAAATATCCTGATATAAGCAAGTATACTGCAGTAGGCCTACTGTTCTTAAATTACCTGTCCCAATTCTTTTGATTTATTCATATCTCGTGCATAGGACAGCGAAGAGAATCCCGCCTAAAACCAGCATTCCACCGATTCCGATGTTACCTCCGTTTGATAATCCACCTGTCATAAAAATAGCAGGTATTGACTTTAGTACCAAACCAAATTTATTGCAAATGCTTAAATGGATGAATACAAGGCTACCTCAGTTATATTTATTATCAATTAGACGCTCCGCAAAATCTAGATTCTTAGAGACCGGAAGAAACAATAAATGAGATTGATCCTTCTTTGGGGTTTTGATTTACTTAACTCCGCAGATCAGAAAAAATCTGAAAACCGAAAGAAAATAGCCTTTTCTCCAGAATTCTCCACAATCATTGGCGTCAGAACAAAGAGCACTGATGTTTCAAATTTGACGCCATCGTAGGTTATCAGAAATTGTATTATTGTAATTAGTAACTTCTTTTGAGTCGGTGTCTAATGCACAAGGCATCAGTCGATGACACACCAAAACCAAATCGTAATCAGCTCAATATCCGGAAGACCTTCCTGATTAAAGTCCCATTCTTACATCCACCACCAAGCTGTATACAGGCAGCCTGGACATTCTGGTCAATTTTGCCTGAAGCTTCGGTGACTGGTCAAACTCTGTGCTTACCCTGCATAGTGTGCTTATCGGTTTATAACCAAATGATTCACCTTCTGCAAATGCTGGCTTTATTATTTTCCCTCTCGGACTCTTTTGGCTCATCCATTCCAAAATGTGTCAATCATAATTGCATTCATAAACGCTCATAGTTCTCTGCTGTCTCATGCATTTCTAAAGCTCTTTTCTACTCTGCCATAGCTCTGTCCGATGGTGCGACGTCGGAATCAGAATTTGCTTAGAACCGACCATCGATTGAAACCACGTGCATACCGTTAATGACACTATTCATAACGATAATGACATAATGCATAAAAGTAATGATGACACCATGCATACCGATAATGACACTCTAGAAGATCCCAGATGATTAGATTAGGCAACAGGCAACAAACGATGCCAGACCGTGACATCTCATTTAAAGATGTAGGCTATTCACTAGACACTCTCAGAATCTCTTTCCTAGTCAGATGATACATGCAGTGAAGGGACATTAATAAGATTGCAGTTGGTTTGGGCCTTTAAATGGTTGTTGCCCGTTGGCTGGCGCCCATGTAACACATGCTGTATACAGTGTAAATCCGAACCTGGATTCTTCAAACAAGACAAATTTCCAATTAATTATGGCTCTTTTGAATTACCCACCGCTCTCCAACTCTACCTGATCATAAAACCAAGGAGATGTAGGCCTACGTACCAAAGACTTTAACACGGAGGAAGATGGCCTACTTAAAGAATATTCCCTTGAGCAGTGCGAATGAGGGCGCGTGATGCATGCTAGTATAGGGGCAAGGGCTTCTGGTCTGTCCAGTGTGAAGACAACGAAAAGTTCATATCTATGCCATGTTAAAATCCATCAGTTAAAAGTCGTTTATTCGAAAAGTATCGTAATATCAAAACCATAATATTTTATTGATTGTAGGCCTACTTTATTCCAACTTTAGATATTTGGCCAGAAATTGACATCAGATTAATTCTAAAACTTACAGCAACCAGACTTGTATACGAGACATAAAACTCGAGACCGAGACCGAGACAGTGGGGTTCGAGACCGAGACCGAGACCAGACAGTGGGGTCCGGACCGAGACCGAGACGAGATACCAGGTCCGAGACAATTCGAGACAGTTCAAAACGAGTGAAGTGCACATTGGACCCAAGTCCCGAAACAATTTTTCTCAACTTTTGAAGTCTAATACAAGGGCCAAGTCACTGAAATCAGCCGATCACCTGAATTGTATAAACTATAAAGAAATTAAATATTTCAGCCATTCTGAAATCTTCTAAATGATTCTAAAATGTAAACCAACAAAATTCCATGTAGGCCCTAGACCTATTAGCGATTTAGCGACATAAGTCACATCACTCACCTTGAGAAACTATAATTATGTTGTTAAAACGACGAACGGCATGCCATTTATTTTGGTTTTCATTGATTTCAAACTGCGTGAATGCAAATTTCACGATTTCAGGTTCTTTATGAGACATTTTAAGATATTTGGAAATTTTGGACTGAGAGAGCAAACTTAAGACTGCTTTTTTCAATACTCTTAGATCTTAATACCAGAAACACCGCTTTTTAAAACTTCCTATCTGTTTGACACTTTCGATTAACTAGTTATCCATTCGGCACAAGACAATTTTACAGCGCAATACTGTACGAAGTTCCGAACAAAACACAGTTTGTACGAGAACTTTGGAGATACAAGAGAACAAGACTTTCGCTTCGAGACAGTTTCCAAAAAGACAAGACTTTCGTTTCGAGACAGTTTCCAAAAGTCGAGAAATGATCTCGAGACCGAGACCGAGACAGTGGGGTTCGAGACCGAGACCGAGACCGAGACATCGAAAAACCTGTCTCGAGACGTCTCGAGACCGAGACAGTGTCTCGAGACAATACAACTCTGACAGCAACCCATACGGCGTGGGTTGTAATTTGTAAAAATGCTGTTTACCGTGTAGCTTCGCTTGGAAAGCGGAAAAACGAAACTCTGATTTTTTGCGCTTGCATTGCCACAATTAAAGGCTGCACAGTAGGAGGGCTTTTTTATCGTGCAGTTCTACACTAAATGTGCAGTTCTAAATCAATTTGTGCAACTGTAAAAGCATTTTTGTGCAGTGAAAAATTGCTAAAAAAGGTCGATGTCATCCAATTGTGAAAAATTTACCATGGGTTTTTGAAAAAGAGAGAAGAGGTTGTGCACTTCTAAAAATTCTTTTAAAAATCCTGCACAGTAGTGCTGCATGCTACCTAAAATTCTACTTGGCCAAAATCCTAAATTCTGCAATACATTGCGTATAAAACGACTTTTAACTGATGGATTTTAACACTGTAGAGATAGGAACTTTTCGTTGTCTTCACACTGGACAGACCAGAACCCCTTGCGCCTTTACCAGCATGCATCACGCGCCCTCATTCTCAGTTTTCTGATTAGTAGTTCATCTTCCTCCCTGTTAAAATCTTTGGTACGTACCGTGATCAATCGTTATACTCTGAGATGCTACTCTTCCTTTGAACGTGTTCGTTGCTGTGCAAGTGTACTTGTCTCCGGCGTCACCCTTAATCACCAGAGTATCGCCATCTACAACAGCTCCACTCTTCCCAATTATTGTCCACTTGAATGTTGGAGGCGGATGTCCATCTGACGTTAGCTCCCTACTACTGTCATGTGGACTCTTGCACCAGCTATATGCTGATGACATACAAGCATACGTCCACTACCGTGCAGTTGATGCAGTGGCCTCTGTTGGGCTGATGTGCCGTGCCATTGATGCCCTTTCTGATTGGATGGCCTCAAATCGCTTGCTTTTGAATCCATCCAAAACCCAGTTCATTTGGCTTGGTGGTCGCAGACAGTTGGCTGGTGTTGACCTACACCTGTTGGCCGAGACCTTCCCACATATTGCCTTTTCGCTTACTGTTCGTGACCTTGGGGTGACACTTGATCAAGAACTTAGTCTTTCGCAGCACGTCAACCTGATCACACGAAGCTGTTACTACCAGCTCCGTCAGTTGCGTGTTGTCCTGAGGTCCCTCTCCCATGATGCTGCTGTGGTACTTGTCCACGCCTTCGTCACCAGCAGAATTGATCATTGTTGCTCGGTTCTTGCTGGTCACCCATCTGGCTTAATAGGGCGTCTTGACCGGGTCCTTCGTTCTGCTGCTCGGCTTATTGGTCATATTCCCAAATATGCCCCAGTTTCTGCCTACATGCGTGATGTATTGCACTGGCTTCCTGCCTCGCAACGTATATCCTATAGGTTAGCAGCACTTGTCTGGCGGTGTCTCACTGGTAGTGCTCCGTCTTACTTATCTGATCTCTGTCGCCCGGTTTCCGACTTAGCCTCTCGTCGAGCGCTGCGCTCTTCGACTAAGGGGGAGCTATTGGTCCCTCGGGCCCGCTCCTCGGTCAGACAGCGTCGAGCCTTTTCGGTTGTTGGCCCCTCCACTTTGAATGGGCTCTCGCTTATGTTACGCTTACTGCCCCGGAATGAGTTGCCTGCTTTCTATCAACTACTAGAGTCCTTTATGTTTAGCCGTGGCTGGGCTGAGAGCGCCTCTGAGTAGGTTTCTTGAAGAGGCGCTATATAAATATCCGGAATGAATGAATGAATGAATGAATGAATGAACCGTGTCGCCATCATAATACGGACCAGGCCGCAAAATAGCGACGTTTTCAACAGGATAATCTGCTCCAACAAAGCATAAACAAAATACAGAGATTTAATTAGGTGCAATACATAGACACACACACTGACACACATACACACACATGCACACACACACACACACACACACACACACACACACACACACACACACACACACACACACACACACACACACACACACACACACACAAGCACTCATCTTCCAAGAAGTCTATGTTCAAAAGAGCAGTCCTTTCGTCGTATTAAGAACAAGAATAATCAACTACTACCTTGGTCCTAGACATTATGATAACGGCGCTATAGAAGTCATCACATTAGATTAGCCATAAAGGGGTCCAGCAGCTGGCGAATCAGATGCTGGATGGCGCACACTGTTTTTAGGGGCCACCCATTTAGTATTTCCCTTTGTGCGTTTTTAAATGGTGTGTTAAACACCATACGTAGGCCTACTTAATTACTTACTTATGTACGCCCCTCACCTTCCTGTAATCACGTGTATTTTTCACCCACCCCCCGCAGGTGACGCACCACCCCCTAAATCGTATAATGTTATAATGGTCTATATTAATAGCTGAAATCTTGGGCCAGCGGTAGGCTGCAGTTTAGGCCAGACCATAGTTGTAAAAAACGTTTTTTTCGTTTTTTATTCTTGTCCAGAAAACGTCGTTTTTTCGTTTTTCATTTTGATTTGATCGTTTTTAACAACTATGGGCCAGACTGAAGGATGTGTAGGCCTAATCCAGACTGAAGGATGTGTAACTGTAGCATGAGGCATAGAACGAGAATTCGTGACTTCAGGCTTTAATATTCGTAAATATTCGTGAATATTAGGGCATTTTTAATATTCGTAAATATTCGTAAATATTCGCTGACGAAGTCACGGTTTTTGCTTTGTTTGCAACTAATTTAAGATTACTAATTAAGAACATGTGTGACCAGGGGCCCCGGCAACCTCTAGAGCCAAAGTCGCAGAAGCTCACAGAAGTTTTGTGATGCTGAGGCGGGAGGACGCTCACACAACGTGTTTGGTAACATTCATACAATAAAAAGAATCATTTGCGCGCTGCCATTTAATGGTGATTCATGCACATAGTGAGAGCCAAAGTAATGATAAACCTTGTGTATAATGTTACAGGCAGATTGAGGTGAAATTTGTTCAAGAATTAAGAATTAAAGGAACTTTAAAACATTTTAATATTCGTTGGCCATTTTAATATTCGTCAATATTCGTAAATTTCTAAAACTCTTAATATTCGTAATATGCGCATACTCGTTCTATGGCATGGGGCAGGCCGCCAGATTCTGTCTGACTAACTGCTGAGCTGCGTGATTGTTAACAGCAGTCGGGGTAACGTGACATACGAGTTAAAAATGTCCCACAGTCGTACTTCTCCCGGAAGTACATGTCTGATAGCTGAAAAATTTTACTGTGGCTGATTTGAAGGACAATAATGGACAATTTTTATCGAGGTTTCACCCTTGACCCTTTCCCATGAGTACGTACATTATCAGTAGACCCAACCCCACACCTTCCATATGCAGACATAGGAAGTATTCATCGGTAAAACAACTAGAATCCATTTTAAGGATTTTAAGATATTATTCACAAAACAAACGTTGATGATTCATACTATTGTTGGTCAGTTCCTACAAAGCTGCTGGAGGAAAGGAGACCGAATGAAAGAGAGAGAGAGAGAGAGGGAGAGAGGGATGTGGATTCGATGCGCATGGTAATGTCGTGAATACACTATACATGTTCAGTACATAGCACACATGCACACGCACACACACACACACACACACACTTGGTACTATATAATAATAGATAAACAAGCACACTCTTTATACACACAATGACATGTATCCATACATCAGATTTGCTTATTACGGGCTTTACGTCAAGCGAGCTCATCAGGATTGAACTTTCAATTGTTAGATCCTTAGACAAATACATTGACAGTTGATGTAGATAGGGAGGCTCCACAGTAGGCCATCTAGGTCCTAACTTCAGTTGCATTACTCCAACTCTGAAAGTCATTAGCGTTACCTTAAAAATTCAGCCAACAGGCTTCTAAAATCTCCACGTCCAAATTTTAATGTTTTCAAAAGGTTTTTGTCCATTTTTACAGAGTTTGTATCCAGAAAACCAGAACTTGTTAGGATAACAAAACAAAAACTAAATAAACTAGTTCCAAACAATAATTGTAAATGAAATTTCAAAATATCTATAGCACCATTTCATCTTCAAAGCACACTGCAAGAATTATTACCAGAGAAGTCAACACTCATTTCTAGATTGTCTTTAAAGAGCCTGTGTAGAGGTGAGTTTTCTTTGGGCAGCGTGGAAATCTTGAGATAATGATTAAAAACGCATTTATGTAACACAATTAGCAATGAACGTTAATAATTGACAAACTCTGACAAGTAATTATAATTATAGGACAATGTTTGGTGCAAACATTTATCATTGAAAGCAACGGTTTTGTCATAGTTAGCCTGTGTATTGACACAATCCATTGCAAAAGACGCTCTACACACACGCATGATATTCGCCTTTTTCGCCGTTCCAGTGAGTGTTGTCTTAACAGTATGCGGTTGCATCCCGTTCGTTGTCTCTGCTTTTTCATTTGCAGTCATAATTTGAAAAGACAGAGTCATATTTGATGGCTCCACGGATTTAGCCGGTATGTTGATGGCACACCAAAGGCTATAGCCATCGCCTTTATCCAATGCGTTACTAGTCACATTCGACAGACATGATTCTGCCACACCTGCATTACAAAGCAGCATTAATCAACTCCAGCTAAACGATTATATTCAATAATACCATTAATATATTTCATTATTCCTATTATTGGTGTGGCACGGATGGTCAGTTGGTTAGAGTGCGTGCCCTGTAACCCAGAGAGTACGGATTCGAACCACCACTCATGCAGGCTGCAGTTAATTACTGTGTAGGTACATGTATATTGAGCAAGTTATTCACGCGCAGTTACCATGATTGATGTTCTGTTGTATGGTAATCTGCGGTGCACTTCTGAACTTTGGAAGGAGGGCTATATAATATACGGTTTTTGCTTTTCTTAAAATAATTATTATTCAACAGAGGTAGAAATAATCCATCAATATTTACAAATCTCGAAAGAATACAAGACCATTGAGCATGATAAATATAATATATCCAATTATATTTATTATTAGGCTCATTATAAAATTTTATCTTTACCTAAGTTAGCAGTGCACCTCAGTAGTCAAATAAGAGTAGTAGGCTTACCAAATGCACCAGAAAGTCGTTATGAGGCTGTCTTTGGGACTCACCACGAAAAACAATTTATTTGACAACACGTCATATACAATTGCATAAATTATGCTATTATCTGTGGCTCAATTGATTTTTCTATCCAAGTCCTGACAGTGTCATATCAGAACCCTTGTAATAATGCAGCACGGATCAACAAGTCACCAGTGTACGATTATTATTCTAAATAATAATGTAATGTAATGTAATATAAAGTAATGTGTGTAATTAGCAACTTCTATTGCGCCGGTGTCTAATGCACAAGGCATCAACCGATAACACCAAAACAGTCCGTAATCAGGTCAACAACCAAAAGATCAGTCCGTAAGAGACAGAGAGGCAGCCTAAGGTGGATAAGCAATTTGAAAGAGGTAAACTTTCAGCCCCGAACAAAATGACCAAAGCGACTGAGCACAGCGTACAGGAAGAGAGTTCAAAAAGTAGGTCCAGATACTGAAAAAGCTCGTTTGCCAAGAACAGTTCTTGATGTTGGTATGACCAGACAAAGATGATCGGATGACCTCATTGAGTAATGATAAGTCTGGGGAATAAGAACTGATGTTAAATATTGTGGTTGGCCAGAATTTACAGTTTTATATACTATGAGCCCCAGTTTGAACAATTCTCTGCTGAACACAATGCAAAGATTTAAGCACAGGGGTTATATGTTCATATTTGAATGTATTAGTTATGGCTCTAGCCAGAGAGTTCTGAACCCTTTGCAGTTTAAGCAAGTTAGACTTATTGATACCAGTAAGAAGTGAATTACAATAATCTAGGCGACTGGAAACCAGTGCATTTGCCAGAGATATTCTTGCAGACATTGGCACATAACGCCTAATTCTGCGTATGTCACGAATGAACATATAGGATGACTTACAAATAATAAATGGCCACTGAGAGACATGGTAGATTTAAAACAACACCTAAGTTACGTGCAGCATCGGCTACGTGAACAATTGAGTCGCCGAGTTTCAATGACTTAAGCCCATCAAATTTTTTAAGTTGCTGTGGAGTGCCCAATAGCAGAAATTCAGTCTTTGATGGGTTAAGGAGGAGTTTATTGGATGCCATCCAGGACTGTACCTCATCAAAGACAGCAGACAACAGCTGTACAGATGAGTTACATGACAGACTGTCAAATGAAATGTAAATTTGAGTATCATCAGCATAGAAATGATATCTCAGTGATTATCAAGCAATACTACTAATGGTGTGGTGTATAATGTAAACGGAAGAGGACCAAGCACTGATCCCTGTGGTACACCAAAAAAACACCAGCAATAATAACCAAACTCTAGCTTGTAAGCTTTCAATCTTTGAGTAGGACGCGAATGTCTCGATTGCTTAGTGGCAGCACACACACAAAAAACCGCTGAGAGTGTAGTCACAGAAAAACTAAACAGTGCATGACGGGGCTACACTTAAATAAAAATTAATAGATCCGTGCATCACTCATCATCATCTTTGATGCTAACATCAATATCCGGTTCACAAATCAATTAAACACAGTGACAACTGATGCCTCATAAACTCAGCTTCAGAGCACTCACTCAATTAAGTCAGAAACAAGCCAAACTATCTAACCAGTCATTGGAGTCAACCTATGTTACCTTTCTCTGTTCCGTGCACGACCTCATGAAAAAAATAGGCCTACGACACTGCGCAGATCAGTTGGTTCGCGTTCAGATCTAAACTTAATAATCATCTCCGTCAACTTGCACATCCTACCGCAGCCTGGCTTCAGATATCACAAACCTTTTCCTTGTATGGCTTCTCAAACGGGTTTTCGGGATTATGATTTTGATTGCGATTTCACTTGAAGCGACCATCGACTGACGTCTTTGACATTATGATAACGGCGCTATATAAGTCTTTAGATTAGATTAGATTAGATTAGATTAGTTTAGATGATTTACTAATGACAACCAGTATGGCGGTTCTTGTCTCTTCCCTATAGGCCTATCACCCGCTAGCACTACTTGCGTACAAAGAACATTAATCATAACGGCGCTATAGAAGTCATTAGAATAGATTAAATTAGATTAGATCAGAATAGATTACATTACACAACTTACCAATGACAACCAGAATGGAGGTTCTTGAATATTGCTTCTCCTCACCCACATCTTGCTTACACATGAATCTTCCGGAGTCGCCAATTTCCAGTTGCGTTATAGTTAGGCTGCAACCACCAGTGCTGTTAACGCTGTATCGTGTTGTAGGATAGTCATCATGGTTAAGCATTCCTTGGCCATAACGGTACACTAGTTTCGGTGACTGCATGCCTTCCACCTTCGACCAGTCGACGTGGTCACAATTCTTATTATCCGTGACACACTCCAGCGTACCACTACCACCAATTTTTTTCAGAGCATTCGCCGGACCTTTTTGTATTTGTGACTGCACAGCTACAAGATAATGCAAACCAAATACTCAGCAGGGCACACAGAAGACCATCGCATTTTAATGTCACCTTCTGTGCACATTGAAAAGTTTAATATAATAATAATAATAATAATAATAATAATAATAATAATAATAATAATAATAAATAATAATAATAATAATAATAATAATAATAATAATAATTGCTGGGGTCACCCCCTCTTGGAAACTATCGACACCCAGATGAGACATGGCCTTGAGAGGATCTTTAACATAGAACTGAACGACACTCAGTGGCTACAGGCCACATTGCCAATCAGGGATGGCGGCCTCGGCGTGAGACGGGTCACGATGCTGGCATCTTCAGCTTTTAGCGTCAGCTGCATCGACCAAGACACTCGGGGCGGCCATCCTCGACCGTGAGGAACTGATGGATGATTTCAAGAAGGAAATACAAGAATCTCGCAGATCGACGTTGCCAGTAGGCGAGGCGCCAGCTTGGAACAGACAGAAGACATGGGACAGACCCTTGATTGATAAAGACAAAGCGACGATGTGGTCCGCGAACATCAACCCACTCAACCGAGCTCGACTGGAAGCGGTTTCATCGCCCCACGCCGGAGACTGGCTTTCAACCGTGCCAATTGCTTCCTGCGGACTGGGTCTGAGCAACGAAGCGATCGGAGTGGCGATTGGCCTACGCCTGGGTCTCAACCTATGCGCTTCACATCAATGCGAATGTGGTCGGATTGCGGACCCAGGAGGTCACCACGGACTGGTGTGCAAGCAATCTGGAGGAAGAGCAAGCCGACACTGCGCAATGAATGACGCCATATGGAGAGCCTTCAGAGAGCAGACGTCCCCAGCTCGAAAGAACCCCCAGGGCTCTTGCGCACCGACGGAAAGAGACCGGATGGAGCGACGCTCGTACCGTGGGCAGGGGGAAGTACATGACCTGGGACACAACCAGCATCCATACTTGCTCAGCATCTTACATTCAAATGACGTCGACAACACCTGGGAGCGCAGCTGAACTGGCAGCCTCGCGCAAAATCACGAAATATGCAGATCTACCCGTAACTCACAACTTCGTCCCCATTGCCCTAGAATCACTGGGCCCGATAAATAGGTCAGGACGAGAGTTCATTTCGGAACTAGGACGTCGGGTGACTGCCGCCACCGGCGATCCCTTGGAGACCACATATTTGTTCCAGCGTTTGTCAATCTCCACGCAACGTTATAACGCAATAGCGTTCAGAGGGACTTTTATGAACAACACCGGGGACGAGGGCCACGAGCCATACTAGGCGTGATTATTCTTCGGAATTGCTTTTAGAAGCCTGAGGGATCATTTATACCTCGGGCAAAATAATAATAATAATAATAATAATAATAATAATAAATAATGTTGTTGTTGACAACAACAACAACAACAACAATAACAACAACAACATTTCCCCAGCAATTGGCTGCCAGTAAAAATGCAGCCAAATCACATTAAAAACGGTCAAAGCCCTAAGACATGAATACAAAAAGCTTCCAGTTGCCACGACGACAATGAAACATCGTTGCATCTTCTCAGTGGTTGGACCAATCTGCCTGGATTATCCGCCCTCTTTATCTGTATTCGTCCCTCTGGCCAAAGACGTTGCATGCACCCTTAGTTGGAGCTTGAACACTGGGGCTGAGTTGGTTGCACCTCTGGGTGGATGTCTAAAAGGGGCATTTTACAAAAGCTCTGGAGTGAATAAATTTTAGTAAAACAAGCACAGAGTGGGATGGAGGAACTGTGTCGCCCGATGCGCTGCAAGCGCGTGGAAGGACTAAGGTCTAGGGTAATACAAGCACAAGGTTGGGGACCTATCAGAGGGTGGTAACACCATCAGAGGCTGGTATTACTCTTGCTTCTCAGCACAACACTGATTCTGATAAATGAATGAATGAATGAACCTTCCGGCAAAAGTAAAGAGATTCCCTACAAAGCTTTTGTGAAAACATTAACTATGAGTCATTTGTTTATCTTCACTCAGTGTACCTCGGAAACTGTGTGCTAATTGTGCATGCTAAAAACGTCTGTTTAATAATAATCAAGACGGGAGGGGGTAATGGCGGACATTACCCTCTGCCATTACCCCTGCCATTACCCCCCGCCAAATACCTCCCGTAGGATATTACCCCTGCCATTACCCCCGGTATTTAGTATACATAGTCTATAGGCTACATGCATGTATTTTACATGTATTATATTTATTTTATATATATATAATAAATATATATCAATTATATTAATATATTTGTTAGCTTGTATCTTGTGTGTCTGCACTGCTGTTTAGATCACTCTAAGTGGCTGAGCCCCGGCATTTAATATATATAGTCTATACATTTATTCACAATATACATATATATTACATGTATTATATTTATTATTTATTTATAATATTATATTGATATATTTGTTAGCTTGTATCTTGTGTGCCTGCACTTCTGTTTATATCACTCTGAAGTAGCTGACACAAATAAGTAGGCCTACACTTAAATTAATTTTGGCCCAGTAGGTTGCAGCACCGAGCCAGCATGGTTTATTCCCCCGGATACTCTACACCGGTTTATTCCATCCGGGGATATGACTTGGGGGGGGGGTAGAATATCACGGGACACCGGCATGAAAAGATTAGGCTGTATAAACTAATAAGTAAACTGAAATTAAACTAAATAACAAGTTAATATTATTGAGCCAATTAACACCTATTATTTTATTTGCATAGTATCATGCTGGCTCGGTGCTGCAGCCTACTGGCCCAAAATTAATTTAAGTGTAGGCCTACTTATTTGAAAACAAATTCGGGAGGTTCTATCTGGGGACCTCCATTGGACATCGTCGCAGAGGAGAATTTTTTAAAATTCGGTAATTATTTATTTCTGGGGTTTAAACCCATTATCCTCATAAATATGCCCATGAATTGCATGTACATTGTACACCAAATTTCTTGGGCACAGCAGCTTTTTAAAGTCAGTAGTATTAATAATTTGGCTTGGCAGATTGGTTCCTTAAGAAATAGGGCCTAATAATTAATAATAAGTGCCATTGCACAATATTCTGAAATTTTTAAGAGTAAAATAGATCCGCCCATCATTTGCCATCTTTGAAATTAACCAGACCTGACAGTCCGGTTCAAAACCAGTCTAAATTTTGACAATTACTCGTTTGAAATCTTCTCAAAATAGACCACAGCAATATAGAAACTCAGCAAACGACTTAATAATTTGTGGAGAGGTCTAAGGTAATGATAACACTCTGACACGAGGAGCAGAGGATCAGCACGGACGTGGGATTGCTTCCCGCTACCCTCCCAAAGGTCGAGAACCTTTCATTCGCAAACAGCGTTTGTAAAATGAGAAATAGGACGTGATGGACGCCTTGCATGGCTGCCAAACAGTTAAAGTCGACTCCTGTAAAACTTGTAATCATCAGTTCTTACTATGAATAATATTGTAATGATAGTGCGGTGTGTCAGTTTGAATAATAAACGAAGATTATATGATTCAAAATTCTGTCGGCAGCTACACTTGAGTAGTTTATTGGCTTCACTTTTACAAATTATACAGATTATTCGTGTAGCTTCACGCGTTTTTGCTATATCAAACATAGCAGCTTTCTTTAAAATTTAAGTCATTATCACAGTTTCTTTGCACAAACCTGTCATTGAAACCACGAGGACAAATAAAATCGTTGTTAAGCCTACGTCCATCGTTTATTAGTACGCGACAATTCTACTAATTTATTAACAAATATGTGTCTGTGCTTTGGTAAAATTCCAAATCCCGTTGTCTATTCGCAACAAAAATAATCACTAGTTCCGTCAGCGATTAAGACTTCATGAACTATTATTATGGTTTATTATAATCTTCGGTTATGAGCATAGGCCTACATGTAGGCGTGGGGGAAATTGCAGTGGCAGGATGACAAGATGTCACAAGCTTTTGCTCCCGCCCGAAAGAAAAATAAATCCAGAATAATTGACGTTGTGCGTATGATGCGTAGGCCGCCTATAGGCTGTAGATGCATGTATACGGTAGGCCCTATACGGTCTATAATTATCATACATAGGCGGTAGGCCTAAGCAGTAACCAGCTTTTTGTTAAATGTGAAATCTGGCATAATATTCCTTATCCTTCTCTTTCTCCCGCAAACACAACACCCCAATTTTAGGATGGGTCAAATGCCCCTCTGTCCTCCCGTCTTCTACGCCCATGGTTACAAGGACCTACAATACACCCTTCGGATGCCTGCAATTCCCAGAGTTGTAGGCCTACATGTAACGAAGAAGAAGTCACTGTTTACTGAAGGCCTTTCTTCTTTTTTTAAATGTTCATTGGTAACAGTTTTGCGGTGAATGTGGTATAGGCCTGCGGGGAAGGGCGGGGATGGGAGAAAACCTTCGGGATGGGGAGGACTTTACTTAAAAGTAAAAAGTAAGTAAGTATATTCTTTATTCAACCAATTGCATATCCGCACTTTAGTGTACATACATTTATACAGAGTATAACATTCTTATTATAAACGATCTAGCCTACGTGAGAGATTGTCCGCTTGTGGAATAAAACGCTCATGTAATCTCGGGCGCAGGGTGTAGGGGAGCGGCTTTTTTGGGGGGGAATAGCCCATGGAGTAGTCTTGTTGCAGGGCGAGGATGGGGACGAGATTGTCTCCCACGCGTCACTCTCTATGATGACAAAACGAATATGAATTCGTGTTGAAGCAGACGCTAACAATATTCCATGTGGACTGCAGCTTGTGGGAAAGAATTAGACTTATCTGAAGGTAAATAATATTAAATAATATAAATCGCAGTTGCTATTTTCAAGACATGCGCGAAATTGGCCAAAGCTGCTATAAACTGCCTAACTTCCTACTAATTTGTCAGCGGGGGCTTTGCTGTTTGCAGACTCTTTGACGAGATGTTATCGTGAAACATATCAAATTATTGGAAAAAGGCTGACAAGCCTAGGTCAACACTGATTCGATGCAAACCATGGCTCATTCAACTACACCGCAGTCAAAGAATAGCCTAGTAATAATGTTCGGCGGTTGGCCGAAAATGTCAGAGCATCCTGGTAGCCTACGGTCTCGTACCATGATGCTTCCTTCCCGTTTGGCCTCTTGACTGCCGGACGCAGAAATAGAATGAGCCAAACCTGGAGATGACGGTTTTTGTGAAACTTAATAAATAACTCGTGAATTAAAATAAATTAATAATAATAATAATAATAATAATAATAATAATAATAATAATAATAATCTCCAGAAAATTACATCAATAATAATAATAATAACCTCGGGGCATAAAAAAAATAATAATAATAATAATAATAATAACGACAATTTATATGGCGATCGCAGAGATAGGAGCGAAGCCAGTCAAGCTCGGCCGAGCGGATCCCGTACGTCCTCGACAAGCGCTCGACCAGAACATCGTGGTCAACCGTGTAGAATGCGGCCGAGAGATTAAGCAGACCGAGCAGATCGTGGTCGCCCGCGTCGATCGCTTCAGTGAGGTCCGTTACCACCTTCAGGAGAGCGGTCTCGGTCGAGTGATACCTCCGGACTCCGGTAGGCCGACTGATGGACCGGAAGAACGTAGGCCGACGACAGGTATTCAGTTAGCTGGACGCTGACGACGACCTCGAGAAGCTTTGACAGGAATGAGAGGTTCGAGATCGGTCGGTAGCTGGAGAGTTCGCAGGGGAAAGCGTCTTCAGACGAGGAGTTACGTAAGCGTCCTTGTAGCACCATGGAAAGGCACCGAAGGACAGCGATGAGTTTAAACTGACGCGATGGCGCGCTATCGGTGGCCAACCTGACACCAGCGACCTTCTGATCGAAAAAGTCGGCGAAGGCCTCGGTAGAGAGTCCAGGATCCGGACTCATGCGCCACCTCATTTCCTGCCCAGACCATCGTTAATCGCGCGCCAAAGAGCAGAGCGCCCATCGAAAAGTTCTTAGAAGGCTTTGTAGAAAATATCTTGATATTTTCAGTTTTCACGCGTGCCAAATAACCAGGACAGGCTTAAATAGCGCTCAATAAATGCCAAAATACCGTTCAATTGTGGGTGGGACTTGTAGGAAGTGGTACAGACACAGAGAAACAGACACAGAGAAACAGACTGTTTCCTGTATGTAAACAAGAGACGATAAAAGGCAGTTCGTTTGTTACTTTGTTTTTTCAGATGAAACTTAGGTTATTTGTTTATACCACAGAGAAAGATAATTGACTGATGCAATAATAGATCTATTAAGGAACCGTATTTATGACTTTCTGTATTTATTACGAGGATTGTACAATTTTAGAGCACTTTATCGGGGATTCTCTAATAGAAGTAGGCCTCCAAACTAAATTGTAGACGCAAGACATGAAAGGGAAATTATTCATTTTCGTGGGTTGCTTATCTGTGTTTAATTTAATATTTCTAACCGTTTGTGTGCGTGTATTTGGATTTGCTGTGACTTTCGACCTTGTTGCTTTCGGAAATCGATCACTGATCACTCTCGTTGTGATCAGTTGAACAACCAAAAGATGTCATTGCTAGATGTAATTTACTTGATTATAATAATTTACTAATTAAACTCAGTTTGAAAAATTAATAATGTATCTTTAACTGCCGCTGTTACGAGTCGCAGCGTCTATTTTGAGGCCTAAATGCGATTATTACATTACATAACAAAGACGTTAGCAATCCTTCGATATGACAATATTTCACAAATGTTAGGGGTCGTCCATTAACTATGTCTACAAAATAGGGGAGGGGTTAGGAAAAATTTGACAGTTGTTGACAAGGGGGAGGGGGGTTCGGTACAATTTGACGTCAACAAATTTGTTCCAATGAATCAACACAGACCCTTCAAAATGGTAGCTTAAACATTAAGTAATGCTAAAAAGGTATTAAGTGCTTAATGTTTAATACTACTAAAAAGCTGGTAATAAACTAAACTCAGAGTTTGAAATTCGAGATTACATTTTTTAGTGTAAACAATCTAACAATGATTCTACATGTAGGCCTATTAGCCATTGCGTTTCATTTTTGTAGAGGGGGTGGGGTTTTGGAATTGTTGACATAATTTTTAAGGGGATCCTTCAATGTTTGAAAGTTGATGACAAGGGGAGGAGGCAAAAAGCTGCCTAAAATTTGTTGACATAATTAATGGACGACCCCTTACTCCATAATATGTATGTTTGTATGTAGCCTATCTGGTTACTTGTAAACCGCCTTTAAGAACCCTACAGGGACGCTTGAAATGGCAATCTTATAGATCTAAGTCTAAGAGGTTTCTCTAAGATGGCTTGAAAATGGTTCTTGAGCCGTCTGTGATGAAATAGTTTGTGGCAGGCTGTTTCAGGTTCTATATGCCATACGCATTTGCCCATCTATCTAACATAATTTAGGACAAATAGAGCCAATAGGCTATGTGTCATATTTGCACCACAAGTTCAACATAATATGCCAGTGCTGTTGGGAATAATGATGTTTGTCAAGTAACTCACAAATGCGCTAAAGCCTGACTAGCATAAAGGAAGAACTTTTAATTCTTTAAGCAAAAACTTCACCAACAAGCAAACAAATGTTTATATAACTAGAAAAACAGTCATACAAAACAAATAAATTTTTCACTTGAATTTCACTTCAACAAACATTTCATGTTATATTTAAACTATAGCTATGAATAAAAGAGAAGCTTAGCATAATTATATAAGCGCAGAGCTATGATACACAATAGAATCATGCGTCTTTGCATTACGGTAAGAAAATTTAAGCATATGCTTAGCAACACAAAATTGAGCAAACAAAGAATATTTCTGATATCAAATTTAAAGTCTCTCTATACTCTTAGACTGCAACAGATACCAATAGCTTTGGCTAAAAATTCCAACGTAAAAAGTTCTTCAAAAACAAAACTGCTCGTATTTACAGCAAAACATAAACACTATAGAAGAATTTATGCACTATAATCGAGACAAAGCAAGATTCAAAGTTACCAATGAAATTTAAAAACCAAATATATGAAAAATAAAATGTTGCCTAATTAGCCATTTTGGAGAAAGTACTAATGACAGTGACACTGTGACTGCAAATAATATATCGTAAAAGGACAGATCGAGGAACATAACATTTGTCTAATCAAATAGGTTGGATTACGAAAGGATAGAAGTATCGTTGAACAAATATTGACGTTAAGGCTCACTGAAGAAAAGAGAATAAAAGAACAGATCGGTATATATACAACTGCTTTGTAGACTTTGAGAAGGCTTTTGACTTTTGACTCAATCACACAGAACAGCAGAAGGTCTTTGATTCAATCACATGGACCATGAAGAGGCGTTCACTGTGTAACATAGAACAGCATGTGGGCAAGCACACGATCATATTGGACAGGAAAAACACTGGTGTAGCGAAAGAACATTGGGCATACAACTGTTTTGTGAACTCTGAGAAGGCCTTCGACTCATTCACACAAAACATCACACGGTCAATCTTGGAATCACATGGAAAAGGGTCGAGACAGCACAAGGTCATCTGAATCCTACCAGGACAAACTTAGTCTAGCCAATTCCTTCTCAACATAGACAGATGAGTGGTTTCCCATCCTTTTCCAACCTGATCCTCATCTATGGAATTCATGACCACCACCAATGAATGACCCTTGTCTCTCTTACTTCATTTGCAAACGATTGAAGACTAATCTTTTGCCAGCTACATTCTGTTGAGGTGAATTCATCAAGTATCGTCATTTAAGTGTCTGATTAAAATATGGAAATTATAAGAACAATATGGGCAAATGCTCAAAAGCAGCTGTAAGGTCGGGCCAGGAATTGCAATGCAGCTCATTAGCGATTCAATCATTTAAATTATTCAATTCATGTATCAATCAGTTGATTGAAATGACCCATGAATTTATTCAAAATTAAACATAAGCAAGCCATAGAATCAAAACGGGCAAATAAAAAATATACAAAAGTTCTGCACCAGTCACGGACATTTTTACAATTCCTCGTTACAGCCTAAGGAACGAGGTTGTGTTAACAAAATGCATTTCTTACTTATTTTCATTGCTCATGCAAATGTATTATTAGGGATTATCCAAAAGTGCAGGCAGAAAAGAACAACGAATAAACCAAAGATTTTCCTCGTTCCGATACCAGGTCCTGGCTAAACTGTTTATTGAAACACCACACAACAGACAAATCAAATTATGACAGTGACAGTTCCACCTATAGCACTTCAAGGGCTGGCGTCAAAAGCGCAATCCAAAAGGGTCAAACGTCCCGTTACTTATCTACTAAATGACTAAACACTTATTTAATACTTACTTATGCAATTAATGAACGATCCCTGGCAGAAATGGATTTATGCGGGAGATACAGACGCATAGACAGAGAATGAGTTTCTCGCTGGGTTTGGCTTCATTTGATAGGGGTTAGGCGCAGGCTGCAATGCCGCGTAGTTGCACTCAGAACCTGGACGATTCTGAAAACAAAAACCGGCATTTGTTAGGATCAAATCTATTTCCGATTAAGCGTGTATTTAAATTTATCAGACATACAGTGTGTAATCAGAACATCAAGTTAGGCCTATTATATCACCTCCTGCAGATTCTGCGCCGACATCTAGACTGATCTAGTGCCCAGTTCTCAACTTATTCAAAAGGTTTGGTGACGCTACAGTAATAGAAAAAGAGGGAAAGTGTGATATGGAAATAAATCGTAGAGTGGCGATAGGAAAAGCTGCAATGAATGGTCTGGAAAAAATATGGAAGGACAAACATGTGAGTATAGACACGAAAAAAAGATTGGTGAAGGCTCTGATCATACCAACAGTAACATACGGCAGCGAGACATGGACAATGACCAAGAAAATGAGAAAAAAGATTAACGCATGCGAAATGTGGATATGGAGGAAGATGCAGAGAATATCATGGATAGAGAAAAGGACCAACGATTGGGTGCGCATGAGTATCGGAATTGAGAAGGAAGAGACACTACAACAAACAGTGCTAAGAGCAAAGTTGAGGTTCTTTGGATATGTCATGCGATCAGATGGATTGGAAAAGGAAATGATGTTAGCATATGGAGAGGGAAGGAGAAAACAAGGACGACCAAGGAAAAAGTGGATGGACGAGATACATGAAACAACTGGAATGAATTTGGCAGAACTGAGAGATGCGACGGCGGACAGAAGTAAATGGAGAGGCTTGATCATGACGGTCGCTAGAGTTCAAGGAATTGACAGAACAAGGTGAAAAGGTAACTCGCACGTTTTAATTGCACTGCTCGATATCTGCTTAACACTTATCATCATTATTCGTAACCGTAGGTGGCGCTCATTTAGGTAAAGGTGTACTCATTAGCCATTGCATGGGTAGAATATAAGTTGGATTGACGAAAAAATTCTTGCCAAATAGAAGTCCGATTGATGAAAATAATCTTTGCTTAAATGTAACTGGGATTGATGCAAAGAATCCTGCTTAAATAGAAGCTGAATTGATGAGAAATAATTCTTAATTAAGTAGAAGTTGTGCTGATGAAAAATAATTCCTTCCTAAATGAAGTTGGAATGATTACAAGATTTCTTGCTTAAATAGAAGTGGCATTGATCAAAAGAATTCTTGCTTAAATAGACGCTGGATTGATCAAAAATAACAATGCTAAAATAGGCGAATAATTTGCGTCGCTAAACCACACGTTCACCCTCATTTATATAGCTCATCTTCCAGAAACTCATCAGTGGCGCTCCCTACCTGACTGCATATGATAACAAAAAGAATGGTCTTCAACCTCTTGCGAAATAAAGGGATATTGAACGCTACACTAATGTTATCGAACACCACTGACAGAAAATCTAAAGTAACAAAGCATGTAAAACTGTATTTCATTGTCTAGCCGAGTCAACTAGAGGGCGCTTCTGAAAGAGAATGATCAGATATTGAAGACTAACTTATTTGTGCCATTCTAACACTATGTGCTACACATTGTAGCATTGTAGATTGCTAATGAAGATTTACACAATTTCAAAGTATATAGTATATAGTATATAAGAGGTTGATGCATGTATGTCACTAAACAAATAAAAATTCGTGTTATATCCAACGATTCATGTTTTAAAAGGCACTTTTATCTATTTCTCGTGTTTAAATCATGTCTTAATCATGTTTAAGAGGACACTGACGAATCTTTTTATTTTTAAGTCATGTTTAAAATTGTACATATGAACCTAATGCATTCAAATTATGTTATAATTATCTTGGAAAAGACACTAACGAGAAATCAATTAAAGGCTTACAATTGACAAGTAAAAAGCTGTTGCATGTCCGGAGACAAACCATTCACTGCTTAAATTAATCAACATACAACCATTCAAATTTAAACAAATTAACAGACAAAGAAAGTTAACAGACGAAACCCGTAAACTCGTTAGCTCAGTTGAAACACAACTGACTTTAATTTGAGTTTACGACTTCCGCCAACTCCGGAGTTTGCAGACTAAATCGAACATGGGTCAAGAGAAAGCCATGTTTGAGTGCCTCTCTGAAGTCTTTTAAAGGTTTTATATAAATGCAAGGTAAACACAAATATACATGTACATATATCCATGTTGAGACATGTATATAATAAAATTATATATATATGCCAGATACATACCAACAATATAATATTGTCAGATATATAACAGCATGTGTATATATATATATATGCAGCTACATACCAGTATGTATGTATTTACCAGTAAACCTTGTTATGTTATGTATATTCATGCCATATACATACTAGTACATATATACATATGAACAGGTCTATCTTTAGCGATTTCCTCTTAGAATATATGTGCACCCTGTATGTACATGGTATGCCCTGTTTCATGTCTCTTTTCAGGAGATACATCCTCAGCCTACATTATGTGGCATCTGTTACGAAGAATTTCACAGCCACATGGGCAGCACTTCAGAGGGTTACTTACTATAGGTACTATATTAAGTGTCTTGACACAAGCGAGTACCTGGTACCTTGATTATATGTAGTACTACCCACACATTAGGATATCATCTAGGATGTTATTACGATATCATTGTATTGTTATAAGAGAAACCTGTGCATTTAATTACGGCAAAAGAGAATAAAGATTCGAGTAAGACTTACTGGAGGCAGCTTCTCAGGCTCGCTGGACGTAGTATTAGTCAATGGCTGCCCAGCACCTGTCTTCTCACTACACAAATAAACAACAAAAGTGTCAACAACATCAATGCTCAACTACGGTATCCGACTGGTTAGAGCGCTCGCCTTGTAATGCAAAGAGTACGGGTTCGAGCCACCGCCTCTTAAACCCTTTCTGTATATGTACTTTGAGCAGTCATTCACTCACAGTTGCTCATAACGGTGTTTAATAAATGCGTAATAATAATAATAATAATAACTACATCAAGGGTCGCATCATAATGAATACCAAATACAAGAGAGAACACAAATCACTATAGCAAGCCTCTCTTCTATTTGGCTTATTAGCAAAGACCACAGTGAGGTATAACAATAAGATGAATACAAGGATAGTGGCTGCACTACGTCTGCCCAACTTTGGCAATAACGACCTTCAAATGGGTGAAACTGAAAAGTGAAAACTACCTGTAAACATTTTGCATGACCTTTCACTAGTCTTCAGCACATTTCTCGCAATATATGTTGCCTTCCACCTAGACTTTCAATGCTGTGCGCTAACTCCTTCCTAGACTCACAATATGACATAATCAATGTAGCCATATTTCAAGTTTGGGGCACCTTGGGGAGACATAGGCACATTTATGGACCGTGAATTCCTCCGAGAGTTCTCTAAATACGGGGTAGAGCCAATGTTCATGACCTTCATCAAAAGGGCTGCAGACAGTTAAAATTTATATTAAGCTAGACAACCCCTACGGCATGCTGTTATCATGCTAACGTATAAAACAGATACCTGGAGCAGTCACCACTGATGTTTTATTGGATACCTATGTGTAGAATATCTTCCCTCTTTTTGATAACACAACAGAACGTCACTCCAACACTCACCTGATTTCAGTATGAGTAAAATATGACACAGTACTCACCCATTTTCGTCTGTAACTGAAAAAACAGGCAAAATATTAAGTTAATAGTTCACACTTGTTTATCATGAGCAATTAAAACAGTTACTAGCAGGAGCTGATAGGCTTACTCAGGCGGGCCAATCCTCATGCCAATGTCACGAGGCAGCTGTAGCCTGTAGGTACCAGGTGTTAGTGACTTCATTCTCTCAATTTTACCATACAGTGTGATCGTCTCACTGACATTGTACAGACATGTTTACATCCTAGTTACTTCATACACGAAGACACAATAACAGATACCTCAAACCACAAGTTTGTCTGGGCAGGACTTGAATCTATGATTCTATGCCCTCTCGCTTAGGGTTTACTATCAAAACTGCGCGCCCACAACCGCGCCGTTAAATACCGCGAAATAAACAAATTCCTACCTCCAAACAATAAAACGGATCAATAATAATATGCACTTCAAAGAAGCCATCGCTATGCACGACAAGAATAGGTGAAGTTCTTTATTGTAAAACGTGTTCGCAGCTAAAGAAAATTCCTTTTAACCTGTATTTCAAAGCTACTGTGCTCTAAACCAACTTCTTTTGATAGGTCAATTCAAATAACAGTAGAAATATTGGGCCAATACACACTATTTGTGGCGTTTCTGCCAGGGACCACCCCCGTTTTTTGGGCCACCCCCGTTTTTGGACCACCCTTGGGCTGTGGTCTTCTGCCCTTGGTTCCTGCCCTTGGTTCCTGCCCTTGGCTCCCGTAGCCCATGGTTCTGGTAGGCCTTGGTTCCTAGCCCTTGGTTCCTGCCCTTGGCTCCCGTAGCCCGTGGTTCTGGTAGGCCATGGTTCCTGCCCGTGGTTCTGGTAGGCCTTGGTTCCTAGGCCTTGGTTCCTGCCCTTGGTTCTGATAGCCCTTGGTTCCTGCCCTTGGCTCCCGTAGCCCGTGGTTCTGGTAGTCCTGTGTTACGGGTACGGGTCGGGTAGGAAAAATGCTCTACCCGCAGACCTCTAGTTCCGTTACACATTTAAAACTTTATCATTGTTCGTCGTAGAACATTAATTTTTATTGAACGTTTACAAGTCTAGTTTTCATTCGAAATGTTTAAATAAAAGAATAAACCTGGAAAAATATCGATTCCATTTTTGTCATTTGTATCAAATCCAGTATTTAAAATTTTACTTCATCTTATTCTGTAGCGGTATAAAATGTTATTTGAAGGTAGAAATTTGTTGATTTAGAACATAGTAGCTTTGAACTATTGATTCAAAGAAATTGTCTTTACCTATGAAAATGCTTTACGATAAAGAACTTCACTAGAAGCGCGCTTTTGATCGGCGAAATAATGAATAGCACGCGGTAATTAGCCGCGCGGTTGTGGGCGCGCGGTATTTAACGGCGCGGTTGTGGGCGCGCGGTTTTGATAGGATACCCTCGCTTAGCAGTCCTTGAGCAGTGGCAGAACTGAAATTTCCAATCCCACAGCGAAAACGAAAGACTATACAGAAGTAGAATGCAACGAAGATTTAAAGAAAATATTCCATTACACTTTCAACAGCCCTATAAACTTGAAATTTAGCCATCTAACAGTTTGAAAAAAGTTTGTCTTCAGGTTAAGCTAAGAATGTTTCTTGGATCTAATTTTAACCTGTAACAGCTGAATGTGACAATCCACCAAACATAACATGTGCCTAAATATCTCATCAAGGCACTACACTATAATATATCTATAATATGTTTGACTAATATAAACAAGTGCTCAAACACAGTTAACTTGAGGTCAAACCAAAACAACTTGCCAATGGTCAGTTGCTTGGGTCTGAAGTAAAACCCAAACTACATGTATTTGTCAATGGTCAGTTGTTTGGGTCTGTAGTCAAACCCAAACAACTTGCCAACGGTCAGTTTTACGTTTCTTCAGCCTGGTCAAGCCTCTAACCAATGGATCAGAAGGTGGCCCAGGCCAGCCTGACTCTTTCTTCTGATATGTCAACAATGCACAACCGATATTCAGTCTGTTCTACCTACCATTCTTCTTCTTCTTTTTGGAGTGGTGCCAAGCATACGCACCCCCGATGAGACCGCCACCTGCAAGAGGACCAATTACGGCGCCAGTGACGCAACCTGGCCCACAACCTACATAGAACACAGCATCAACACATTTTTCATAAAACTATCAGACGACCACAGATATATGCTTTACCCACCTGCCGACATCACACACTCAACCATGGGGCATGGCAGCCGATTGGTTACAGCCCACGTCTTGTATCGCAGAGAGCACAAGTTCGAACCTTCTCCCTTCAGACGATCACTGTGTAGGGACCTTGAGCAAGTCCTTCACTCGCAGTTGCTCAGCACCATCAGTTGATGCTTGGTCATAAGATAAAGGTGTTTAATAAATGCGTAATAATAACAATGATCATAATCAACCACTGAAGTTGGCCAAGGCACAGTTCCTATGAGGTACTTTAAAGGTTCTATATAAACTACCTAGATGCAAACGCACACAAAACCAGTCCTTCAAAACAGCAAGTACGGTATTCCTACAGCATTTCAAAACAAGATGTTCCGAAATCTAACTGCTTACCTGTAGCCTCGCATCTGCCTTCCAGTATTAGAAGTCTCACGAGATCCTATATGCATGACACTGTCCAATGGTGTTATTTAGGAATCCGATTTTGCTTAAAACCGACCATTGACTGAAAGCCTCGTGCATAACGATAAATGGCATCATGCATACCGATAAATGGCATCATGCATACCGATAAATGGCACCATGTATAACGATAATGGCACAATGCAAAACGATAAGGCACAATTCAAAACGATAATGGCACTATATGCATAACGATAATGACACTACGCTTATTGATAATGGCATTATAGCAGATCCCAAATTATATTAGATTAACAACAGGCAACAATACAAAGCCAGACAACTCATTAATAAGTGGCCACGGTGTTGTCGTTTCTTGAAATAGGACTGCAGATGTCCAATATACCTCCTATGAATTCCCCTCTGCCCTCCAACTCTACCTGATCATAAATCCAAGCAGGTTCACGTACCTTCTGGAGGAGGAGTAGAAGAGACTACAATCGCTGCTATTCCGCCTTTGAGCTTTTCCGTTATTGTGCAAGTGCACGTGTTACCATCGACAATAACATTCACCAGAGGATCGTTATCTACGACATCTCTCTTGGTCTTGGAACGTGTAGAGTTCCACGCACTGCAATTGTGCAGCTTGCAGTGCTGTAGATAAAGACGATCTGCTCCAACAAAGCAAAACATGCAGAGAATAAATCAAGTGTTACACACACACGCGCGCGCGCGCGCGCACACACACACACACAAACACACACACACAAAAGCACTCATCTCCTAAGAAGTCTATGTTCAAAACACGAGTCCTTCCGTCGCATTCAGAACAAAACATCAACCAATGTCTTGGACATTATGATAACTGTGCTAATAATCACTGAAACTTTGATATAGCGCCCCTCCAATATTTAGGGGGCATCCGTTTGAGCTGCCCCCCAAAGACAATAAAAACTTCATACCTAGAGTCCTCTATGCTAGTGTTCAATGACTATGTTTGGATCTGGCCCGGGGTCCTTGCTCCACTGAGTGTCCTATCCCACCAATATGCTGATGACACGCAGGCTTACCTTCATGGACCTGCAGACACAGCTGCTGTTATGGTCGAGCGTATTCTAGAGGCTTCAGCTGCTCTTGACCAATGGTTATCCTCAAATCGCCTCCGTCTTAACCAAGACAAGACTCAGTACATATGGCTCGGTAGTCGTGCCCATCTTACCAAGATTAATGCTGACTCCCTTCGTCTTCGGTTTCCAAATACGCACTTCTCTTCCTCTGTCCGTGATCTTGGATTCATTCTCGATCCTGTCCTTTCTCTGTCTGATCACGTTAATAGTGTATCTCGTTCCTGCTTCTACTACCTACGCCAACTCCGTGCCATCCGCCAATCACTACCACTGCACGCTATCACGACTTTGGTCCATGCATTGATCTGTTCCAGGATTGATTATGGGAATGCGGTGTACATTGGTCTCTCCTCTACAAATACATCTAAACTTCAGTCCATTCTAAACGCTGCCGCCCGCCTCATAGGGGGCATTGCAAAGTTTGACCATATCTCCTATTTTATCCGTGACTTCCTTCACTGGCTTCCCATAAGCCAGCGCATCCAATTCAAGGTCTGTTCCCTCATGCGAAGCTGTCTTGCTGGCTCTGCTCCTCACTATCTTAGGGCCTTTGTACCCCAGCATCTTCTCTGCACAGTCGTTCCTCCCTTCGGTCCTCGGCCCGTGGTTACCTGGTTGTTCCGCTGGTGCGTACTTCTACGGCCCAGTCTAGGAGTTTCGCTATTGTTGGTCCCAATAGCTGGAACCAGTTACCTCAGTCCCTCAGTACTGACCTTTTTCTATTTCTTTTGACTAGTTCCGCAAGCGCCTGAAAACCTCTCTTTACCAGTGAAGAGATTGGCCCGGGTCGGGAGCGCCTCTGTTTTTGAGTGGCGCTATATAAATGCTTGATTACGATTATGTCCATTCCTCATTGAACATTATGGTCAACTACGTAATGAGTAAAACAAAACACCTATTATTTTCTATAAACTCTTTGACATTGTAACTGATTGCGGTGTGCCAGTTAGAGTTGTCTTTCTCAATAAACGAATATAATTATATATCTACTCAGTGGCGATAGAAATCATCACATTAGATTAGCCATAGAGGGGTTTCGCAGCTGGCGAAACAGATGCTGGATGGCACACACTGTTGTTGGTCAGTTCCTAAAAGGTTCCGGAAGAAAGTAGACCGAAGAAAGGCAGAGAGACACAGACAGAGAGGGATAGAGAGAGAGAGAGAGAGAGAGAGAGAGAGAGAGAGAGAGAGAGAGAGAGAGAGAGAGAGAGAGAGAGAGAGAGAGAGAGAGAGAGAGAGAGAGAGAGAGAGAGAGAGAGAGAGAGAGAGAGAGAGAGAGAGAGAGAGACAGAGACTGACAGAGAGAGAGAGACAGACAGACAGAGAGAAAGAGGGAAGGAGAGAGGAAGAGAGGGACACAGGGCGAGAGGGAGGGAAGTGGACACGATGTGCATGGTAATGGCGTGAATACATTACACGGACATGTATAACACACATGCACACACCTAGATATATAAACAGACACATGACATACACATAATTACATGTATCCATGCAGCAAACGTGTAGTACTCTGGACTTACCCCATACTACTTCGTGAACAACTTATTACAGGGCATCTTGTAGAGTGTAATCAGAAAGGTTTGAACTCTCAATCATAAGATCAGTAGACACATACATTAGGCCTAACTGTTGATAGGGCTAAAAAGTTCCACATACGCAATCTATAGAGGGCCTAACTTTATTTGTCTAACTCCCAAGGGCGTATTTAGGGGGGATTTTTGGGGTTCAACCCCCCCCCATAAGTTTCCTGGAAATTTTTTATAGGCTTTTACATGCGAAATACAAAAAACCTTAAGTTTTGCGACAATCTTAAATTTTAAAACCACCTCCGAAATTTTGTCCTGGCTACGCCCAGCCTTACTCCAACCCTGATAGCCAGAGCGCCATCAGCGTTAATTCAAAAGTTCAGTGCACAAGCTTCCAAAGTCTCTATTTGGAAAGGAATTTCTTGATATTTTATGGCTTCTCAAAGGTCAGTGGCCATTTTTTGCAATGTGCACATTAACAAACCCGTAACTTATTAACACAACAAGACAAAAATTAACTAAACTGTGCATTCACTTTATAACCGATGCAATAATAATTATAATCGTTCATAATGACACTTAACATCATAATTATAGGCTAGCGCTGAGAGCGCCTCTCAGTAGAAATCCTGAAAGGGGCGCTATATAAATGTTAAATTACATTACATTTAATACACTGCAACCAATTGTAATTGCAATTTCAAATACCTACACCACCCCTTCAAGTTCAAAGCACATGGCAAGGATAATTGACAGAAAAAGGAGCGACAATGCTGTTACCGACTTTCCAACAGTAACAGCGAATCAGATAATATGTAGAAAAGACTTGCTCAGTGGCTGTGTCTGAAAGATTATTTTTTTAACATGTAGACATTGCAATTTGTTAATTCAATGTTATGCTCCAGTTGTTTCTTTGATTGTGCCAAAATGGTCAGGATGTATATTATTATATGCTTCAAGGATTATGAAAAAGCATTTGATAGAGTTGACTGGAGAAGACTATTACATGCATTGAGGCGGATGGGAATAGATTGGAGAGACAGAAGATTGATAGGATACTTATACATGGGACAAAAGATGCGAATTAGAATAGAGGGAGAGTACTCGGAACCAGGAAACGTTGGAAGAGGTGTGCAACAAGGATGCCCACTGTCACCATTACTATTTAACATCTATATAGAAGAGCTTGTAAGAGAAGCGGTAGAGGATATGGAGGCGGGGTTAAGGTCGGTGGAAGATGGATCAAGGCATTGAGGTTTGCAGATGATCAGGCATGTTGGCGAGAAACCAGAAAGGTCTACAAGCAATGACAGATAAGCTGAACACAACATCAACCGAATACGGGATAAAGATTAACATAAAAAAGACAAAGTTATTGAAGATAAGTAAAGGTAAGGAAACTGTAGTCAGAATACACATTGGTGGAAAACAGATAGAGCAAGTCAAAGAATTCTGCTACCTAGGGAGTATGATCACGAAGATGCCAAATGCCACAGAGAAATTAAAAGAAGTATAGCAATAGGAACGGAAGCATTCTGAAACAGGAGAGAACTACTGAGAGGAAAACTAAACAGGAATCTGAAGATAAGAATGATAAAGACACTAGTATGGAGTGTGGTGCTGTATGGATCAGAGACGTGGACAATGAGAAAAGCGGATATAAAAAGACTGGAAGCTTTCGAAATGTGGACATGGAGAAGAATGAAAAAATCAGCTGGACAGAACATATAACAAATGAAGAAGTGTTGGGAAGAATTGGAGAAGAAAGAGTCCTGATACACACAATAAGAGACAAAGGAAATGGAATGGGCACACGCTGAGAGGAGACTCACTACTAAGAACAGTCATTGAAAGAAAAATGGAGGAGACAGGAAGTCTAAGACAGATGATGCTGGATTTGATGATGACAAACGGTTACAGGAAGCTGAAAGAAGAGGCCCATCAACGAGAGGAGTGGCGACGTCGGACATTTGAACCTGCCTAAGAGGCAGAGAACTACAAGAAGAAGTAGAAGCTGCCAAAACAATGTCAACCTTGGCAATTCAATAAAAAGTGGCAAATGTATTGTCGTTTCTTGAAGGAGGACAAATGTCCAATATGCCTCCTATGAATTCCCCACCGCTCATATCTGATCAAAAAACCAAGGAAGCTCGCGTACCTGCAGGACGAGAAGAGCCTTCAATCGGCGTAGGCGGAGATGCTACTCCGTCTGTGACCATGTTCGTTGCTGTGCTAGTGTACTTGTCTCTTGCGTCACCTGCAGTACCGTTATGTACACCATCTTCGCTATTCGAATGCGTCCAATTCAATGTACTAGACGGATGTCCATCGGTAGTGTCGCTTTTATAATAAGAACCAGGCGTCGAAAGAGTGCTGCTTTCAACAGGATCTGCTCCAATACAGTAAAAATGCAGAGTATAAATCAAATGTCACTCTCACACACACACACACACACACACACACACACACACACACACACACACACACACACACACACACACACACACACACACACACAAACACAAACACACACACACACCATGCAAAACGCCCGACTAGATTACTGTTGCTCACTCAATGTTGGCCTCCAAGTTGGTCGGTTGGGGTACCTGGATCGGGTCCTGCCTTCTGCCGGACGCCATTGCGGAAGCATTCTCAGATCTGGCCATGTCTCAGGTTATATGCTGGATGTCCTTCACTGGCTCCCCCTCCAGCAGCGGATCTCGTATCGGTCATCGCTTAATTTGGTCTGGCGGTCCTTGCTGGGCCTCGCCCCGCCTATCTTCGAGACCTCTGCTGCTCTACCTTGGGTGCTCCGGGTCGTCACTCTCTCCGCTCTACTGAGCGGGGCGTGCTCATGGTCCCTTTTGCCCGCACAGCTACTAAGCTGAATCGGGCCTTCTCAGTGGTTGGCCCCTCACTCTGGAACGGGCTCCCTTTGGCGCTGCGCTTGCTTCCCAGAATCCTCTCTGAATCAGTCTAGTCTTGCCTCAAAACTGTCCTTTTCAGCCGTGCTGTGGTCTGGAGCGCTTCTGAGTAGTAACTAGTAACCTTGAAGGGCTCTATATAATTCTTTGTAATGAATGAACCTATGAACACACACATTTTTTGATTTTAACTCAATAGTTTATGCGTTTATTTGCACTCGTATTGACTATTGTGATTCCCTCTTTGTTGGCCTCCCTAAAGTGCGCCTCTCCCATCTGCAATCGGTTCTTAATGCAGCTGCCATACTTATTGTCCGTCTGCCGCGATTCTCCCATATCTCTACATTCACGTTTGAACAACTACATTGGCTTCCTCTTACTGCATTCATCCAGTTAAAGGTACTTGTCCTCATTTGCCGATCCTACCTAAGTCTTGCCCCGAAATACCTCTGTGACTCAATACGTCGGCCTTTCTCGGCTGCTTCCCTTCGCCCGCTCCGCTCTTCGGGTCGTCTTGCCCTTTTTGTTCATCGTGTGAGAACGGCCATAGCCCAGACCCATGTCTTTGCTTGCATTGGCCCTTCGCTATGGAATCAATTTCACCTCTTTCTTCGATTCACAAATACTATCCGGTGGCCCTGCCACATCTTTTCGCTACTTCGAAACTTGTTTTTACTCTCGAGGACTTTCGCACTGGAAGCGCCTCTGATTGATGTGCAATGTGAGAGGCGCTTTATAAATTTTTAAATACGCTACAATACACACACGAACACACACAGACCACACACACAAGCACTCATCTCCTAAGAAGTCTATGTTGAAAACAGCAGTCCTTCCGCCGGATTCAGAACAAACCATCAACCAATGTCTTGGACATTATGATAACTGCGCTATTAATCACTGAAACTTGATATAGCGCCCCAACGAGAGGCGATAGAAGTCATCACATAAGATTTGCCACAGAGGGTTCTGTAGCTGACGAATACGAATCAAATGCTGGAGACAGTACTATAACCCAAAACCATTCCACGAGTCTACAACTCTTGCACTGAAGAATTTATGCCCTAATGTTCCTTTTGGCTTCATAAATAATTTACACCTGTGTCTTCGAGTTGCCTTGTTTGGTGCTAATTCAAAAAACCTCTTTCAGCGTAGAGCTTCCTTTCCAGTGATAATCTTGTAAGCTTCGATTAGATCGCCTCTGCCTCTCCGTCTCTCCTCCCACAGACCTCCTCATAAAACTACAACACATTTGTTAAACACAAAGGCCGCTGGTAAATCCATCTTGACTTCCCTTTAGAGTATCATGCTAATTCAAATGTTCTACTGTGTCATCCTTAATACTTCTATCCATGACCTTGCGCCCCACACTGGTTAAACTGACCAGGTCTGTAGTTACCTGCTTCACTTCTACATGTAATTCCCTTTTTAAACAATGGCACTATGAGTGCATCCCTACATTACCGTGGTACTTCTCCAGTCTGCATTTATTTGTTGAAGATCTGGACTAATGCCTCTCGAATTTGTTCCCTCATTTCATGGAAACATTTTGGATGGAGCATAGTTGTAAAAAACGGTTTTTTCGTTTTTTATTATTTTCCAAAAAACGTCGTTTTTTCGTTTTAAATTGCTGGTCACGTTTTTTTCCGTTTTTTTATTTTTTGTGTAACTTTATTTATTTACTATCTGTTATTATTAGTTTAATTTTATTCTTGTCTGAAATTCCTTACGTTGCAACCGTCATTTCAAAGATTTATCTAATTTACGTCACTGTTTAGTGTTATCAGTTGAGAAATAAATAGCACAGTACAGGAAATAAAATTTATAAAAGTTATTTGAATTTTTAAGTTATCTAAAATGCGATATCTTGTCTTTGTACACAGTAATCTCTGATTGATTGATAAACTGACTGATATTAGGCCTACTCCATATTAAGTTCTTATAAGTCAAAATTGTAAGTACAATTTTTAATTAAGTAGGCCTACACTCAATACTTAAAAAGTTTAGTTTTTAATTGTTTATGTCAGCATGGACTTATGTGGACTAATGTATACAATTTAAATTTGAAAAGATTTCAATATTTTTAATTTTTCAATTTCTTACTAAACCAAACTTATGAAAACGAAAATAATTGTTGTAGATTAATGTTACTGGGTGTTGACTAATAAAGTTATGGGTACTTGTCGGTTAATTCACCGGAATTAATTTTTTCAATGGTAATGACTTGCCCACGTAAAATTAATTCACCGGATTTAATATTTGCAATGGTATGAATATTTGCAATGGTAATGACTTGCCCACGTAAAACAGATGTCTGTACTTTCAAGCACAATTAAGCTGACGACCCTAACCCTGACCCTAACCGACCCCCACTTTAATATAATGACGACACTAACCCTAACCCTGACCCTAAACGACCCTCACGTTAATATAATGACGACACTAACCCTAACCCTGACCCTAAACGACCCTCACGACTTCAAGTTTTATAGTCCATATAGGTTATGTTGAGGTGTTACGCGCCGTGAGGGTCGGTTAGGGTCATGGTTAGGGTTAGTGTCGTGCATGCTTTCTGATGAGTCAGTGATGACGAAACGGTGCTTAAAAGGAAAGAAGCGCGTAGAAATTTATTCCGGTGCATGAACAGGCAAGGTATAAACGCAAGAATGAAATCCGGTGAATTAACCGACAAGGTACAGGAAAAAATTAATTCCGGTGAATTAACCGACAAGTACCAAGTTATGTTATTTGCTGATTAAAATTAAATTGTGTAAACAAGGCTTTAATTTTAAAATCCAGTAAATGATGTAACAATGTCAAATTATTTTCTTGTCCGTTTTTTCTCGTTTTTTTCGTTTTTTATTTTGTTTTCACCGGTTTTACAACTATAGAATGGAGTTTATCTATATCGGCACGGTTGTCGGTTTTTAGCCTTTTCAGTTGTTCCACCACATTTTTCTTAGTGAACGTTATCTGTATCAATCCCTTGTCAATGCTGTCTAAAAATTGTTTGGTTAGGCTTAGGGATATGTTCTAAATCTTCCAAAGATTTTCAATTGCACTGAGCTGAAATATCTGTTGAGTACTTCAGCAGCTTCCACATCGTCCACAATAATTTCCACATTTCCAACTTCCTTTTTCAATGGCATTACCATGTCTTCCCTTCTCTGCTTGCTTCTGACATAGTTGTAGAAACTCTTACTATCTTCCTTTACATTCTTTGATTAATTCTGCTGAAAGATTTTTATTCCCTTTTTGTTTGCATTATTGCAGGCATTTCTATTATTCACATATTTGTTTAATAAATTCTTAAATCTCGCCACACTTTCAGAGTCCAAATCCAGTCCATTCTTTGTCTCCTTCTTAAGCTACTGACAATTCTTCCATGCTTTGTTCTTTCAAAACGATAATGACACTACGCATAACGATAATGGCACCATGCATAATTCATTCATTCATTCAGAGCATTTATATAGCGCCCCTTCAGGAAGCTACTCAGAAGCGCTCACGGCCCAGCCACGACTAAAGGAAAACGACTTGAGGAACTTGTAGAACCCTGTCGGATGGCTCACAAGTAAAGAACAGAGCTGGAGTTATTCAAGATGGAAGGGACCAGAACCGAAAAAGCACATCGCTGCCTAATAGGCAAGCTCAGCCAAGAAAGCTACGAGAAACAAGAGCAGCAAAGCGGTATGACACAGGCAGCCAATGCTACACATCGCGCATGTATGCAGAGACAGGAGAGAACTTAGGAAGCCGTCCAATAGGCCTAGCGCAGAACTCGATCTAGTCGCCCCAAAACCCCAAGGGGAAGGCCAGCAAGTATGGAGCAACAGTGGTAAATTCGACTAGTAACGAAGGCGTGAACAAGAGAGAGAGAGAGAGAGAGAGAGAGAGAGAGAGACAGACAGACAGACAGACAGACAGACAGACAGACAGACAGAGACAGAGACAGAGACAGAGACAGAGACAGAGACAGACAGACAGACAGAAAGACAGACAGACAGAGACAGAAAGACAGAAAGAGAGACAGAAAGAGACAGACAGAGAGAGACAGAGACAGACAGACAGACAGACAGACAGACAGACAGACAGAGAACCACTTGAAGCTGGCGAAGCTGATAATAACAATTCCGTGCAATTAGGATCACATGTTGAGACAAAGTAAGCTCAGAGTCAAGAGTAACTACCAGATCACGAACTGTAAAGGAAAAGGTTATGTGAGGAAACATGGGGATAAATTGAAGAAAGTCGATACCCTGAAGTTGCCTACGGCTACGCAGCCAAATGAGCTGTGTTTCATAGGGATTTAAGAGTAGCCGATTGGAGGCCATCCAAGAAGAGAAGACATCCTTAGTCAGACACATCTGACTCAGTAGCCACCGCATCCGCTGAATGGGTGTGGATTTAGGCTTGCACATCATCGGCAAATAGTTGGTACAGAAGCCTCTGAGACGCCAGCAAAGGGCAGATATTATCAGTATTAAGATTATCAGTATAAAGAAGGTATAGCAGTGGGCCCAGGACAGAACCTTGGGGCACCCCAAAAGGGGCATGGACCCAAACAGACCTGGACGAACCAAGAATTACACAGTTTGAGCAGTCAGTTTAGAAAGATCTAAGTGCAGAGGCGCTGCATGAGAATGGAGTCGTCCACAGAGTCAAAGGCAGAGCTTACTTCAAACAGAGCAAGGAGAGTAACCTGACCACGGTCAATTGCGCTATAGACGTCTGACAAAAGTCGAAGCAGGAGAGTCTCCGTGGAGTGATTCCGACGGAAACCCGACTGCGTGCTGCGACGGAATCAATTCATTCACATCTAGATAAGTAATCAGCTGGTTAGCAACAAAGCATTCCAGCATTTTAGATCGTTTGCTGGATCACTCTGGTCACCATCGCGCTTCAAAACTGGTAGGAGAACGGAGCGTTTCTGTGAGACGGGTAGGCACGCCTCACAGATCCAACAGTTGCACATAACAGGGAGGAAGGGAAGGAGATTGTCGATTAGTTCCTGAGCAAGAAATATTGGTGCAGGATCCAACTCGCACGTCTTGGCAACAGAGGAGAGGATGACGTTATGCAGGTCCACGCTCGAACTCTCCTGCAGTGCCGAAAGCCGATGCTCCGTGGTAGAAAACGTAGGTGTAGAATAGTCGGCGGTGGAACTCCGAATAGACGAAATCTTGGCAGAGAATCGCTTCAAGAATACCTTTGCAGAGAACGACGGAGGAGACTCCGACTGTCGACCACTCCACTGACGGCCAAGGAGGCCGTTGAAAGTGGTCCAAAGCCTCTTCGGCTCTTTCGACTGGCGAGTGGTGATGACCTCCCAGTATTCGTTCTCTGGCGCGGTACGAGGTATGCATTTCTATAACGAAGCGAGGCCCGTTCAGCTGGAGAGAGCTGTCTTCTGTAGATTCTCTCGAGCCGGCGTTCCTGTCGTCCGAGCTTCCGGCACTCTGCATCAATCCACGGAGAAGGCGGACGGTAGCGCGACTGGATGCTGCGCACCGGCAGAAAGGTGTCTATGAGACTAGACAACGCGGCCTCATAAGAGCTGAACAGCTGTGGCGTAGTGAACCCGGTGGACGACTGAAGATCAGCAAAGAGAGGATGAGCTAGGAGTGTTGAACGGAATGCAGAACGGTCAAGACTTTTCCAGTGACGGATCTGACGAACGGAGAGGAGAAGAGGCTCATAGATGAAGGGAACTGAGGCAGCGACGAGACCGTGGTCGGAGAGAACAGGAGGAAAGACAGTCACATCTGACACCCGACAGTCATCTCTGGTGACGATGACGTCGAGCCAGCCACCCAGCAAGTGAGTTGGTTCTTTGACATGTTGTTTAAGGCCGAACTTTTCCAGAACCGCAACAAATTCCATGGATTCCGAGAGCAATGAATCCTCTAGATGCAGGTTAAGGTCCCCGGTGAGAACCAGCTGCGTGTTGTAAAGCGTAAATTGTTCCAGTAGAGCCAGGAGCTCTCCGAAGAACGCCGACGAGGGAGGGAGGGAGGAGCCAGAACGGTATATGGCCAGGAGCGTAGTTGGACCACCCTTGGACGACAGGGAGACCGCGAGAGCCTCGAAGGTCGACGGGGTCCTGCCCAGCTCGATCCTCTTCGCCCTCAACTGGTCCCGGTGGTAGACGATCAGCCCACCTCCCTGTATAGCCTCACCAGTGTCATCTACCATCGGACGATCAACGAACTGGAAGCCAGGCGGTGCAGCGCGATGGACAGCAACGTCAGTGGAAGAGAGATGCCTAGACTCGGCGACGACCAAGACATCCGTCATTGTCCACGATAATGTCCGCTGTCGGCACGTATTTGTTTTTCAAGGAACGTATGTTGAGAGTAGAAAAACGGATGGCCGACGAGGACGAAGGCGAGGTCTGCAGGGCTCCGGTCGACTAGAAGGAGAAGACGGACATGGAAGGGACCAAAAATATGCCTGGCGCCATAGTCTGAAACGGAAGAACGTCTTACGATTCAGCCGGCAAGGCTGCGACGGGCTCGTGTTGAGCGACCGAATGAGGTCAGCGGACAGCTGGTAAACAATAGCGTACACCTGTGGGCGTAGGCTTGGCATGATAGGCGTAACAAAGCACGCCAAAGTAATCCCGAGTAGCCGAGAATAATCCAAAAAGCGAACAATAAACTCCGAAGACGATAAGAGAACTATTAAACAACTTCTATGCAAAGAGATATAATCCGAGACTTTGACAAATCAATTTATAAACATAATACTTATATAATTATATTCGTTTATTGAGGAAGACAACTCTGATTGGCACACCGCAATCAGGTACAATTTAATAGAGTTTAGAGAAATAATAGGTGTTTAGCTTTACTCATGGCGCAGTTGACCATAATGTTCAAAATTAATGAGGAATGGACTTTGTCATTGACCACTAGCATAGAGGACTCTAGGTATGAAGTTTTTATTGTCTTTGAATGGCAGCTGATACGGGAGCCGTCTGGGCCGAAGATTATAGCGTCTCTTGGCCATAGGCGTAGCTACATGGAGGCACGAGTTGCCTCCTCTTGCTTTTTTATATACTGGACCTTCTATTGATCAATGACCCCAATGACCAGGATTTTGCCAATGGTCTGTGAAGTTGCCTCCTCTTGAATTTAAGTCTGGCTACGTGCCTGCCCTTGGCCACCGGCGAGAACAGGCCCGAAGCAACCCGCCATCCGCCCTGGTCGCCATCTCTTCATATCTGAGAGAATTCACCGGAAGAAACCCCAGTCTCCGCAAAGGGCGAAGCATACGCTCGAGTCTTTCCCTGTCCTCAACCGAGGCGTACCTACCATGCTGGTGCAGAGTATACAGAAGACGCGCCACTGATGTTGCTCTTGCGACCTCATGCAGCGCCTCTGGTGGTAGGCCGTGGGATCCCAGTATTCTCAGAGCATATAAAGATCTTGAACATGCGCTCAGTAACTCGGACACGTGCAGGGTCAGTCGAGGATTATCCTGGATGGTGACTCCGAGGATCCGCATGGATGTCACCCTCTCCACGTCGTGAATCAGAACCGGGGCACGATGTTTCCTCGTCGAACAATCAACATTTAACATTAGCCGTGACTGACAATTGTTCACACGCCAGAGGCGCCGCACCTGAGAATGTTAATGGCACTATGCATAATGATAATGACAATATAGAAGATCCCAGATTATGTTAGATTAACAACAGGCAACAATACAAAGCCAGACCTTGGCAACTCATTAAAAAGTGGCCACGGAATGGTGGTTTCTTGAAACAGGACAAATGTCTAAAATGCCTCCTAATATGCGGCGGTGGTGGTGGTGAAGGATGAGGAGGAGGAGGAGGAGGAGGAGGAGGAGGAGGAGGAGGAGGAGGAGGAGGAGGAGGAGGAGGAGGAGAAGGAGGAGGCAGGAGGAGGAGGAGGAGAGGAGGAGGAGGAGGAGGAGGAGGAGGAGGAGGAGGAGGAGGAGGAGGAGGAGGAGGAGGAGGAGGAGGAGGAGGAGGAGGTGGTGGTGGTGGTGGTGAAGGAGGAGGAGGAGGAGGTGGTGGAGAGGGAGGAAGAGGAGGAAAGACTTCAATCGTTATGCTTTGAGACGTTTCATTTCCTTTGACCGTGTTCGTTGCTATGCAAGTGTACTTGTCTCCGGCGTCACTCTTAATCTCCAGAGTATCATTATATGCAACATCTCCACTCCTCAAATGTGTCCATTTGAATGTTGGAAACGGAGGTCCATTGGCAGTGCAACGGACCGTGTCGCCTTTATAATACTTGGAATGGCCTTTCCCCCTCATTAAGGGCTAACCTAATGACCAGTTTTTCCTCTTTGGTCTCTCGTTCTTTAAAGACCTTTCTTTTCCCCCGGGGTTTTCGTGCTGAGAACGCTTCTGCATAATTATTCTGAGAGAGGCGCTATATAAATCTTTAGATACAATACAATACAATAAAGACCAGACGTCGAAACATCGATGTTTTCAACAGGATCTGCTCCAACAAAGCAAAAAATGCAGACACACGCACAAACAAACCCACACAAACACGCACACACACACACACACACACACACACACACACACACACACACACACACACACACACACACACACACACACACACACACACACACACACACACAAGCATTCATCTTCCAAGAAGTCTATGTACACAACAGCAGTCCCGTCGCAAAACGAACAAAACCATCAACTATAGTGCCTTGGACATTATTATAACTCCGCCATAGAAATCATCACATTAGATAAGCCATAGAGGGGTTCTGCAGCTGGCGAATCAGATGCTGGATGGCGTAGACTGATGTTGGTCAGTCCCTACGAAGCTGCTAGGAGAAAGGAGACCGAAGGAGGTGGCAGAGGGAGAAAGGAGGGGAAGTGAGAGAGGGAGGGAAGTAAATACGATGTGCATGGTAATGGCTTGAATACAATACATATTACAAGTATAGCACACATGCACACACTTAGATATATAAACAGACACATGACACACACATGATTACATGTATCCAGTATCCATACAGCAAACTTGGAGCACTCCGGACTTCCCTCAGACTACTTTGTGAACAACTTATTACAGAGCATTAAATAAAGAGTGTAATCAGCTTGTTTGAACTCTCAACCGTTAGATCAGTAGACAAATACGTTAACTGCCGATAGGGCTACAAAGTTCCACATAGTCGATCTAGAGCCTATCTTCAGTTGCCTTACTCCAACTCTGAAAGCCAGAGCACCATCAGCGTTACCTCAAAAGTTCAGCTTCCAAAGTCTCTATTTGGAAAGGATTTTCTGAATTATTTTATAATTTTATGGACTTTTTTGCAATGTTCACATTCACAAAAACTTAACTTGTTTATACAAGAAAACAAAAATGTAATAAACTGCGCATTGTTTTGATAACTGATGCAATAGTAATTATTTCTTAATTAATTTCACTCACCTTAAAACCTTCTTTTTTCCTCGGAGTACCTCGCACTGGGAGCGCTTCTGAAAGGCTTATGCTACGAGAAGCGCTTTATAAATGATCAAATACAATACAATACAATATTATAATCGTTCGTAATGACATTTAACATCATATAGGCTAGCGCAGAGTATATAACTGAAGGGGCGCTATATAAATGTTCAATAACATTAAAATTACATTCCAACCAATTGTAATTGCAATTTCAAATTTCTATAGCACCACTTCAAGTTCAAAGCACATGGCAAGAATAATTGCCAGAGAAGCTCACGCTATTTGCAAGAAAGTCCTTAAAAATCTGAGCAGATGCGAGTTTTCACAAAGAAATGGCCGCTTTCTTTGAGCTGCATGAAAACCTTGAGATTACGATAACAATTTATGAAAATAAGGCACTGAACTCACGTGACACAATCAATTGCTGTGTGGTACAGACATCCAGGAAAGCAAAGGTAGTGTCATAGTTAGCCTGTGTATTGGGGAGAAAAGACGCTATACACACACGCGTTATATTCTCCTTTTTCGCAGTTCCAGTGAGCGTTGTCTTAACAGTTAGCGGTTGGTTCTCGTCCGTAGTCTCTGTTTCACCAACAGTCTTATTATGAAAAGACAGAGTCACATTCGATGGCTCCACGGATTTAGCCGGTATGTTGATGGTACACCAAAGGCTATAGCCATCGTCTTTATCCAATGCGTTACTCGTCACATTCGAATCACATGATTTTGCCACACCTGCATTACAAAGCAAAATTGAACAACTCCAGCTAAATGATTATATATTCAATATTACCATTAATATATTTTTTATTACTATTATTGGTGGGGCACGGTGGTTGATTGGTTAGAGCGCTTGGCCTGTAATGCAGAGAGTTTGGGTTCGAGCCACCACACAGGCGGTTAATCACTGTGTGGGGACCTTGAGCAAGTCATTCACTTGCAATTGCCATCAATGTTCTGTCCTATGGTAATCTGTTGTGCACTTCTGAACTTTGGAAGGATGGCTATATTAATTTTTAATATATATCAAATAGTTGTAGTTTACAATATTATTATACCGACTGAGCCAGAAATAATCCATCAATATTTACAAAATCTCGAAATATTGTCATTGTCAATGGCATACAAAAGCCATTGACAATGATAAATATAATTTATCGAATTATATTCATTACTACTTGTTATTCAGTAATATTTTTACCTAAGTCAGCAGTACTTAGTCAAAGTAGTGAAATATAAATAAATAATTTCAATAACAAATACTCTAGAAACTCCTTATAATGCAGTCTTTGAGAGCCATAACAAGAACCACTTAATAACGCATCTCATATACAAACATCTCATCGCATATACAAACCATTAACTGTGGCTCGAATAATTGTGGGATCCAAGTCCTTACAGTGTCATGTCAGAACCCTTGTGATAATGCAGCATGGTTCAAAAAGTCACCAGTGAACGATTATTATTCTAAATAACCAACACCAGTAATAATAAGCCAAACATTGGTTAGTAAACTGTCAGTCTTCGAGTAGGTCACACTTACTGGAATGCCTGAAGTGTCTAGTGGCAGCAGACAATACCGTTGAGAGTATAACTAGTCAGTGAAAGGGACCAAATTTAAGGAAAATAGATCCGTTCATCACCTATCATCTTTGATATTAACAAGGCCCGACAGTCACGTTATAAAATCAACTAAGCAGTCGCAACTGATGCCTGATAATTCAGCAACTGAACAATAATTTATTACTTAATTCACCAAGTAACCAGCCAACCAATCTCACCAGCCAACCTATCTAACCAGTCAGGCTAACTCTGTTCCGTGCTCACCCCTCATGCAAGGAGGTACCACACTCGATCAGTGGACACTGAGACTCTTGCTATGCCCCGCATGCGATCATTGTTAGACTCTCGGGCTTTCTTGGCGACTATAGTCCAAAACAGTGGAATTCGATGACCAGTTCAGTTCGATCTGTTAAATCTTCCATGTCGTTCATATCTAAACTTGACACCCATCTCCTTCAAATTGCATATATCCTATCGTAGCCTGGCTTCAGATGTCTCTGATCTTCCGGACATCGACCTCCTGGCTTCTCCAATGGATTACGATTTTTGATTGCGATTTCACTTGAAGCGACCGTCGACTGACATCTTGGACATTATGATAACGGCGCTATAGAAGTCATTAGATTAGATTAGATTAGCTTAGATTAGATTAGATTAGATTGGATTAGATTGGATTAGATTAGCTTAGATTAGCTTAGATTAGATTAGATTAGATTAGCTTAGATTAGCTTAGATTAGATTAGATTAGATTAGATTAGATTAGATTAGCTTAGATTAGCTTAGATTAGATTAGATTAGATTAGATTAGATTAGATTAGATTAGATTAGATTAGATTAGATTAGATTGGATTAGATTAGATTAGATTGGATTAGATTAGCTTAGATTAGCTTAGATTAGATTATATTAGATTAGATTAGATTAGCTTAGATTAGATTAGATTAGATTAGATTAGATCAGATAAGACGACTTACTAATGACAACCAGAATGGAGCTTCTTGTCTCTTCCCCAGAATCCATTGCTTGCATACAAATGAATCTTCCGGAGTCGTTAGTTTCCAGCTGCGTAATAGTTAGGCTGCAACCACCAGTGTTGTTAACGCTGTATCGTCGAGTGGAATAGAGGTCATTGTTAAGCATTCCTGCGCCACTCCGGTATATGAGTTTCGGTGACTGCAGGCCTTCCACCTTCTGCCAGTCGACCCTGTCACAGTTCGTATTGACCGTGACGCACTTCAGCGTAACACTATCACCAACTCTTTTCAGAGCATTCGCCGGTCCTCTTTGTATTTCTGACTGCACAGCTGGAACAAAATGCAAACCAAATGCTCAGAAGGTCATCGCATTTAGTGTGACCTTGCGCACGCTAAAAAGTTTTATAATAATAACAACAACGACAACAACAACTATAATTATAATAATAAATTTTAATAGTAATAATAATAATAACAATAACAACAACAAATGTCTCAAGCAATTGTTTGCCAGTAAACTTGCAGCCAAATGACATTAAAATCAGTCAAATGAAAAAGTCTTAAGATATGAATACAAAAAACTCCCAGACTACTACAATGCAACGTCGTTGCACCTTCTCAGTTTTTGGACCATCTCCCTGGATTAGCCTCTCTCTGGATCTGTATTCGTTCGTCTCTTGAGGGATGCTATTTGCACCCACCTATTTGTGCTCGTTAAAATGTATGTTTAATAATATAATTATTCCCTTGGTCCATTGGAGAAGCCCGGTTAATAACCAACATTTCATTTATCAAGTTCTCCTAATTCAGCAAAGCAGACAGACTGAGGAAGAAAATTCCAGAAACAATTGAGTAGGTTATCGTTTTATGAGTATCATGATTATAGTAACGGGTGACTATTGCGTCTTAAAGAAATGTCCAGCAATTGAAGTATTTGCATGTTAGGCTGCTTACTTACTTGTCGAAGCTCCAGTATATATCCAACACTGCCCATGTATCAATATCTATATTTAGGTAAATATAAATCTATACTGGGGCGGGGAGATGGTTGAATGTAACACGCTGGCACGAAAATACCGGATAGCCCCATAAAAACTTGACAAATTGTGCAAACTCAACCTTCCATTTGCTAAGCATGCAGTGTTGGTAAAATGAGCAGTAGGAGACTGTACGACAGATGGGCGCCTTGCAGGCTGCGGTACAGTTAAATTCGACTCCTGTTAAACATGTTATCATCGGTTAACACTATTTCATGCAATCTTACTGCGAACTTGTCATTTTGAATTAATAAACAATAAAAAATATCTATATATATATATATATATAATTATTTATATCGACGCGCCCATGTTAAAAGCAGAGCCACAAAATTTGAAACAAGAATATTATTAAAAGACTAAGAAAATGTAAAGGCATTTGCACGTGAGTCTCGACATTTTATGTAGCGCAAATCCACACATAACATAACAAAACAAGGGTCTTAAGTGGTTCAGAATACGTTTAGTCTGTTTAAGAAAATTAACCTGGAACGCTTAAAAGACCATTTTCCGTAGCTTCTTCTTAAAAGCCGTGACAGTGTCCACTGAGACAGTAGCCTACCATATCCAAAGCCATTCCACGAGCCTACAGCTCATGCACTGAAGAATTTCTGCACTAATGTTCCTTTAGGTTTCTTAAATAATTTATGCCTATGTCCTCGAGTTGCCTTGTTTCGTGCTAATTCAAACAACCTCTGCCACTGTAGTGCTTCCTTTCCGGTGATAGTCTTGCAAGCATCGATTAGATCTCCTCTGCTCTTCCTTCTAACCAATGTTGTTAGTCCACGCCTGTTCAACCTTTCTTCATAGCTCAAATCCGTGTAGCCCCAAATCATATTTGTAGCTCTTCTTTGCACTTTCTCCAGTTTTCCAGGTCTTGTTCAAAGTATGGACTCCACGCCTGGATGCAATATTCCAATTGTGGCCTCACCAGTGATTTGTACAATTGTGATTGTATCCTTGTCTCTGGTTACTATTGTCCTTCTTTTCATGCCTAAAATTGAATTAGCCTTTTTTGATGCTTCAGTACAATTAATCGCACGATTAAAATTTGTAATAACGCGATAAATTTTCGAAAAAGTTGAGCAGTCTTTTAAACTTGCGTAACCTATAAATTATTCCTTAACACCGCCACTACACTAGCGCCAGTCCCGAGCCTGGTGAAAGGAGGTGGGCGACATTAATCATCTTTGTTATGACACAGTGTCGTTGAACAGCAACTAACCAATCTTTTTGCTTCTTGAAACTCCGCCACTGCACGTCAGTGCGCTAGTGCCAGACAGTGCCAGTCCCAAGCCTGGATGAAGGATGAGGGCGACGCTAATGATTATTTTATCACACAGTGTCGTTAAACTGAAACTACTACTACTAAGCTAACCACTACACTATTGAGGCCCCTCATATCTCAAATAATTTAATCGAAACCTATCTTTTCGAATGTTACCTAATCCAGTCTAATTGACTGATATAGCGCTTCTACTGTAAAGCACAGGGCTTATAAGAAAACATGATTCTAAAATTACAATCCTTTAGAGTTAGTGGAGGTCTTTAGGTTCATGAGATAAGAAGAGAAAAGTAAGAAGGGCAATCGATCAGAAAAAAGATGGAACTTCATTCCTCACTTAAACGATATCACATACTTTGAAATACTCGTAATCATAAACTCCACATTTCCAAAGCGCTACTGTGGATATGTAAAGCTGAGCGCAGGGCACCAGCTTATTCACGAGCGTTGCGTCGTGTAAGAGGGGTCTTCAGTGCTACTAAGTTACTAAGTGAAGAGAGTCTGGTTGTCATAGACGAGAGAGAGAGACAGAGACAGAGACAGAGACAGAGACAGAGACAGAGACAGAGACAGAGACAGAGACAGAGACAGAGATAGAGACATAGACAGAGACAGAGACAGATACAGACACAGAGACAGAGACAGAGACAGAGACAGAGACAGAGACAGACAGAGACAGACAGAGAGAGAGACAGACAGAGACAGAGACAGAGACAGAGACAGAGAGACAGAGACAGAAGCAGAGACAGAGAGAGAGAGAGACAGACAGACAGACAGACAGAGAGACAGACAGAGAGACAGACAGACAGAGAGACAGAGAGAGAGAGAGAGACAGAGAGAGAGAGAGAAAGAGAGAGAGAGAGAGAGAGAGAGAGAGACAGAGAGAGACAGAGAGAGACAGAGAGACAGAGAGAGAGACAGAGAGACAGAGAGAGAGAGAGAGTGGGGAACGTAGCTGCGGGTTTCGCTGAGGAAAGAAAGCATGGAAAGAGGATGATTTGATTAATTATATGTTATTGTTGCGCTATTTGAGTCTTAAATTACTTATACACTTATTCACACATACACTTATTCACACATGCATACACTTATTCACACATACACTTATTCACACATACCCTTATGCCAACCTTAAAGTATCATAAAACGCTGGTTAATTGAACAAGCAGACGTCTTTGTTTGAACACCTTTAAACTGGCGTTCACCAGAAATATATACTTGTTATCTAATAATTATTCCACTATGTGTTGGCAACTATTGAATCTGCCCTTGCTGTTAAAATTGAGCGTTATCCGATTAGAAAAGTTCGAAACAACGCTACGAATAATTTATGTCAACAGCTTTTGATTCCAAGCGTGGCAAATGGTGGAGGGCGACGCTGGTCATCTTTGTAATGACACAATGTCATTAAACAGCAACTAACCAATGTTTAAGTTGAGTTCCACCACTGCGCGTCCATATCCTAGTGCCAGGAAGTGCAAGTCACAAGCCTGGACGAAAGAGGAGGGCGACGCTAATGATCTTTGTTATCACACAGCGTTTTTTAAACTGAACCTACTACTAACTTTTAATTTGGAAAAGACTGATCATCTTCTTACAAAAACTGAGACTAATGCAACATTGTTTGCTCTCTCTATTTTCTCCACAGTATTGTACTTGGTCTTCATAATGTACAACGTTCATCTTTAGTTCATGTGAATGGATGAGAACTGTTCGAAAAGATATTTCTTATAATTATCGTAAAGAGCTTTTGATGCCAGCTGATTTCGTTGAAAAACTGGGTAATACGACGCTAACTTTGCACACCTTTAAAACGCGCTCAGCCAACGCAATATATATCTCAACCACGTTCTCAGGATAATCTTGTTTAGTTTCTATTGTATATTTTGCAGTAACTGGGGACAACTGTGCTGAGGCAGCAGACAATGAATGCGTTTAAACACTTCACAACTGCGAGCGTTCTATAGCCACGCTGTAGTTGCTGCTAGAGTTAAACATCATCGCCATCATAAATATCGTCACCATCAGTTTTTCTTATTCCTCTCTTTGTTCTTCTTCATTGTCTCTGCTATTGCATCAGCATCATCTTCGTCGCCAACATCAACAGTCAGGTAAAGCAACGTCTGATTATGCTAAATACTGGAAACTACTCGATATTTTGCCTTCTGTCTCTCTGTCTCTCTCCATCTCAATCTGTCTGTCCCTTCTCATTCTCTTCCACCTGTGTCTGTGACTATCTATCGTTACCCTTTTATCTCTTTCACCCCATTTTACACAGTCTATAGCCCCTTCAGTCTAATTCTTCCTCGTTTCGTTCATACTTTACTCAAAACAAGGCAATGCAAAAAGTAGGGTTACAAATAAACTACAATTCTGTAAATATGGAACTACGGCCAAATAAATTTAAACTAAAACACTCATCTACCAAAAAATATTCATATAATGTCTTTAACAGTTGACAATAACCAGTTGAATTTAACTGTTAACATAAATGTCTAATAACTGTGCCTTTCAAACGAATAGAGATCGTTTCGCTCTACATCCGTTTTGTTGTTGAAAAATCAGGTATAATATTCCAAACACAACATGGCTTTCAACCTGGGCATTCCCCTTTTATGTCCCTCCTGAGTATGCAGGACAAAATTTCGAATGCTATTGAAAATAACGAATACTCAATAGGTATCTTTTTCGATTTAGCTAAAGCCTTCGATACCGTAAATCATAAAATTCTCCTTAAAAAACTAGAAAATTATGGAATACGAGGCGAGCAACTTAAATGGTTTATTAGTTACTTTGAAAATCGTCAACAGTGCGTCTGTTGCAATGGTGCATATTCGGACTTAAGAGCAATTGACTATGGAGTGCCACAGGGATCTAACCTCGGCCCTCTACTCTTTCTCATTTATTTAAACGACCTCCCCAATGTATCACCAATCATGTTTTTTATTTTATTTGCAGATGACACCAACGTTTTTTACTCTCACCGTTCTTTACAAACCCTTACTCAGGTCATAAATACAGAGCTTACTCTAGTGGCGGATTGGTTTTCTGCTAATAAACTAACCCTTAACCTAGATTAAACAAACTTCATACTGTTCAAATCCCATAGAAAAATGGGTCCCTCGGATGACTCGTTAAGATTATCCATCATTGGCATTCCTATTACCAGAGTCACCTCTACTAAATTTTTAGGTGTTCACGTGGACCAACATTTGACCTGGAAGGAACATATAAAAACTATTTCTGACAAAATTGCTAAAAACATTGGTATTCTAACTCGAACTGCATACTTGTTGCCCTCCTGCATACGCCTAAAATTATATTACTCGTTGGTTTACCCCTATCTTACTTACTGCAATATGGTATGGGCATCCACTTATGACTCTAGACTACGGTGATTAATTCTATTGCAAAAACGTGCAGCTCGTATCATTGTGGGAGTTCCAAGGTGCGTTCTTTCTGGACCACTATTTACTGACTTGAAGCTACTTAAACTAGAGCAGATTCGAGCATTACAAATTGGCCTATTTATGTACCGTTATGAACATGGTTTACTTCCAGCATGTTTTAAGGGATTTTTTCATCTAGGATCCGATGTTCATACTCACTACACCAGAAACTTTAACTCTTATCGCCCCATATATGCACACACCAATACTCGCTTATTTTCCATAAAATCTGTTGGCTCCACAACCTGGAACATGCTTCCCTCCCACATACGTTGTGCCCCGAACCTAAGGCACTTTAAAAAAATGCTGCATGCCTTCCTGATTAATGGAAATTAGCTATAACCTACCCTGCCGGATATTCTTTTTCACTGTTAGTTAAGGTTTTCGTTTTTTCTTTATTTTCATAGCGTTTTGAATTGTGTTAATAGTACTGTGTACTATGTACTATACTGTTTGCATTGCTGTATGAAACTTGATGTTACACTGTTTATCAAGGATTTAGCTATCACTAATTCGAATTTCTGAAATGTTGTTTTAGGTGTCCCTAGTTAGCGGGATCTTGATCCCTTTTGGGACTCCTCTTGCGGCCAATCCTGGTATTTTATGTTGAAATGTTATGTGATTTTATTTGACATGGCTTCAATAACAGAGTTTGATTGATTGATTGATATGCAAGCGCTTCTGCTCGAGTCCAGCGTGACCTCTCGTGTCTCGTACCATTCCCAATAGACTTGTATCCCATAATGTTTAGGCCTACCTACTTCTGCCTTTGATTTTGTAGAAAGGTCGTTAAACACCCGAAACTACGATTGGTAGTGCCAGTCCCAAAAAGGAGAAGGACGACTTCATCGGCCCTGTATGCCACAAGTTGTCATCATACATTGGAAATTACTATTGTCACCTATCTCACAGATTACGGGCCTCCATTGCGCCATACGAACGGTGAGAACTATTCGAAACAAGTATTCTCATTATCGTCAACGGCTTTTGATGTCATAAATTTTTTAAACGCTGGATAAAGCGACGCTCTGCTTATACACCTTTTAAAGCTTTCATCTTATGCTATATAAGCCTTAGCGGAGTTTTATTTGTATATGAAAACTGAGCTGCAATATGCCAAACTAAATCTTTGTCGACGGCAACGGCCTTTGTTGTCATAAGCTGTCGTTAAACTGTGGATCCCTCCTCCCCTATTTGTAATTTGTAACAACTTAGCATAGTCTTTTCTGTGCACTAAGAGATCTACAGTTATAATTGAATCTATTGAAACTTTACTTTAAACAATTATAATACATGTATGCTTGTTGCAGTTCTCATACATATTTTTTCGTTTCCATTATCTACTAACTTTCTCAACCGGGTTGCGGAGTGTCGATTCTTATTAATTAAACGAATGAGCTTACACATGCTAACTGACATTATCTTGCTATTGACAGCTGCATTGCACTACAGAAACTGTGAGAATGGTTCAAAAATAACTACATTGTGTATTGCATACTCTTACTTTAACGTCAAAACGAAGCTATATTATGCCGTAGAACTGCTTAAAATAATTTCTGTCGACGGTCTTTGTTGCTAAAAGATGTCGTTAAACTCTGTATCCATCTATACACTCGATTTAGAGGAACGAATATGTACTGTAAGGTCTACGCTTCTTGGAGCCACAAGATGTCGTTCAACACTAAATTATACTGCAATTTATGTAAAGTTCCCTTAGACACCTTTAAATCGTTGATACTCGACACTACATCTTTGTCGTTTCGTGTAAAATCTTAGATAAAACCTTTTCTGCTATCTATGTTGTATTATGCCACAGAAACGGTGAAAATTTCTCTTCAGAATAATTTCTGCCGACGTCAACTCTAAATGATATCGAACAATGTATTATTATAGGCGTACAGGCAAGCTGTGAAAACGCTTCTCATTAGCTACATTGGTTTGAACGTAGGCAGCGTCTCATGTGCCTCTGTGTAAGAGTACTTGCGGATCGGGATTCGCTTCCCGATTCTAGCGCCATTCCAGCCTAATACTCGAGCAATTCACAGTAAAATGAGCAGGGTCCAGGTCACATACGGTCGCTACATAAAATCTGTAGGCCTACATCTGCACTTAGTCTTGCTGTTGCGTGGCGCAATATAAACGTCCAATTACAATTACATCATAAGGGCCTACACAGTAACTGATTTTTGGACACATGAGGCGATTGGTTAGAGCGCTCGGCCTGTAACGAGATTCGATTCTCCCTACACAGTTACTCTTTCAGGACATTGAGCAAGCCCTTTATGCATAACTGCTCAGCGCCATCGATTCACGCTTTTGTAGCGCCTTATATGTAATAGAGGGATGACAACAATTCGGGGCGTGAAGCGGTCTGAAGGAATTAATTGCTGAAAATATTATAGTTTGATAGCCACAGCCCACATGTTCTTAAGCTAAACACTTTGTCTGTTTTCGGGTGATGCCAGTCCAAAACAAGGAGAAGGGAGACTCCAGGAGCGGACTCATCTGAAATTATAACATAGCATTCTTAAAGCTCTGTCATAATTTAAGCCTGGAGAAAGTAAGGCGTGACAACGTCTGGAAGTAATTAATAGCTGTTAATGTTATACTCTAATCATGCATACACCACGTATTCATAAATATTATGCCACTGTGTGTACTTGAGGTTCCTGGCGCCTTCGTGAGGTTCTGGTAGGGCGCTATATAAATGACCACATTGTAGTAATGTTTCTTATAGATTCGTAGCTGGGGCATCGACAACGACTAAAATGAGAAACCATTAACTATAACTGTAACTTTAACTAAAATAAAATCTGTAAGGAGAATAGCACTGGTTCAAGGTGCGGCCAAACTTCGGATCGAAGATGCCTGAAACAAGACAAGACAATAACAGGACAGGGTGAATAATAAAAAGCTTACAAATTGAATGAATTTATAGGAATGAAATTGATGAAGACAGATACAGAGGCAGAGAAAGATGCAGAAGGACAGAGCAATATGTACACAGACACACAGTGCGCATTTATTTTTGGAAAGATCAGACACTAGATGGGCCAGCACGTACAAACTTCATTTGCCTAGGGACTTTATAACACCTCTTTTAAGAATACTGTAGTCTAATAAATAGTCCTGACGTGCAGTGATGTTATTGTTACCTTAACTAGGCTACTGCAATCGAAAAGCAACTATCAATCTTTCGTTTTAAGTTCTCACCTTCATAAAAAACCTCGGGGCTACCGGTAGCGGTTGCACTACCGGCATATTCCGGTAGTGCAAGTCCGAAGCTTGCACAATGGAGATTCCCCAAAAGGCTCTTGAGCGACTTTTTTATTTGCATGAATATATGAATACCGCGTTGGTCCTTTTGCAGATAAGCATTTAACGGCAGCTTTTGCCCTTCATGTCGGTCTCTATGATCACTGTGAAAATGTAATCGGAATCTATGGATTTTTTCATAAAACTTAATTCATGGAAACCAGTTTATTCATAGGACGCAAAATAAAATATGATCGGTGAGGCAGAAATGGTCAGATTCATTTCCAACTTCAGGTATTTTCCGCTTAACGTGTCGTAACAATGAAGAATAGCAACCTCCTCTATTATCAATCTTAGGACGGGCACTATGAGAGCACGGGCACTAGTGGAGTTTTACCCAGACTTCGGACTGGTACATGCAAAAAAGCTATGTTGTTACTAAACTCTAAGTAGTAGTAAGCCATTGTTAAACGAAATCCTATATCTGCAAAGGCGTGTTAATTCTTTAAAGTTCATTGATATCAGTGGAGTTCATTTTCATATAACTTGCGACCATCAGTTTCGTTTGCTTTTCTCGTGGTTGTTGTTACATATCGCAGATTGCCTTGGACGACTAAACGGTGTGTGTATTTCCTTTTTAACGACTAGCTCTGTGGCAACAAAGACCATTAACGTCGCCCTCCTCCTTTATCCAGGCTTGGGACTGGCACTGTCAGAAAGCGAACAGTGGCGGAGTTAATGAAGTCTTGTTACAGCAGACGACACCGACCTTTGTTGCCACTGGAGAAGGTTGTATAATGCCATAATACGAACGGTAAGTAAGTAAGTAAGTAAGAATATTCTTTATTTGACTACCAGCAAACGCACAGTAGCTTACAGAAAAAATAAATAATACAAACATTTATGCAAAGTCATATAACATTCTCATAATAAAACTTCTTTTAGCAAAGGCATCAATTCTAGGTAGGGTGAGATCATGTGGTCTGGGTCGCGTATTGTATGGAGTGACCTTACGGGGAGGGAGGAGGTCGTGAAGGACGTGACAAGGGTTTGAGAGAATTGAACGGAAAAGAGTAGAATCAGCTCTAGAACAGTGTTTGTCGAAACTAGGAAAATCGGCAGGGAGTAAGCCTGAACGGGTCAATTTTCTCAGAATACCGTTAAGTCGTTTACGCTCCCCTACAGTGGCAAATCCCCACCAAACAGGGGAGGCATAAAGTAGCCGTGCGAGGGTAGTAGCTCTAACAACGTCAAAGAGACGTTGACCATGGAGACCGTGGGCGACCAAAACACGTAGCGCGAACATGGATTGTCGGGCTTTGCAGCATATTTTGTCAATGTGTGCCCCAAAGCCAACTGAGAACTGTTCAAAATTATTTCTCTCGACGTCAAAGGCCTTTGCTGCTTTAAGATGTCGTTAAACTGTGTTGCCGTCAACTCAACTCCCGTCCCTATTTTAAGAAGCCGTCAACAGTGGAGGTGCCAGGATTTCAGGTTGGGGGGGCTAAAGCTCCAAGCCCTTCTTTTTTGTCCCCTCCTCCCTGTGATTTACAGTGATTGTCCACTTTTGGGGGCTGAGCCGCAGTTAGGAGGGGGCTAAGCCCCCTATCCACTCCCTGGCGCGGCCACTGGCCGTCAAACGCTAGAAACTAATATGATGATACCTGTGTGAAGTACCTTCGATTAATTCTGTTGTAAAAATGCTGTACGAATACTGAGACCTGCTAAAGCATTTTTGCGTATGGTATTGGTTGTCAACAGCATTGGGTTGTTAAATTCCGAACGAATACTGAGACCTGCTAAAGCATTTTTGCGTATGGTAGTCAACAGCATTTGATGCCATAAGACGTCGTTAAACTGTTGGTTACCTTGGGTTATACGCAATGACTGTCTCTGTTGCTGTGGTGTTACCTGGGACTATTATTACGGACGGGATACGCAGCGGCAATATGTCAGCCAATCAGAGATCGTCTTTTCTGAAACGTCGCGGGCGATGTATGTGACCATCTATTTTTATATTACACTATCATCCGGGCACTCAGCCGGTAAATACTCTCGACGGAGCAAACGCAAACAAAGCCAAATGAATCATTCTCGACGTTGTTTTTAGTAATTTACAAGATACATACGTTGCAAATTATTTTTATTGAATTAAGTCGCTTTCGTTTCGTTACGACTATCGTCCAGAAAAGAAACGGGACTAAAATTGATCTGACCTGCAAAGGTCCCGGATGTAAAATCAGAGTCACAGACATAATCTAGGTCAATGACGCAATTTTCGTCCGTTTCGAATCCCTTTTAGTAATAATAGTCCCAGGTGTTACGAGTTAGAAGATTTGTGTAAATCATAAAGGATGATTGCGACGCTAACCATCTTAGGGTAACTACTCACCTACATGCGTTTGATAAGTTCAGAAGAACGAAATCCTCTTGAACCCAAAGCGACTAAGAAGTCAGAGCCTCTTGACCTCAGACATCGATCCAATCAACCACGAAGGATTTGAATAATCAAACGCAGTTAAAAGTAAAGAAGGGCGACGTCAACGGCACTGGCAGCCAAAACACCTTAAACACCTTTAAAAAAAAGTTTTACCGATGCTATATAAATTACATCAAACGTTGCCGATGCAATAAAACTATTCTCGAAGGTTATACTGTAAGTCATTGAGAGTCGTTCTATCACATACAGACAATTTTATTCACGCAATATATACCGTACTGACATCATAGTATCGTATTTTTTATGTACGATATGATGTCAGCTGCCGATGTTGCCAGGAGATGTAGCTAAACTGATGATTATTGGACAAATCGAAAGACCAATCTCAAAACTTCTATAGAAATTAAAGACGAGACTGCCATTTCTCGCACTCTGGTAGTACCAGTCCAAAGCCTGCATTAACCTGCGCAGGACGAAGACATTTTACGATACACGGAGGACGAAGAGGGGTAATTTTTTTCCCCAAAGCAATTTTTAATATCTCAGCTCATAGGTAAGGTACAATAAAAAATGAAGTATCAATTCTAATAGTTCTAAGGTCAAGGAATTGATCTATCCTAGTGAGAATAGTCTGTCAATACCACTTTCCAAGATGGCGGCCAAAACACAGAAATATGCATATTTCCGCTCATAGGTATGCTACAATGACAAATGAACCCTTCACTTTCATAGTTCCGAGGTCAAGGAATCCATTTATCGTAGTGAGAATAGTCTGTCAATACCACTTTCCAAGATGGCGGCCAAGATGGCCGCCAAACACAGAAATATGCATATTTCAAAACAGGGTACATGTATGCTACACAGAAAAGCCGAACCCTCCACTTTCATAATTTCGGGGTCAATGAATCCATTTATCGTAGTGAGAATAGTCTGCCAATACTAATTTACCTCTAAGGGATGGCCGCCATCTTGGAAAGTGGTATTGACAGACTAACACGATAAATGGATTCCTTGACTCGGAACTATGAAAGTGGAGGGTTCATTTGTGTTGTAGCTCTACTATGAGCTGAAATCTGCATATTTTCAGTTTTGGCGGCCATCTTGGCCGCCATCTTGGAAAGTGCACTCCCAAAAAATTATTGCAACTATTGAAATCGAATTCCACGGTAGATTCAGTACTTTATTTCTGATTACAGGTTACTTATGAAAAATATCTTTGAAAATGCATATTCACCATGAACGAATAATTAACGAACGAAACACCGAGGACGAAGAGGGGTAAATTTTTTACCCCAGGACACTTTGAACTCAAAAATCTTCTTCCCCAACATGACATTTTCCTGGCTTTGGCGTCAGATTATGTCAGAGGTATTAACTTGTAAACACATGGAACGTCAAATTATAACTGCCAACGGTTTGCTCCGCAATCAGCATTCAAACACCCCTGGGGTAATTATTTACCCCACTCCGTCCTGCGAAGGTTAAGGAAGAGGGTGCCGCCAGTTACCTTTGCTATGAAACGGTGTCGTTAAACAACTACATAGTTTTCCTAGTGTATCGTATGACATAAGGTCCACTTCTTCAGCCCTGATAGCCACGAAATGATTTAAACATATCCTAAATACAAAAACTCTCGTTTATCGGGTGGTGCCAAGGAAAGACAGGCTAGTCATCTTCTGCATTGTGACAAAGCATTCTTAAACAGAAACTTTCACAGCCTGAATTAAAGATGGGTCGACATAAAATTTCGTAAAATACTGCACATTGCGACGGTTTCTTTAGACGGGGGCCCGTGGCGCATTGGATAACCTCTGGCACAGAGACCGAGAGGTACCGAGTTCGAGCCCCCGTTGGGCGGATATGCTTTGTAGGCTGCTATTAGCGCCGTTGTATTGCAGGCTGTCTGTTCTGTTAGTAGTTAAGATTTCAAATTGCATAACATGTAAATGTACAGCGCAGTGCGTTTGTCAGGCGCTTATTAAAGAAAAGATATTATTATTATTATTATTATTACTCTATAAAATGGTTCACTGAAGCTATATAAACCTTAACCGCCTTAAATGTTTCGGTTACAATCCTTCTATCATTCTATATTATGTTCATTCATGAAATATGCAGATTTAATCGGTCTATAATTTATGTAAAAGCAGACGAAAGTTTTGATGCACATCACGACGAAGCTATGTTATTATCTAGCCTGTGACTGATATAATTATGAAACAATTATAATATCATAGGCCAGCGCTGAGAGCCCCTCGCATGAGCTACATTGTTTTCTCTAAACTCTTTAAAGACGCATTTTTTCAGCTGTTTGATGGCCACGTGTTGAGCGCTTCTGAGACTCTTAAGTGGCGCTTTATAAATGTTCTGTTACACTACATTACGTTACATTACATTACATTGGTTGGAGCGTAAGAGCGTCTCATGTGCCTCTGTGTTAGAGAAACTTGTGGAGCGGTTCGCTTCCAGAATCTGACTTACTTCAGAGATTTAAATCACAACTGCAGTTTATTTCTCTACGAGAGATTTGCAGAATTTGTAAGTCCTTCAGAACTCCCTGGCCTTAGCCATGACAAACTCGAAAAATATGAACATATTTCACCAATGTTTTTCATTGAACTGGCTTCCCGTCGAGCAAAACATCCAGTGAACAAGGGGGTTTGTTTAACAGCGTACGACATTTAGACACGGTAGCTGCAGTATGGAGAAAATATTATGTATACGAAGGAGAGCTCGGATAGTACAGGTTGCAGCCTCTATCCAGTCATGCCCCCGTCCTTCCTTTCTAACCAAGCTCCTTTGGTTCTCATGTCACTGGCCTCATGAAGGCAACATCACATACTTGATTATGACTATTGGTAGACGGTGCCTCTAACAATAGATGCTAATACGAAAATATAGACCATAATTGTTGATGGCGCAGGACTGGCCTTAAAAAGAGCTCTTCACAACACTATTCACGTTCTTTACTATCATTGTTCATGCATTCATCCGCTCTCGCATAGATCACTGTAATTCCCTTCTTGTAGGCCTCCCTAAGTTGAACCTCATCTCTCAACAATCGATTCTAAATACTGCAGCCAGGCTCATCGCACGTCTTCCTATAGGTTTGCTCATATCTCTATCTACATGTCTGAAGTCCTACACTGGCTCCCTATAACTTTCTCTTTCTGGTGTCCAAATCTCAGTTGGGCCTTGTCCCCTAAATATCACTCTGACTTTATGCGCAAACCTTTATCTGCTACCTCGCTTAGTTCGCTGCACTCTACGGACCGATTGGATCTTTTTGTCCCTTGGACCAGGACCGCTCTAACTCAACGCCGGTCGTTTGCTGTTGTGGACCCTTCTGCTTGGAATGACCTTCCACCTCCTCTGCGGGCGAAAGTATTTACTGGGTTCTCTGCTCATTCCCTCTTTCCCCGGTGCCTCTGCACTGAGAGCGCCTCTCAATAGTGCATAACTGCGAGAAGCGCTTTATAATTTAATGTCCAGATACGATACGATATGATATTTCTATACGGAACAGCTGCCAAGCGTTTACTCTCAGCTGAAACAGGGTAATTAATTAAAAGCTTAGAAATTGAGTGAATTTATTTGAATGAAATTGATGAGGACAGAAACAGAAGCCGAGAAAGATGCAAAAGACAGTTCAATCTGTACACAGATACACTATGAACAGTTATCTCTGGAAGGCAAGATATTAAATTGACAGGAACAACCAGAGCTTCATCTCATGCTGAATTTTTCAACACCTCTTTTAAGATTACTAATCTAATTATAAAGCTTCAGATATTCGTTGAGCATTTAGGCCGTTGAACCGTGAGCAAATTGAACATTTTACCTCAGGACAGAGACATATACATATTTTGGGTTTTGCAAGGACAGATTGGCCGCCATCTTGGATAAACATTCCAACACTATTGCCACTAGTTATCTCGTTCGAAGGCAAGATATTAAGTTTGACAGGAACATTGTAGACCTTTCATTTGCATTCTGTGTTGGCGGAATTATTCAACCATCTTGGATAAAATGCTTTTTAAGGGGTCACTTCGTGGTCGGATCTCTTTATAAATATTCAGCAATGGAAACTGAGTCGCGGTTTAAAAAGCAAGCATTTAGTCCGACTAATTTTGAGCAAATTTCAACATGTCTTTTCAAGTTCTCAACGTCATACAAATTAAAGACGAAGCTGCCACTGCCCGTACTCCAGTAGTACCAGTCCGAATCTTGCGTAAAGGGAGAGGGCGACGCTAGTCATCTACGTTATGACTAAACGTCGTTAAACAGAAACTACCTTGTTTCCTAATAATATATATCGTGCGACGTAAGGTCACAGCCCTGATAGCCACAAGATGATTTAAGACATAAAAATATTATCTTAAAATAAGAACGTTATCCGTTTTCATGTGGTGCCAGTCCAAAGTCAGAGGAAAGAGAGTTCTAGGCGAAGAATAATCTTCATGATGACATAACAATATTAAACAGAAACTTTCACAGCGTTTAGATAAAATAAGACGACGATATGAAACACCTATCTTATGACACAGCGCCATTAAAAACATCATACGGAAAAATGTAATAATGTAAGGTAGGTTCTGATTTAGGCAGGCATAACTTTCCTTAAACGCCGATTAATTAAACAAAGCGTAATGCTCTTTTGAACACCTTTAAAATAGTCCTCACATGTAGCATATATTTTTTAAACGCCAATAATCTTTGTGAACAATCTCGTCATCACGCTTTGACTCATAATGAAGGTTGAGAACTGCTCGAAACAACGTAATTTTTAACGTCAATAGCCATTTCGTCGCTACACTGGACAATGCGACGCTCACCTTTGCACACCTTTAAAACGCGTTCAGCCAATGCTATTGTATTCCTCAGCAACGTTTAATTATAAACTCCGCCACTGCTTGTTTCTGGAAGTGCCAATCCCAAGCCTGGATTAAGAAGGAGGACGACTCTAATCATCATTGTCCTGACAAAGTGTCGTTAAACAGCAACTAACTAACCAACCAACGTCAGTGGACTTATTGTTGTAATTGCCATGTCAACGGCCGTGACAGCCATAAGATAATCGTTAAACACTGGAAACTACAGTATATTGAGATGATACATGTTAGAAGTCACAACGATTTCATTTGGCTGAAATAAGCTGAACGATTGCTGAGACTGTGAGTCTATTTTTTTCAATCGCTGTCAGCGGAATTTGATGGCAAAAGAGGTCGTTAAACTGTTGGTGACCTTCTGCTGCTATGCTGATACGAGTCCAAAGCGTTGGGAAAACCGTAATGGAGGGAGGCGACGCTAACCATCTCTATCTTTGCACAGCTTGATAAAACAGAAACTACCTGCCTGCGTTTGATTGGTTAGACGAACAAAACCCTCTTAAACCAAGGGCGACACAGAAGTGAAAGCCTTATGACCCCAACCATCGATCTAATCAACCACAAAGAATTTGAATAATTAAACGCAGTGAAAGGTAAAGTAAAGCAACGTCAACGGCACAGACAACCACAAAATGTCGTTAAATACAGCGAAGCTCTCCTTAGACACCTTTAAAACATTGCTTGCCTATGTAATATCAAGACATCAAAATTAAAACTCATTCCGAGTCATTCGTATCAAACACCGTCGCTTAGCTGAAACTACACTACTGTATTTGTTATACATAAGCGTAGGGACCCTGGGCAAGTCCTTCACTCGCAATTGCTCATGCGCTTCGGCGTGAAACTCCGATTCAGCGTCCGCGCAGTAGTCGGGAGCGCCTCTGAATGGGCAATCTGGTAGGGGCGCTATAACAAGTGTTCAAATATAATACAATACAATACAATAAGATCACATAGAGGCTTCATTGCGCGTCATTACTCATTGGCTTCAATTTATGAATACACAATCACAACGAACATATTCCCATGCGGAACAGCTGCAAAGTGTTTACACCCAGCTATAACAGGGCAGAGAAATAATTTAAAAAAACGTTTAGAAATTGAATACATTTTTTGATGAAGACAGATGCAGAGGCAGAGAAAGATGCAAAAAGACAAAACAATATGTACACAAACACAATAGAAACACCTATGTCTGGTTAGATCAGTAAAAAAAATGGGACTGAACAACCAAAGCTTCATTTGCATAATTATGGAATTTTAAACACCTCTTTTATGGTTAGTTTCGTCTTATGAATAATTCTCACGTGCACTGGCAGCATTCATTGACACAAAAGTGATCGTCTTTAAAAACCATAAATCAACGATAGATATCGTAAGGTCTTTATCCTTATAAAAGATAATCGACGATAAAGAAATCATAAACCGTTATAATTATTCCGATAATATCTATATTTCCCACTACCGAGAAATCGTCTTCCTCAAATTTTACTACGGATGTGACATAGGCTATATAGGCCGACGCCATATTTTTGAAACTATCGACTATCTACATCATCTTCAACAAGCTAACGAACATCGGCGTCTCAAACAACTTGCAATAATAATCTTTTCTTTATTGAAGCGCCTGACAAACGCACTGCGCAGTACATTTACATGTTATGCAATTGAAACAATCTTGACATACTAACAGAACAGACAGCCTGCAATACACGGCGCTATTAGCAGCCAACAAAGCATGTCCGCCTACGGAACTCGAACTCGGTACCTCTTGCTCTCTATGCCAGTGTGTTATCCAATGCGCTATCGGGCCCCCAAATGATGTGAAACAAATTGGAGATAGTAGAAGCAGCGAGTGAGCGGTTGTCTGTTAATAAATGTATCGAAAAACAATAGAAGTTGAAACAAAATACATTTATAAATGATCAAATACAATACAATACTACCTTAAAATAAACACTTCGTTGTTTCTGAGTGGTGCCAGTCCAAAGTCAGTAGTCAAGGAAACATCCTCGTTATGACACAGTATTCTTAAACAGAAACTTTCACAGCCTGGATAAAGGAGGAAGGAGACAATAACACCTATTTTATGACAGAGCGCCACTAAAGAGCAAACTTCATACACAACAATTGTAATAACGTAAGTATGTTCTGAGTTAGAGGCTCTAGCCACCACAACCTATCGTTGAACGACGGTTTAGCTTAATATGTTCTATTTGGACACCTTTAAAACGATGAGAAGTGGCAATATATAAATCTCAAACGCGACTCTCAAATTATATTTCTGTAGTCAATCTTCTTATGTCATAGGAGAAAGCTTCGGAATAATTTTTGCCGACGGTAACGGCCTTTGTTGCCATAAGATGTCCTTAAACTAGAATTAGCCATTACTTGTTAGAGTGGAAAGAAAGACAGAGGTGGTAGACAATTAGACAATGTATGCACTTTGACAGTAGTTCATAACTGCGAGCCTTCTAGCCTCGCTATCGATGTTGTTGGAAGTAGACATTAATTTTTCGAGTGCAAAGACAGATAAAAGTGGTAGACACTTTGAGTCTGTTCTCATTAATATAAGTTAATATAGTTTAATTTAATTAATAAATGTGTTTCTTCATGTATTGAACTAACACGACGCTAAGCCAGATCAGCAATCGTTAGGTTGCAGACTTAATGAAATGTTATTATAATTATTATTTTAATAATTATTATGGCGCAGCATTCTCAAACATTTAGAATTAGAAAAGCAAGACGGCGATTATTAATTAACCCTTGAACGGTAACCTTTTTTTTACACCGGTCCTTGGTAACCTGGGGGTGTTTTCTACCCCCGGGGGTAACTACTGTTGTTTGTGAAGTAGGAACGAATTTTTCTAATTACAACGATACAGTACATCATAGTTTGATAATATTCTTTGTATTTAACACGGATATTCTATGCAGATGACTGACGTCATTACTATAATGACGTCATTGCGTCGTTATAATAAAACCAACAGTCGGTTTTGCTAATATTTCATGTTTATTGAATGTGTTTGCGTTACTATTACCATTTAGCATAACTATTACTACTACAATTTTTTATGGTCATGGCTGCAAGACCCAGACGGCTCAATGCAGCTCAAGCCACTGCTTCCAAACTAATTCGTCCTTTCATAGAAATGCGTGCCAATGTGCCAACAATATCACATCAGCCGTCTGTTGCTAGTGCAATGTTGTCTGTTGGGGTGCATCCCGTGTTACTCAAACCGGAGTCGCAGAAGTCGAGAAAGCGTGGTCGATGTCATGCGTGCCCCAGAAAAAAAGATGTAAAAGTTGAAAACCAATGCACTGAATGTGAACAATTTGTTTGTCAGCAGCATGCTGAAAAGAAGCTAATATGTAAGAGATGTAGGCCTACAATTGAAGACGTCTTAGAAGACAGTCAGTAGAAGATGAAAGGCATGCTGTTACATTTATGGTTGCTGACATGTAGTGTACATAAAAGATAACATTACCTGAGCTTTTATTTCGTATGTTATAGGTTTATAGATAGCATTATGTTATTTGTTTGGATGTGGACTAATGAATTTCAGATTCTCCTTTGCTTGAAATAGTATTATGCAATTATTTTTTCTTCATAACATCGCGTTTTTCGCCGCCATATTGAAAATATGTTAAATATGGTGACAGTATGCACAATGTTTTTTACATAATTTGAAGCATGGTCAATGTCAGGAAAAGTCACCAAAAGCGATTGTAAAAATTTCTAGAACTTCCTTTAATAGCAGCAGTTATAACAGTCTGGGGGTAGAAATTACCCCCAGGTTACCGTTCAAGGGTTAAACACCAATCTTAAAACACAGCTTTGCTTGTTTACTATTTAACGACCACTGTGTGGTAAAAAAGACCATTAGCGTCGCTCTCCTTCTTTATCCAGGCTTGGGACTGACACTGTCAAATTACAAACAGTGGCGGAGATCTAAAAAAACACAGCATCATAAAAAAACAGACTTTATACACCAACATTGTAATTACATAGGGCAGATTCTAAATAACAGAGACTGTGGAAACCACAACTTATCGTAAACAACGGTTAATTAAATCAAGTATTATACACAACTTGGACACCTTTAAAACGCAGCATATCTGCAATACATATATAAGTCAAATACGACTCTAAAACTATCTCAGGTCTGTTAGCCCGTGTATTATGTCATAGGAGAACGGTTCAGAATAATTTTTGCCACGACCCATGTTGTCAAAAGATGTGGTTAAACTATAAATAGACATTACTTTTGAGAGTGAAACGACAGACAGAGGTGGTAGACACTTAGACAATGTATGCACTTTGACAGTTCATAACTGCGAGCCTTCTAGCAACGTTACAGAGGATGCTAGAATTAGACATTACTTTGTAAAGCTGAAGGGCAGATATTTACAACCCGTTCGTATAACTAAAAGTTAAAACAGTTTAATTTGTTTTAAAACGATGTCAGCCGCATGCTATACAATTGCTAGCGCAGAGAATGCCTAAGATCAATTTTGCTTCTGCGTGGTGCTATATAAGCATTCAATTACAATTACATAAAACGCAGTAACCGAATGTGTGACACGCTAGACGGTTGATTTGAGCGTTCTTTTTAAACACCTTTAAAACGATATCTGGACATTTCCCCGGACATTTCCCCTTCCCCTGGACATTTCCCCGACATTTCCCCGCGGACATTTCCCCAGGACAATTCCCCCATCTCCTTGGATCACTTACCCGGCATAAATATTGATTAGAAAGTTTCATTTTATTGGCTGTACTAAATGCTGTATTAATTGTCAAGCAATGTTAACTTGCAATAATATTTAGAGTTTTTCTTATACACGCATGATTATAGGATGAACTTCACATCTTGTGTCTAAATTGTCTCTGTTTAATAAATTTCCGTGAGTAGGGGCCTACTTTGCACACGTTGAAATTATGTCACGAAGAAGCTATAACTACTGCAAGCTGTAAGTTTCATAGTAAATTCGTATAAAATTTCATGTATATAATTATGTGACGATTTAGGTCGCTGGGTTCTTGTGGGTTTCTGTCAATGAATGGTGTGCAACCTTTGCTGTCAACCGCTAGAGGCGTTGCCATAGACCGAAATGGATGTTACAGTAGCGGGACTGAGAGAACTTGTTTGTTGCTCAGACAGTCACCGAACTGGTTTATGGACGGAACTTTTGCTGTCGTGACAGAGCTGTGTTTTTTCAACTCCATACTCTTCATGCTTTAGTGAGTGACGTTGTCCAACCACTTCTGTACTGCCTTTTGCCATATTAAAACATAAGAATACATTATCTTAATTTTTATATGTTTTCAAGTTGTGCCAGTTCAAAGTCAGAAGAATGGAGAATCTAGGTGCGGCTTCATCATTGTTATGAAATAGCATTCTTAATCAGAAACCTCAACAGCCTGCATCGAGAATGACGGCGACATTACACACCTGTCGAATGACACAGCGTCATTTAAAAAATCAGATTTCATAATTATACACAATTTATAATAATGAGAATTAGGTTCCAGGCTGGATTCCCACGCAACCACAGCTTATTGTTCATCGATAGTTAAGCTTAATTAAACAAAGCACTATGCTGTCTTTGGACACCTTAAATGGTGATCCTCGGAAAGTTATATAGATTTTTCTAACTTCCTACTTATTTATCAGCGGGAGCTTTGCTGTTTGCAGACTCATATGACGAGATGTCATCGTGAAACATAATTATCAAATTAATTATTGGAAAAAGGCTGGCAAGGTTCAACACTGCTTCAATGCAAACCATGGCGCATTCAACTACAACACAGTCAAAGAATAATAATAAATTATGGTCTGCGGTTGGCCGAAAATGTCGGAGCCATGGGCGTCCGCAGGAATTTTTCCAGGGGGGGAGCAAACTTTTAAATAGTTGTCACAGGGACTAAATATAGGGCGTCGAAAGCAACCGATCGCTCCACCGTTGACGCTCGCACCCATCGGCGCTGGCTACCTCTCGATAATTAAATTTGATATGACTTAAATCTGACCTTATTCTTCTAATAACAATAATTATTGCAATCGTCTGGAGACGTTATATTTTTATGGAATTCAATTTAAACTTTTACTAAGTTCATGCCAATGCAGCCAATCGACCTATATTATTCTACATAGCCTAATAGCCTAATATAATTTATCAGTACTGCATACTTTCTATAGACTATGCTAACTGCAGGTTTACTTGTGGGCAAGTACTGGGCAACGTATTTATTCGGTATGCACAGCCAACGCAAAAGAAAAAAAAACGTTAGTTAATAATTAAATTATTATATTTAGCATAATTAGGCTACCACGAAACTGAATGTGGAAGTTAAACACAGGGACACTGTCAATTTTATTACATTAGGCCTGCTCATTGAGCTTATTATATAAAAGAAGCTACTGTCATTATTTTATAAGATTAGGACCTATAACAACCAGCTTCCGACCTGGAGTAGAGTTTGCGCAAATATTCCCTTACTCTGTATTTCCTCCCTCAAAGTAGGCCTAATACGAGCAAACCTACCTTCCCAGTCGAAGGCGGATTTGGTTTCGTTCAGGGACAGCAAGACAACACACGTGAAATGAGTACGGAGACAGACTTTATTCAGCGCTCACTTTCAAGAGAACGTAGGCTCAGATGTAGCCTACACGTCAAACCACGAAAGAAGTTTCTTCGACCCTCAACGGCGTCAACGCAGTCGATCCTCACAGTCCTACGAAATTGTCCTACTCAGAAGTGCTAGTCTTTTCCGTTTCTGTCACACCGCCCGACTGACTCACAAAGCCTAGTACGGTAGTAGAAGTTTCAGTTTAACGACCCGTGCGACAACAAAGACCAATAGATTCGCATTCCTCCTTCATCCAGGGGACTGGTTCCGAAGAGAGCGGGGTATGTTTAAAAAGTGTAGAACGTGCGTTAACTGGCATCTAAGGGAAGAATCTGATTACTTAGAGACTGTCGCTCCGGCCAGTGTCAATTAGACCTATATATATATTTATGTTGGCCCCTATATACATGTACAATTGTATATATATGTTACAGGCAATGTGTAAAATCAGGGATTTTGTAAAATGCCTGAAATTTTTAGGCAATTTGTAAAATCCCCAATTCACTCGGGCACTTTGCAAAATCCCTGAAAAAACCAGGGATTTTGTAAAATCCCTGAAATCTGATGATGAAAAATTTGACAGATTGCCTGAAAGTGACGAAAATTATCGAAGTTTTACAAAATACCTGAAAAAATCCTTTAAATCTGATGATTACAGGCAATGTGTAAAATCAGGGATTTTGTGAAATTTTTAGGCAATTTGTAAAATCCCCAATTCACTCGGGCACTTTATAAAATCCCGGGATATAAAAAACCAGGGATTTTGTAAAATCCCATAAATCTGATCATGTCCGCCTTTGGCTGCGTGTCCGACATGTCCGCCGGCTATGTTTCAAGTCATGTGGTCGGGGCCGTGACTTGTTTGTTCCCTTCCCCTTAGGAGCCTAAATAGAGCTTTGAGTTGTCGTGACGGATTGTCAATTAATAAGAATAAATAAATAAATAAATAAATAAAATAAAATAAATAAATAAATATAATTACATTTATTTATTTAATCAATTAATTAATTAATTAAATTTAATATATAAATAAGAAAATAAAATAAAAAATAAAATAAAAATAAATATAAATAAAAATAAATAATTAATTAATTAAATTATTAATTATCTAATTAATTAAATGAATTAAATAATTAAATTTATTTATTCATATAATTATTTATTTAATTTTATTTTTTTATAAAAAATAAAATAAAATAAATAATTATATAAATAAATTTATTTATTCATATAATTATTTATTTAATTTTATTAAATAAATAGAAATAAAAATAAATAATTAATTAATTGAATTATTAATTATTTATTTAACAATTTATTAAACAATTATATGAATAAATAAATTTAATTTTATTTATTTTTATTTTTTTTATTATTTTTATTTTTTATTTTTTTATTTATATATTACACTGGACCAAGAGTTAACCTTTGCCCCTCATATAAACCGCCTCTGCCGTGATTCTTACTATTAGTTACGCCAGTTCCGCACTGTTACTCGCTCACTTACTTCGAACTCCACCGCAACACTCACCACTCTTTTATCACAGTCCGACTTGATTACTGTTGCTCACTCTATGCTGGTCTCCCAGCTGGTCGGTTGGGGTGCCTGACCCTGGTCCTGGGGTCTGCCGCACGCCTTTGCGGACGTATTCCCAAATTTGGCCACGTCTCAGGTTATATGCTGGATTTTGTCATCGTATTAAGCACCACTATCTAATGACTAAGCATCAATCGATGGCATCGAATAATTGTGAGTGAAGGACTTGCTCAAGGTCCTTACACGATAAACATCTCAGAGGATGAGGTTCAAACCCGAACTCTCAGCCACTGTGTCCCACAAAATCTTCAAGATCGTCATCATCGTCAGTTTATTTATCAGTATGTCCATTAAGTCCCTTTCGTCGCATATGAATAACGACAAAAAGATTCGTTTCAACTTATGGCTGTCAAACAAGAAGGTGAGTCCTTTGCTTGGGATGACTCAGTGAGCGGATTTCAACGGAATTGTAACTGTAAACAACGATTTATATAGACCAAGGAGCCCAGGATAATGGCTGCTAAAAGTTGGACCGACCACAGTGATGCTTTTACGTTGCACTGTGGATATTCAGGCCACTGGGATGACCAGATATCTTTGTATAGTAAACGAAAGCAAACGCACAAAATAAAACTACTTTAGTGGCTGCGAAACACAAGTAATCGTGGAAAGGTAGAGAAGCCAACGTTACGTAACATGCAAGCAATGAAGGCCACTAGGGTACAGGAAAACTGAATCATCCCGATATATTCAAAGAATATATCCAAAAGAGAACATTCCTGATAAGCAAAAAACCAAATCGTTAACAATTAATTATTAAACGAAATATAGCCTACTTATCAAACACATGCCTCTATAATGAACGCTACACTTATTTATCGAACACCACTGACAGAAAATCTAAAGTAACAAAGCATGTAAAACTCTGCATTTTTTGTTTAGCCGAGTCACTAGGCCTAAATCGCGCTTATGAAAGAGAATGATCAGATATCGAAGACAAACTTATTTGTGCCATTCAAACACTATGTACTACACATTGCAGATTGCTAATGAAGATTTACACAATTAAAAAGCTAGTATATGATGAGAGGGTGATGCATGTACGTAACTAAACAAATGAAAATTCCTGTTAATAGGCTGTTATATCCAGCCAGTCATGCTTTGAAAGGCACTTTTATCCATTTCTCATGTTTAAATTATGTCTTAATCAAGTTCAAGAGGACACTGGTGAATCTTTTTATTTTTAAATCATGCTTAAAATTGTACGTATGAACCTAATGCATTCAAATTATGTTATAACTAGCATTTTTTACCCGGCTTTGCCCGGGTTTTCTCCATGCGTAATTTTAACGGCTGCAAATAAAGTCTACTTACTTACTTACTATATATGCTGAAGTTGCTTCAAATATTTGAAATGTCCACATAGCTGAATGGCTACGATATTTAGAGGTGAAAATAGTTTCCCCCGTGTATTTGAATTTAATTACCTGTGCCTGCAGTGCTGCCCCGTTTAGCATTTGAATTTAATGTTGAATAAATGACCACGTCGAAATTAAACATTTCCGTAGGCTATATCGGAATTTAAAGTAAATAATGAGTTGAAAATTATAGTTCCGCACAGGTTATCTCTACCTTATATAGGCCTATTATTTGTTCCCCGGGCTAAATAATAATTATAATAGTAGACGAAGCTTGATCGTGTTCCATTGCAGCCCTCGTAATTTTTCGGAGCGGAGCCCGTGTTTTATTTCGATTGCGCCTGATTTGCATAGTTATCCTCGCATGACGTAAGACAACATTTCTCTTACGTCACGCCGCTCAAGCGAGGTTAAAATATGCATATTAATGGACTCCGTTATTGGTATTACGGAACCTCATAATTTCGAAGTTTAAAATGTCCATATATCAGCGTTTTTTGCGAGCTCAAAATAGTCGCGTTGACCTAGACGTGGCGTAATAATGTTACAGACAAACATACAAGCATACGGAAGGACAACGTAAACAGACTTCGCCTTAGGGGTCTATAATATAGATTATCGTGGAAAAGACACTAACGAGAAATCAATGAAAGGTCTACAACCGACAAGTAAAAAGCTGTTGCATGTCCGGAGAACAAACCATTCCAGTTTAAATAAATTAACATCCAATCATTCATGTTTAAAAAATTAACAGACGAAGAAAGTTAATAGACGAAACGTTAACAGTAAAACCGGATAGAAACATGCTGTTATAAACAGGATCTCCATCTAATTGACGTATAAACAGCTTCCTGCAAAGTCAAAACAATGCAATCATGAAACAAGATACCGGTAACTTTACTAATCAGGTCCATATACGGGAGTATAGCTAAGCTATGAGTTATATCATGCCCTATAGTCACTATATAGTGCTATACCGACTTCAAAGATAGAAACCCTAATAAATTATTTGTGTGCTGTAACGTGTAATGTAATACATATATGTCTGGGCATTTAATATAGTACCTTACGTATCACACAATTTATATAGAGCCTTTGCGATATTATCTACTCAGGAGCACTCGTAGCCCACTCAGCTCAGTTGCAACAGAACTGAATCTGAGTTTAAGACTTTCGCCAACTCCAGAGTCTGAAGACTAAATCGAACATGAGTCAAGATAAAGTCATGTCTCTGTGGGGTCCTTTAAAGGCGCCATATAAAAGCAAGGTAAACACATATACAGTTATACACATATATCCATGTACAATTATTGTCCATGTTGAGACACACGTATATATTTATGCGAGATACATACCAACAATACACATTGTCAGACGCATACCAGTATGTACACACACACACGCACACGCACACACACACACACACACACACACACACACTGTATATGCCATACATACCGGGGCATACATACATACGAACAGTTTCACTTTTAGTGATTTTCTTCTTAGAAACGATATGCCCTGAATGAATCTGGTATGAACTGTTGCAAGTCTCTTTTCAGGATACATCCTCATCCCACATTAAGTTGCATCTGTTAGGATCAATTTCACAGTCACATGGACAGCACCTTAGCAGGATACTTACTAGGCACTATAGTAATTATATATAATTATATAATTCTTGATTTATGTCTTCTGTAATTTGTGTTCTTGTGAATTGTTGAATCGCCATAACATGCACATGTACAGCGAAGTGCGTTTGTCAGGCGCTTCATTTAATATTATTATTATTATTTTTTTTTAAATTTTTTAAATAATAATAATTATTATTATATCCACGCATTAGTAAATCATTTAGGACATTGCTATAATGTTCTTGTACTGCTATTAGAGAAATCATTGCGTTAATTGTGACAGGCTAAGAGAATAAAGAATCGAGTAAGACTTACTGGAGCATCATTGCTTTTCGGAGGGAGGCTCCGCAGGCCCCTTCTCATACCCCTTCTCAGGCTCGCCGATCGAAAAATCAGTCGATGGATCGTTTGCCATCTCACTACATAAATCAAAACAACAAAAGTGTCAGCACCATCAATGCTCAACTACTGCAGCCGATTAGTTAGAGCTCTCGCCTAGTAACGCAGAGAGTACGGATTCGAGCGACCGCCTCTGAAATGCTTACTGTATAAAGACTCTGAGCAGTGAGCAGTTCTTCACTCACTCAGAGCACTGAGCAGTGAGAAGTCCTTCACTCACAATTATTGCTCAGCACCATAGATTGATCCTTGCTCATTATAGTGGCGTTCGACAAATGCACAATAAAAGTATAATAATAACCACATCAAGGGTCGCATAATACTGAATACCAAATACAAGAGAGACTTGCTACAACACAAATCAATAAATAGTAAGGCTTTTGTATTTGGCATATCAGAGCAAAGACCGCAGTGAGGTATAACAATAAGATATTGAATACATGGACAGTGACTGCACTACGTTTGCCAAACTTTGGCACTAACGAGCCTCAAAGAGGTGAAAACTACCCGTACAATTTTTTCATGACCATTCACTAGTCTTCGGAACATTTCTTACAACATTATGCTGCCTCTCTCTCTAGATTTTCAGTGGTGTTTAAACTCCTTCCTAGACTCACAATATGCCATTTTTATTCAATTTAGCCATCTTACAGGTTTGGGGCACCTCGCGGGGAAAAGGGCTCATTTAGGGACCGTGAATTGCCCCGGAGAGTTCTCTAAATAAGAGTAAAATTTGCAAATGTTCATGGCTTCCATCAAAAGAGTAGCACGCAGTGAAACTTGGTATTCAGGTAAGCAACCCCTACAGCGTGGTTTGTGGGCGGGGAGCCGACTGGTCAGAGCGCTCGTTTTATAACGTGGAGCGTACTGGTTCGAGTCTCCTGCCCTGAGACGGTAAGTGAGTAGGGACCTTGAACAAGTACTTCACTCACAATTGCTCAGCACCATCGACTGGATTCATGGTCATTAGATAGTGGCGCTTAATAAAAACGTAATAATAATAAATCCAGCAGTTTGACAGCTGCTATATTCATGCCAACGTTTAACAGAGACACGTGGAGCAGTCACCACTGATGTTTTAGTGGATACCCATTATGTAGAATGTCTTCCCTATTTTGATAACACAACAGAAACGTCACCCCAGCACTCACTTGATTTCAGTACGAGTAAAACATGACATGGTACTCACCCATTTTTGTCTGTAAATGAAAAAAACAGGCAAAAGATTAAGTTCATAGTTTACACTTGCTTATCGTGAACAGTTAAAACGGTTATTAGCATCCAATACTGAGGCAGGCCAGTCCTCGTGCCAATGTCACGAGACAGCTGTCGGAGTGTCGGTATCAAATGTTAGTCAACTTCTTTGACATTTTACAGTCAAGTTTACTTCCTAGTTATATCATACGCGATGACCCTTGAACAGATACCCTAAATCACCAATTTGAACCCATGAGTGCCATGACCTCTCGCTTACCGGTCCTTAAGCAGTGACAGAAGTGAAATTTCCAATCCCACGGCAAAAACGAAAGACTGCACAGAAGTAGAAAGAAAGGAAGATTTAAAGAAAATATTTCATTACACTTTCAACAGCCCTAAAAACTTGAAATTTATCTATCTAACAGAATGCAAAATAAAAGGTTTGTCTTCAGCTGAGAATGTTTCTTGAATCTAATTTTAGCCTTTCGCAGTTGTATGTGCCAATTAGCAATACATGGCATGTGCTTAAGTATCCAATAAAGGCACTACACTACAATATATCTAACTGATCTAAGCAAGAGCTGTACAATGCTCATACACAGTTGACATGCTTGTCTCTTAGGCAAAGGGTTAATTCTCAGCTCTAGCCGGTATTAACTCTAACTGCTGGGTCCGAGGTAAACCCAAACAACTTGCCAATGGTCAGTCGCTACTTCCGCATCTTTCTTCCAGTAGGCCTATTAGAAGTCTCACGAGGTCCAATATGGGTAGGCCTATCCGTTGAATTGAGCGCGCACATTTCGCCGACCTTCATCTCAGCGACCTCAATTCGCCGCCGCGAAACAGAGCGCCGACACAATTTGGCGCCATCAAACACAGCGACTACACAATTCGCCGCCATTCATTTAAGCGACTCTTATGATAACAATGTCAAAGTTTATTTTAATGATAAAACGTTCATTTAATCGACTCTTATGATAACTATGTCAAAGTTTATTTTAATGATAAAACGTTCATTTAAGCGACTCTTACGATCAGCAGATCACCGACCTGCTACTCTTAACGTATTCGAGAGACATCTAAATGCTAGACAGTTAGACACTGACTTAGACCTATGTCGTAGTAAAAAATACTTCAATGTGTCCTCATTTCGGTTCATGCACAGGTTTTATAGACGCCAAACTCCGCCTTATTAAGAACAATGTTGCTTTGATTTTGCGTTGAAGTTCTAGTCAAGAACACGTGTTGTTTACGCCCGGTATTTAGTATTGAAGCAGCGCTGAAATGAATGGCGGCGAATTGTGTAGTCGCTGTGTTTGATGGGGCCAAATTGTGTCGGCGCTCTGTTTCGCGGCGGCGAATTGAGGTCGCTGAGATGAAGGTCGGCGAAATGTGCGCGCTCAATTCAACGTAAACCTCCAATATGCACGCGTCTGTCCAATGCTGTGATTTCGGAGTCCGATTTTGCTTAGAATCTACCATCGATTGAATAATTCATTCATTCATTTCAGAGATTTATATAGCGCCCCTTCAAAATAATCTACTCAGGCGCGCTCCCAACCCAACCTCTGCTAAAGAGAACATTCCTGAGGTTAGAGAAGAACGTGGCCGCAAGCGCTCTAGGCATTAGGCGTAGATCCGCAGGGAGCCCATTCCAGATTGCAGGGCCAGCAACAAAAAAGGCACGACGGTGCATAATAGATGCCCGTGCAGGGCCGGCCTTAGGCACAGGCAAAGCAGGCAGTTGCCTAGGGCGCCACAATCTAGGGGGCGCCATTTTCACAAAAAGTGTATTTTAACAGTTTTTCACTTTTAGCCATTTTTCAATTAAAATGATTATTTTCATTTGAATTCAAAAGTTTTGCGTATGGAACAAATTTTAAAACAATTATTGGTTTCATTGCACCTTTTTAAGTAGACCTAATTCAATTTCGACACCCCAAAATTTTTATTTTAACCATAAAAATTCTATTATTCACGCGTGTCTGTACTCTGTAGTTTGTGTTTGTAACAGACCTGACCGTCCGTTTACCTGATGCCGACATACATAGTGACAGCTTCGACTGAAAATGCCAACAATACGTTGAAGAGATATTGCAATAATATTATAATATATGTAATCTATGAAGCTTTATTTGTTGACTGCTGAGCAGACATCGCAGTTGCATCAACTAAGTTTATTTACCTGTAAAAATCTGTACATTTACAATTTAATAACAGTTTTCTTAATTATATCTAAATCAATTTATAGATTTGATCTTATAAAATAAAAATTGTAATTTTAAAAATTAGGTAAAGCCCTGTGAAGCGACAGAAGTTATCGGGTGCTCTAAATTGTAAGAAAACACGACAGAGAAGTTGTATCAAAAGGATGGCTTTTCAACTATCTATTTCAATGAAACTGAAACTACTTTAGCTGTTAGTGTTAGTGCCCAGTCATCACTAGTAATTCGTTTGTAAAATACTAGTATTGATGGTATTTTCTTAAATTGCTTTCAGCTTTATAAACATACGATTTTGATAAACTGAAACCTGTTGGTGAAAAACTACAAGCAGAACAGATTTCTCATTACTAAAACAAATAATTTTTTAAATAAATATTTTTTCTTTTTCGGTAATTTGAATTTTTCAGAAGGCCTACTTCGAAGTCTTTTTGCTTGTTAATTACCATCCCTCCAAATTCAAAATTATCCAGGGTTGAGTGTACTAAATAAAAAGTAATAATAAATAAATAACTCAGTTGAGCGTAAATCTTTTGGCGGGTTCATTATTGAGTTGTGACGTGGGGTGGTCCGTGGAGACGGGATCATAGGGCGCCAAATGTATCCTTTGCCTGGGGCGCAATTTGGGCTAGGGCCGGCCCTGTGCCCGTGACCGAGGAACAAGAAGCTGAGCCTTCTTAGAGGAGCGGAGAGAGCTACGGTGCTGGACGCTCAGGGTGGAGCAGCAGAGCTTCTGTAAGTAAACGGGGGCCACACCTGCGAGGCAGCGCGAAACCAAGGCAGAGATTCGGTAGGTGATTCGCTGCGGGAAAGGGAGGCAATGCAAGACATCCCGGCACATAATGGCACCATGCATAACGATAATGGCACCAAAAGCATAACGATAATGGCACCAAAAGCTAAACGATAATGGCACCATGCATAATGATAATGACACCATGCATAAATAACTTGTGAACATACAATTTATAGAATGCATAAATAGTCTAATCTAGAAATAGAGAAAACAATCCTTTAAACTTTCATGCTAGCCAAAATGCGTTTTGCAATTGGTCTTACAATAAAGAATATTCTATTCTATAATGATAATGGAACTATGCATAATGACGATAATGGAACTATGCGTAATGACGATAATAGGACTATGCTCTGTTCAATGCTCTCCAAAACAATGAGCTTCATGTTCATGTTCCGTGACCTGCCCAATGCAACGAGAACCATTATATAACTTCCGACAAAGGGCACACAATTTCATCTTCCCAGAAAAAGACTCGATGAACTTTATCTCATGACTGTTTACAAAAATATGTACTATTTAACTATCCATAAGTAGCCATACTGTCAGCTGTGATTTGTTTACCTACAGCGTTTTGCCTGTTTTATGAATAAACGAATATACATAATTATTATAATGACAATGGGACTATGCGTAATGACGATAATGGGACTATGCGTAATGACGATAATGGGACTATGCGTAATGACGATAATGGGACTATGCGTAATGATAATGCACCGTGCATAACGATGACACTATGCATAACGATAATGAAACTATAGAAGTCCCCCAGATAACAACAGGCAACAATACAAAGCCAGACCTTGGCAACTCATTAAAAAGACACCAGAGTATGGTATTTTCGTTTGTTGAAACAGGACAAATGTCTAATATGCCTCCTATGGATTCCCCAACACTCTCCAACTCTACCTGATCATAAAACCAAGGAGGTTCACGTACCTTCTGGAGGAGGAGAAGTGAATTCAATCGTTATACTCTGAGATGTTTCTTTTCCATTGACTGTGTTCGTTGCTGTGCAAGTGTACTTGTCTCCAGCGTCACACTTAATCACCAGAGTATCGCCATCTACAACAACTTCCCCCTTCGAATTTGTCCACTTGAATGTCGGAGGCGGATGTCCATTGGCAGTGCAACGGACCGTGATGCCTTTATCAGGACCAGGTGGCGAAACAGAGATGAAGATATTTACAACAGGATAATCTGCTGAAAGGAACCATAAACAAAATGCGAATAGCAAATAAGTTTTCATACACAGATACACAATTACACATAAATAGCATACACATAAATAATGTATGCATATATACATAGACACATACATACACATATGTATGCATACATCCACACACACACATCCACAAATATGCATGCATACCAAGTACACACACACATACATAATTATGCACGTATACACATCTTCCAAGATGTCCGAATTCTAAATAGATGTCCGTCGACCGCCATCAAAACAAAGACCACAGGAACAGACACAGAAAGGTTCTTCGGCCGGCGAATCGGATGCTGGATGCGTACTGTTGCTGGTCAGTGTTGGACCCAAGATAGTTGATGGAGGAGGGATGACCAAAGGAAAGGCACAGAAAGAGAGAGTGTGTGTGTGGGATATGTACACGATACACGTGGTAATAGTGTGAAAACATTTAACATACACACATACATAGGCCTACGTAAACGAACACGCACACACACACACAATAAAACTTATCCATACAGCAAACTTGGAGCAATCAGGTCTTACCACCCAGAACTCCCACAACGTTTAAACTCCACTCTGCAACAACGCCAAAACTAACCTCTTTGGCGCTGTCCAGGTGGATGCGGGCCACATCCTACACCAACTACTATCACCAACCAAATTTTACCAAAACCACCATCTACTGCCTTGCAACAGTACGCCATCCAGCATCCGATTCGCCGGCTGCAGAACCTTACAGTGTCTGTTCCTGGTCTTCAGATGAATTCTGACTTGGATGAATTCAGCTGCAATTTGCATTAATTCAGTCAGCATTAATTGATTGCATTCATTCAGTCAGCAATGTCACTGATGCAGCTCACTGAGACGGACCTCAGATGCTGGACTTCGGTGGAATCATGACCGCATAATCCCCCCACCCGCTGAGAGCTTGATGTGCAAAACATTTATTGATGGGATGTTTTATACTTTTTAAACTGTGTTATTAGATGGCTGTACACCAAAGTGCGATTTATATAGCAGTTGCTTGATAAAGAATGTAGCCCACTTACTTAATTACTTATCTGTTCAAATATACTTACTTACTTATATCGTGGACAACTTATTACAAAGCATTACATAGAGTGAAACCAGCACGCTCAAATGCTAGGTTCTTAGACTGATACAGAAACTGTTGATAGGTTACAAAGTTACACAGTTGGTAATCTAGGGTTCAATTCCAATTGCCTCACCCCAACTTTGAGTGTCAAACAGAACCACCAGTGTTCCCTCAAACATTCAGAAGACGGGCTTTTGAAGATTCTGCATGAAAAGAATTTTCTAGATGTTTTCTGGTTTCAAAGGTTTCTTTGTCATATTTTACAATGTGTGTAGCCACAAAAACTGTTAAATTTTAAAGATAACACGATAGCCTAAACTAAATAAGCTGGTGCCAAACTAAGGCAAAGGGTTAATTCACAGCTCAAGCCGGTATCAACTTCCACTGCTAGGTCTGAGGTCAAATCCAAATAACTTGCCCAAGGTCAGTTGTATGTCTGTTCAGCCTGGTCAAGTCTGTGGTGGTGGTTTTCTGTTTAACGACTAGCTGTGTGGTAACAAGGACCATTAGCGTCGCCCTCCTCCTTTTATCCAGGCTTGGGACTGGCACTGTCAGAAAGCGAACGTCAAGTCTAGTCTGTGATCAATGGATCAGAAGGTGGCTCAGGCCAAACACACTCTTTCTTCTGAGATGTGAACAATGCACAACCGATATTCAGTCTGTTCTACCTACCATTCTTCTTATTCTTCCTGGAGTGGAGAAAACCGTAGAGAGGAGACCATTCATTCTTCCAACTAACAAACAAAACACTCGCGACTGAGATGATAACCCAGACTATAGTAGTACCAATTACGCTTCTAACGACGCAACCTGACCCACAACCTACAAAGAACACAACATCAACACATTTTTCACAGAACTATCAGACGACCAAAGAGGCAGGCTTTCCCTACCTGCCGACATCACACACTCAACCATGGAGCAAGGCAGTCGATTGGTAAGAACGTTCGCCTTGTATCGTTGAGAACACGGGTTCGAGCCTCCTCCTCCTCTGAGACGATCCCTGTGTAGGAACCTTGAGCAAGTTATTCCCTTGCAATTGCTCAGCACCATCGATCGATACTTGGTCATAAGATAACGGGGTAGACCATGTCCAGTATGTATAGATAATGGCGCTTAATAAATACGTAATAACAATAATCAAAATCAACCACCTAAGCTGACACAGGCACAGTTCTTATAAGGTAAGCCTACTTTGAAGCTCTATGTAAACTCCCCAGATGCAAACGTACAACAAACCAGTCCTTTAAAACAGCAAGTACGGTAGTCCTATAGCATTTAACAACAGACGTTCCAAAAGCAAACTGCTTACCTGCAAGCCCCGCCTCTGTCTTCCAGTATAAGAAATGTCACGAGGTCCTATCTGGATGGCTCTGTCCAATGATGTGATTAAGGAATCCGATTTTGCTTAGACGCGACCATCGATTGAAGCCTCGTGTATAACGATAATGGCACCACGGATAACGATTAAGGCACTATAATAATAATAATAATAATAATAATAATAATAATAATAATAATCTTCGTTTAATATCTTTCATTCTGACAATTACGCAGTATGATTACAAATCAGTATGAACGGATGATCACAAGTTATTACAGGAGTCGAATTTAACTGTATACGGCAGCCATGCAAGGCGCCCATCACGTCCTACATCTGGGATCTGTTATAGTGCCCATCACGTCCTACTATGCATAACGATAAAGGCACTATGCATAACTATGCAAGTATGCAGAATGATAATGCATATATAATCGCTTAATGAAAAAGAACAGTCAAGGCTGGCACACAGCAGCCTAGTACAATTTGTAGACAGCTAAGGAAACGATTAGTTAGATGCTGTTAATTGTGTCGTTCTTAATAGAGGCTTATAAATGCCCTAATGGTTGGAATGACTGTTGGCTTCGGCTCTTATATAGCACCTATAGGGATGACGTTTGAATGACACAATGCATAACGACAATGGCACTATAACAGATCCCAGATTAAATTAGATTAACAACACGAAATAAAATGAAGCCAGGCCTTGGCAACTCAATAAAAAGTGGTCAGGGTATTTATTGTCGTTTCTTGAAAGAGAACAAATGTCCAACATATCTTCTTTGAATTCGACGCCGCTCTCCAACTCTACCTGATCATAAAACCAAGCAGGCTCACGTACCTGGTGAAGGAAGAGGAGGAGGAGGAGGAGGAGGAGGAGAAGAAACTTCATACAGTACACTCTTAGATACTGCTCTTCCTTTGACCGTGTTCGTTGCTGTGCAATTGTACTTGTCTCCAACGTCACCCTTAATCATCAGAGTATCGCCATCTGCTTCACTCTTCCAATGTATCCACTTGAATGTTGGAGGCGGAAGTCCATCGGCAGTGCAACGGAGCGTGTCGTCTTTACCAGGCACCAGTGAAAAGGCTATGTTCTCAACAGGATCTGCTTCAAGAAACCATACACAATGTGCAGACAGCAAATACGTTTTCAAATACAGATACACACATAGAAAGGCATATGTATGCATACATACGTACACACATATGCATACATACCAAAGTACACAGACATACATACGCACATACACACATCTTCCAAGAGGTCCTAATTCTAAATAGATGTCCGTCGACCGCCATCAGAACAAGACCAGGAACAGACACAGAACGGTTCCTCAGCCGGCAAATCAGATACTGGATGACGTAGGCTACTGTTGCTGGTCAGTGGGGGAACCAAGAAAGCTGATGGAGGACCAGGGCCGTATTAACTGTGGTGGAGGCCCCAGTGCAACGGCGTGGTGGCGGCCTATAGCATGCCCCAGGCCAGGCGCGGATGATGCCAGCAGTGCTAGGCTCACGAGTAACGACTTACGAGTAACGACGAGACGACTCCAGTATATCCCAAATACAAAACCGTAATCATAATTTATTCGCCCAGTGTAGCATTTTTATTTTTCATCATCCAACTTCTAGTTTGGCAAGAATCATTTTAATCAATCCAGCTTCCATTTAGGGAAGAATTCGTTTCATCAATCCATTTTCTATTTAAACAACAATTATTTTTCATCAATCTAACTGTGCATGTATCTGGTGCTGATGGTCAGTAACTCTAGTGCAGAACGTTCATTCTTTAAAAAAACTGATAAAGAACAGACTTCTCCCATCGATGGGCAATGAGCGCTTGCCCCCACCTGGCTCTGATGAGCATAGAACCTGGCACTCTGCTTGAGATCAACTTTGAGGACCTGGTGACCAAATTTGCGAAGAAAAAAACCCGTAAAGTTCCACTAATTTGACATGACTTCACGCCCGAGACAAACCAACTTCTGACCTTTTAACTGTTTCTTAGATTTAGACACATGTATTTGTGTTAAATTGTGTATGTGCGCACTGCACGCTAATTAAATATTTCATAATCAATTATGAAACACAAGTCAATAATATTTCTTGCCTTTGTGGTGGAGGCCCCAATGTGATGGAGGCCCCTGTGCACTGGCAAATAGTGCAAATGCCTAAATCCGGGCCTGTGGAGGACCAAAGAAAAGACCTCGTGTGGGATTGTATTGTATTGTATCTAAAAATTTATATAACGCCTCTCTCAGAATAACTATTCAGAAGCGCTCTCAGCACGAAAACCCGGGGGAAAAAGAAACGTCTTTAAAGAACGACAGACAAAAGAGGAAAAACTAGTAATTAGTTTAGCCCTTAATGAGGGAGAAGGTCATTCCAAGTAGAGATACCAACCACAGAAATTGCCCGGCGTTGAGCCAAGGCAGTCCTAGTCCTACGAACAAAAAGATCTAGCCAATCAGCAGAGCGCAAGGAACGAGATGAGGTTGCAGATCATGGCTTTCGCATATAGTCAGAGAGATACTTAGGGGCACTGCTCAGCTGCGCCTTTGAGACTAGAAAGAGGATCTAATAATGGATGCGCGTAGTGATAGGAAGCCAGTGCAAGACATCAAGCATATATATAGAGATATGCGAAAAGCGAGGTAGTCGGGCTATGACTGAAGCATGTAAAACCGATTGAATAGGGGGAAGACGCTGTTTCGGGAGGCCCATAAGAAGTGAGTTGCAGTAGTCGAGTCGGGAACAGATAAACGCATGTACTATGGTGGTAAAGACAGAGGAAGACACCGATCGTATGGTGGCTCTGAGACGCCTCAGTTGAAAGAAGCAGGAGCGAGTCAGGTTAGAGATGTGCTCCGTGAAAGTGAGGGAGGAGTCAAGCGTGACACCAGGTCACGGACACTAGAAGAGTATGTATATGTGTAAGGGATAGGTACACGACGCACGTGGTAACAGTGTGAAAACATTAAACATACATACACTCATACATAGTACATACATAAACGAATACATACTACACACAGTACACGTATCCGTACAAAACATTTGTAACAATCTAGTCTAAGGACTCCCAACGTTTGAACAACTCTGCAACAACACTGACACTAACCTCTTTTGGTCTGTCCTTATAGACCCAGACCACGTCCTGCACCAACTATCTCCAACCAAACTCACCTACTACATGTACAGTTGTACACCCTTCGACCCCGTGCCCACGACCGTATGATCCCAGTCGACAACCTGATGCTTATTGCTATGATGCTAAATACTTTTTAAACTGTGTTTATCAGAATGATGTCTGTTCACCAAAGTGCGATTAGCAATGGATTAATAAAGAATATACTTACTTACTTACTTACTCAATTGCCTATTTGTTCAATATGCTTACTTACTTACTTACTTACTGACTTATTTCGTGAACAACTTATTAGAGAGCATTGAGTAGAGTGTAATCAGTAGGTTTGAACGCTCGATTGCTAGGACTTTAGACAGATCCAGAAACTGTTGATAGGATTACCAAGTTTCACGTTCGCCAATCAAGGTTCTGACTGCAGTTGCCTCACCCGAAATTTAAATCGTAATCGTAATCGTAATCTCCAAACTTCTAAAGCGCCACTCGAAAGCCAAGCGCAGGGCACCAGCTTATTCACGAGCGCTGCGTCTAGTCAGAGGGGTTGTCCAAAAGAGTATTCCGAGGGAGGTCCGAGTCCGGTTTCCAGAGCATCAGAGAGGGCACAGCAGATGTTAAGGCGGGTGTCTTTTGGGTCGAGGATTGGAAGGTACAGGATCAGACGAGTCAGGATAAGAGTTCTTGAAAAGCAGAGACTTTAGTTTCGAGTGGAAAGCCTTGGGGGTGATGGATAGAGGAGCCTGAGGCAGATGATGGTGGATGATTGGCGATGATGGTGGAGGGACCGAAAAAGTGCGGAATTCAGGAGGTAGATCGTTCCAGAGACGCGGCGCAGTGTTGGATATTGCTCAGTTGGAGAACTTGAGATGAGTAGTGACCGGGGGTCGAGAAAGAGTGAGAACGGAGGATGATCGGGTAGAGCGGGTTGGCTGGATGGTGAAGAGTTCGCGGAGATATCTGGGCTGGAAGTGTTGTAGGGAGTTGTAGGTTAGTGATAGGACTTTGAAGTGAATTCGCTCTGTGATTTTTAGCCAATGGAGTGATTTGAGGATTGGATTGATGTGATGATGCTTGGGCGTTCTGGTGACGGCTCTGGCTAATGAGTTTTGGATGAGCTGCAGACGCTTTAGTTTGGTGGCTTCAAGGTTGAGAAAGAGGGAATTGCAATAGTCGAGCTTTGAGTGGACAATGGAGGTAGCAATGGTGGAGGCAGTTTTGAAGTCGAGCATGGGTCGGATGCGGCGGAGGTCACGAATGTGCATGAAGCAGAAGCGCGAGAGGTTGGAGATGTGGTTAGAGAAGGAGAGATGTGGATCAAAAGTAACACCAAAATTGCGGACAGGGGCATCAGAGGTGAAGGTAAGAGATGAAGAGTTAGTGGATAGGTGTATTGAAAGGTCAGGGATTTTCTAGATTTGGTCAGGAAGGCCGAGGATGATGAATTCTGTTTTGGAAGGGTTGAGGCAGAGCAGGTTGGACGACATCCATTGAGAGACTAGGTTAACCACATTGAGTAGTTTTGCAATGGAAGTAGAAAAAGAGCTTGGGAGAAGGATATGTAGAGTTGGGTGTCGTCTGCGTAGAGATGGTGGTCAACAGAAGAGGATTTTATGAGATGGCTTAATGGTGTAGTATACAGAATGAAGAGCAGCGGGCCCAGGACGGAACCTTGAGGGACACCACAGCAGAGCGGGAGGGGTTGCGAACAATGACTGGATGCTTTAACAGAGAAGGATCTGCACGACCAGTGTCCCCTCAAACATATTCAGCTTCTAAAGATTCTGCGTGGAAAGGAATTTCTAGATGCTTTGCGGCTATCAAAGGTTTCATTGTCATATTCTGTTCGCTCTAAAATTCTATCCGGCAGTCTCTTTTCCTCATTCGCTTTTCTCAAAACCTGTTTCTTTACGTGGGGCTTAGCACACAGGGAGCGCTTCTGAACGGTTCACCCTACGACAGGCGTTTTACAAATGCTTAAAATTTAATACGATACGATACGATTTTGCAGTGTGTGTGTGTGTGTGTGTGTGTAGTTCAAAAACCGGAACTTTTACAGATAGCAAGATCAAAAATAAAAAAACTGGTTCCAACTAATTAAAATTACAATTAGATATTATATATTATGGTCAAGTCAAGTTAAACGCATGCGGTCAAATACATAACAGTTTCTAGTTACATCAGAAAGGACTGTATAGAAGCTGGTTCCTGCTATATGTACTGGCCACTAGCAGCGTGAGAACCATGAGATTACGATTACAATTATGAAATAAAGGCAATGAACTCACATGACACAATCAATGGCTGTGTAGCGCAAATATCCAGGAAAGCAACCGTACTGTCATAGTTAGCCTCTCTATTTGGGGGAAATGACGCTCTACACACACGCATGATATTCTCGTTTGTCGCAATTCCTGTGAGTGTTGTCCTAACAGTTAGCGTCCCGTTCATTGTCTCTGTTTCGCCAACAGCCTTATTATGAAAAGACAGAGTCAAATTCGATGGCTCCACGGATTTAGCCGGTATGTTGATGGCACACCAAAGGCTATAGCCATCGCCTTTAAGCAATGTGTTATTCGTCACATTCGACTCACATGATTCTGTCACACCTGCATTATAAAGCAAAACTGATCAACTCCAGCTAAATGATTATATTTGACATTACCATAAATATAGTTTATTAGTATTATTGGTGGTGCACGCTGGCCGATTGGTTAGAGCGCTTGATCTGTAAAGTGGAGAGTATAAGTTCGAACCTCCTCCTCTGAGACGGTGACTGTATAGGCCCTATATAGGGACTTTGAACAATTCTTTCACACACAATTACCATCGATGTTCTTGTTCTATCGTATGGTCATCTGCTGTGCACTTCTGAACTTTGGAAGGAGGGCAATATTATCAAATGTATTGTATTGATATTCAACTGAAGTAGAACATTGAAAAATATCAATATTTAGAATATCTAGAAAAAATACAAAAAGCTATTGAGCATGATAAATATATTTTACCCAACAATACTTATTATTATTATTATTATTATTAAGGTTTATTTTTTTACCTCAATTAGTAGGGCTAAGTCAAAATAGTCAAATATAAATAAATAATTTAAATAACAAATACTCTAGAAACTCGTTATAATGCTGTATTTGGGAGCCATAACAAGAACCACTTTATAACGATAATATCTCATATACAGGCTATTATCTGTGGCTCGAACAATTGTGGGATCGTAATCGTAATCGTAAATTTATATAGCGCCACTTCAAGAAATACTCCTCAGAGGCGCTCCCGACCTGACAACACCAAACCACGATCGAAAAGAATGGTTTTCAAACGCCTGCGGAAAAGGGACAAGGAAAGAGCAAGAAGCTCATTACGCAGGTTGCTAGGCAACCTATTCCAGAAAGATGGACCGACCACAGCAAAGCTCTTATGAAGCACCATCGAAGTTCGAGCCACAGGGACAACCAGGTCGCCTTGAGTGGCAGAGCGAAGGAATCTACGACCTGGTATGGAAAGCACTGGCACACAAAGCTCCCTAAGATAGACTGGGGCTTGACCTGCAAGACAATTGCGCATGAGCATTAGGATCTTAAACTCAATGCGTTTTTGCATTGGCAACCAGTGCAGTTCCTCCCGCATAAAGTCAGATATATGCTCGAACTTCGGTATGCCTCCTATCAGCCGAGCCGCAGCATTTAGAACAGATTGCAATTGACTTATGCGCGATAGGGTTAAGCCCGCATAGATAGCATTGCCATAGTCGACTCTGGTGCATATGAAGGCATGCATCAGCGTCGTAGCGGCTTTAGATGTTAGAGAGCGGCGTACCGAGCGAATTTGACGTAGATGGTAAAAGCACGTGCGACATACATTCTTCACGTGTTCTGAAAAGGTCAATTCCTGGTCCAGGGTCACACCCAAGTCCAGCACAGTGGTAGAGAAAGAGACGCCAGGAAAGAGATGCTGTAGATTGGATAAATCGACTTTGGATAGCTGCCCGCGAGTCCCAACCCAGATGAACTGTGTTTTTCCAGGGTTCAGCCGAAGACGGTTGGATGACATCCAGGCACCAATTACACTGGATGCCATTTGTATTTTCTCCACAAGAGAGATAGCATCTGAAGCTGGGCCCTGGACATATGCCTGGGTGTCATCTGCATATTGATGCGCCCCAACCCCCACAGAAAAAAGAACCTGGTTTAAGTCAGCGGTGTAAAGGATGTAAAGTAATGGCCCTAATATGGAACCCGGTGGAAGACCAAATGAGACCCCAGACCAGTCAGACCGGGTGGAACCAAAAACCACAGACTGGCTACGCCCAATTAGAAAAGCCCGCAACCACAACAGAGGGCAGCCAACAACACCGAACGACGTTTCAAGGCGCTCTAGAAGATCCAAGTACTGACAGTGCCATATCAGAATCCTTGTCCTTCAGCGGCTGCAAATTTCATTTGGCCTGTCTGGTAACTTTCTTAGTTGGCTGGGTTCATTCCTTAGTGAGCGTTCTTTCTATGTGGTCCATGGGTCCCTGCCACTTACGGCCCTCCGCAGAACTCGGTGCTGGGTCACCTTCTTTACATCATTTACATTTCTGAGATCGGTTCCCTCCATACTGCCTCTGCTGTGTTGGGTCACCGGTACGCTGATGATGTCCAGGCCTACCTACACTGCCTTGCTTCTAGCGTCACCGCTGCTGTTCGAACAATAAGCCAGGCTTTGAGCGCCCTGGAGGCCTGTATGTCAACGAACCGCCTGCGCCTCGACCAATCAAAAAGTCAATTTATCTGGCTGGGCGCTGGACCTATCCACCATTGCTGCCGACTTCCCTCATTTCATATTTTCCTCTCTAGTCCGTGACCTTGGAGTTACGCTGGACCAAGAAATAACCTTCGCTCCTCATATACACCGCCTCTGCCGTGAGTCATACTACCGGTTGCCACTGTTGCTCAATCACTTACTCCGCTACACTCATCCACTCCTTCACCACATCCCGACTAGTTTACTGTTGCTCACTCTAGGTTGGCCTCCAAGCTAGTCGGTTGGGGTGCCTGAAGGAGTGAATTCCCAGATGTTGCCATCTCTCTGGTAATATGCTGAATGTCTTCCACTGGCTTCCCATCTGACGATCTTGCTGGGCCTCGCCCCAGTCTATATCTTCGGGACCTCTGCTGCCCTACATTGAATAATCCGGGTCTTCGCTCTCTCCGCTCTACTGAGCGGGGCGTGATCATCGTCCATTTTGCCTGCATAGCAACTAAGCAGAATCGCGCCGTCTCAGTGGTTGGCTCCTCGCTCTGGAACTGACTCCCTTTGGTGCTACCCTTGCTTCCCAGGGTCCACGTTGACACTTTCCATTCTCACATCAAAGCTGTCCTTTTCAGCCGTGCTGGGGTCGGGAGCGTTCCTGAGTAGTAACATTGCAGGGGCGCTATATAAATCTTCCTAATCAATAAATGAATGAATTGTCATAATTATTATTATAATAACAAACACCAGCAATAATAAACCAAACACTTGTTAGTAAAATGTCTTTGAGTAGGCCACGCTTACTAGAATGTCTTAAGTGTCTAATGGCAGCAGACAAAAACGTTGAGAGAGTAAAACTAGTCAGTGAGAGGGACTACATTAATTTTAAGAAAAATATATCCGTGCATCACCTTTCAGCTTTGATATTAACAAGACACGACAGTCAGGTTCCAAAATCAACTAAGGCACGATGCCTGATAAATCAGCTACTCAACAATTACTTAATTCGCTAAGTAGCCTAACCATCCAACCGATCAAACCAGTCAATCTTTCTAGAAAGTCAACCTACATTGTATTGCTGTTCCGTGCTCACCCCTCGTGCAAATAGATACCACATTCGATCAATGGACAGTTTGGACACTGAGACTCTTGCTGTGCCCCGCATCCGAACACTGTTAGGCACTCTGCGTTTTCCTGGCAGTCCCAAACAGTGGAATTCCCCAGTTCAGTTCGTTCTGTTAAATCTTTTGTTTCGTTCGGATCTAAATTTAATACCGATCTCCTTCAAATTGCATATCTATCGTAGCCTGGCTTCTGGTGTTTCCGATCTCCCGGACTTCGAGCTTATGGCTTCGACAATGGATTACGATTTTTGATTGTGATGTCACTTGAAGGTCGCGACCATAGATTGACATCGCGGACATATTATGATAACGGTGCAATAGAAGTCATTGGATTAAATTAGATCAGAGGACTTACTAATGACAACCAGAATGGAGCTTCTTGTCACTTCCCCAGATGCCACATCTTGCTTACACAGGAATCTTCCGGAGTCACCAATTTCCAGCTGTGTAATAGTTAGGCTGCAACCACCAGTGCTGTTAACGCTGTATCGTTGAGTGGGATAGAGGTCATTGTTAAGCATTCCTGCGCCATTCCGGTACACTAGTTTCGGTGACTGCAGACCTTCCACCTTCTGCCATTCTACCTGGTCACAGTTCTTATTGACCGTCACACACTCCAGCGTAACGCTATCACCAGCTCTTTTCAGAGCATTCACCGGTCCTTTTCGTATTTGTGACTGCACAGCTACAAGATAACGCAAACCAAATGCTCAGAAATGTGACCTTGCGCACGCTAAAATATTTTATAATAACAACAACAACATCAACTATAATTATAATAATAAATTTTAATAGTAATAATAACAATAACAATAAAGACAACATCAAAATGTCCCAAGCAATTGGTTGCCAGTAAACTTGCAGCCAAATGACATTAAAATCAGTCAAATGAAAACGCCCTAAGATATGAATACAAAAACTCACAGTTGCCACGTAGACAATGCAACATCGTTGACCTTCTTTTCAGTACTGTTATTGGGACTATCTACCTGGATTCGCCTCCCTCTGGGTCCGTACTCATAGTTCTGGTGAGGGATGTTATTTGCACCCACCTATTTGTGCACGTTAAAAATCTCTGCCTAATAATGTATTCCATTTGGTCCTTTGGAGAAGCCCGGTCAATAACCAACATTTCATTTATCAAGTTCTGATTCAGCAGAGCAGATAGATTGAGGCAGAAAACTCCAGAAACAGGTAGTTTATCGTTTTGTGAGTATCATGATGATTATTATAACGGATGACTATTGCGTCTTAAGAAATGTCCAGCTATTGAAGTATTTGCATGTTAGTCTGCTTACTTACTTGTCGAAGCTTCAGTATATATAGGGTGCTTGCAGTTGCAGCAGTTTTAACAATGACTGGTGCTGAGTTTGGTGACTAGTATTCCAACTGAGTAGTTATTTGTAGACCTACCTGTGAGTGACCAGCCATCATCACCAGTTGTTCCAGAACCGACTAGGCCTAAGCATAGCTTTATCTGTCAGCTGTGCAGACAGTGGCTGACTGTAGGGCCCTATAGCTTCCTATGACAACAATGGCATGCAAACGATTGTGGCATAATTATCTTAGGCATAGCCTAAATATTGGACTGTTCGATTATTAGCCTCAAGTTTTATGCTTAAATATATACACTGGAATTTGATATTTTGTTGGTAGCCTAAATGTGATGGGGTAATAGCCCTAGGCCTACTTTTATCCAAGTGTTGTTTCCTTTGTAACCTATTTGGTCTGAAAGCCTAAACCAGTTAGATGTGTGGTTCGGTTTAACAAAAGCACTTAATGTGTGGTTCGGTTTAACACAAAAGTGGTTCGCTTTTCCTTCAATGGTGATTCGCTTAACCTGAGACATCACAATAGAGGCAGGTTCTATTACTTGGGCTGATTCGGTTTACATGACAGTAGTTCACTTTATATATCAGGTGCTTAGATAGCTGATGAAGCTCTCTTTCAGTGGGCATAGGTCATTGACCACTGTTGTACAAAATTAGCTCGGAACTGCACTGTAAACTGAACTGGTTCGTCTACAACACTGCCCATGTATCAATATCTAGGCCATATTTAGGTAAATATAAATCTATACTAGGGCGGGGAGATGGTTGAATGGTAACACGCTGGAACGAAAATATTGTCTAGTCCCACAAAAACTGGATAAATTGCAAACTCAACCTTCCATTCGCTATGCAGTGTTGGTAAAATGAGCAGTAAGAGACTGTAAGACAGATGGGCGCCTTGCAGGTGGCCGTTCAGTTAAATTCGACTCCTGTTAAACATGTTATCATCTGTTAACACTATGTCATGCAATCTAAATACGGATTTGTCATTTTGAATGAATAAACAATAAAAAATGTCTAAATATATATATATATCTAGATTCTCATTTTTCTCTTCCCCCTATAGGCCTATATCACTGAGCACTTTTCCAAATTAAAGAGCATTTGCCAGTCCTGAACATTCTTCTTAGATCTTCCCAAAGTATCTGCTCTTCTTCTTCATCCCCCACTGTTCTATGTAGTTTTGTATCATCTGAAAACTTAGAAATTTTCTATATAAATCTCATCGTCTATCAGTGTTGTTCAGTAATTGAAATACATGTAATTGAATTACGTAATTGAATTACAATCTATGTAATTGTAATTGTAATTGAATTACATTTTAGATCAAGTAATTGTAATTGTATTTCAATTACAATATTGCATGTAATTTGTAATTGAATGAAGTGTCAATTACAAATTACTTTCATAAAGACAGCAAAGATGCCAGCTTGCCGGGTTGACCTGGGCCACCCGTTTAATTGAATAAACTGCTTTACATTATGTTTGCGTTGCAACATAATTGTCAACATTTTTCTATACTTACACCTCTCTTACAAGTAAGAGCACACTTTGATAGACCCCAAGGGCAAGGGCTGACCATCATTATAAGAAAATTTATGCAGTCATGCACTCATTCTTAGATATAGTTAACTGCGGCTGCCTACAGAAAACAGAGCTTCCATCTTCAGTTCCAGTTGAACGTCTCTTTAGCACTGCTGGACGAATTGACTCACTCACCCAGGCGCAATCAATTAAGTTCTCTAACAGGCTATCATTTTGAAAAACTTCTACTCCTAAAATCAAATAAACTCTAATTTGTTTTAATAGATGATAATTGTAAATCGTATTTTGGATACCTGACAAACTTATAATACAATAAATTGAACGTATATTATTATTACAATTTACAGGCAATTGGCCCAATGGATGTTTTAGTTTAAAAATAGAGTAGGTAATTTAAAAAATTATCGAAATTTTTAAAAATCATTTGCCAATTTGAAAGGAATAATTGAAAAGTAATTGGTAATTGAATTACAATCAAAATGTAATTGTAATTCAATTACTTTCACAATCAAGTAATTGTAATTGTAATTCAATTACATTTACAAGCATGCAATTGCAATTATATTTGAATTTACATTTTATAATTGATACAACACTGTCGTCTATGTTATTAATAAAAAGTACGAACAGCAACGGCCCATGCACTGATTCTTGTGGCGCTCCACTTAACACTGTCGTCCAGCTACAATGTTTATCACCTATGCCCACCTTTTGTCTTATTTCTGATAACCAGCCTTGAATAGATGCTAGTACCTGCCCTCTAATACCACCTGCAACTTACATGAGGTACTTTGTCAAATGCCTTAGCAAAATCCAGCTAAATTAATCTGAATTTCTTAATTTGTTTACTGCACAGAACAGGTTTTAGATTACAATCATGAAAACAGCAAGTACAGTGCAACAGGAGCCATGAAAAGCTAATAACTTATACTAAGCTTGATCCCTCTTTCTTGGTTACTATTCATAAATGTACACGTATTTGGGGTAGTCCATTAATTATGTCAACAAAATATGGGGTTGGGGGTTGGAAAAGTTTGACAGTTGTTGTTGACAGGGGGAGGGGGGTTTCGGTACAATTTGACGTCAACATCTTCCTTCCAATGAATCAACACAGACCCTTCAAAATGGTAGCTTAAACATTAAGTAATGCTAAATTTTTTAAAGTGCTCAATGTTTAATACTACTAAAAAGCTAGTAATAAACTAAACTCATATATTTTTCAATTCGAGATTATATTTTTTAGTGTTAAAAAATGTAACAGTAATTGTACATGTATTAGCCATTGAGTTTCTTTTTGTAGAGGGGGTTCTGGGATTGTTGACATATTTTTTTAGGGGTCCTTCAATGTTTGACAGTTGTTGACAAGGGAAGAGGGGGTCAAAAACTGCCTTAAATTTGTTGACATAATTAATGGACGACCCTTTGATACTTTTTTAGGACTTAAATATTAGTAAAAGCAGTAAAATAATAATAGCAATAACAGCAGTACAACACCACAATAATATTACCAATATCAATAATGACTTAATAATAAACTCAATACACTCTTCGAATATCTCGGGTTGCAAGACTTAGTGTGAGGACCAATAATAATCATTATTCACGCATTCAGCCCTCAACAATTAAAATCCGTGAAGCAGATGTGGTCAAGACTTTAGGAAACTTTAGATCTTCTTTTGATTTATTTAGAGATTGCAGGATGCAGGAAACAGGATGCGACAACAGTGGCGTAACTAGGGGTCCGGCGCCCGGGGCAAATTTTTTCGATGACCTTTTTTTTTTTTTTTTTGCTTTTCGTCTGTAACCCTCATTTGCGCCCCTGTCCTACTTTTCCTTCAAAAACCTAAAATTTACCTAACATTTGTCTATTTTCTTACAAAAAAAATTGTCTTAAATCCTCATTTTGCGCCCCCCTGCTGCGCCCGGGGGCCGCCCCTGCCCCCTCGTTACGCCACTGTGCGACAAGGAAGCACAGGGCATATTATGACTGTTTTGCCTTCCTGCGTATTATGGTAATGTGTGGTTCGAAGATAAGAGCTTCTGTATACATAATCCCCAGTTGGCTACATTCAACTTTGAGACCCTTGTCGATCCCGGAATGACATTGAGGATTCTATCTCGTTCAACCCGCTCTTTCGGCCAGCTGAGTCACCATCTCACAGGCCTTCTTTCGGTTTAGTTTTAGATAACAGGATGTAGCCCATTGTGACACGTGATCTAGTTCATCCGCCACTGTGCTACTCTACACTGTGCTAGGGTATAGGCCTACCAGCAGATAGCTATCGTCTACATGTTTAAATAGACCTATTGCCACGGCGCGCCATGTGGAGCTTTGATATTGTTACAGTAAAGCTAATAGTCCAGACCAAAACCAAGGACAATGATGGCATCGATTTTAACAATAGCAGAGATACATGTAGATCCATTGAATTCTGTTCCATGGATGCTATCTCTTGGGAAGGCAATAATCCTGTTATATATATATATATATATATATATATATGGTATTTGCAACTCCGGATGTTGTTCAGCTAGGTAGGAGTGCTTCACCGTATCGAAGGCCCTTGTGAAGTCCAGTGCAAATAGATGGACAAAGTGGTTTCCTCTTAGTAGTTCCGTGAGGTTTTCCATCTGAACAATTACGCATATGGTTAACTCATCAGAACGACTAGTTGGGTTCTAACCCCTTATTCTGTTTTTTCCCTAATAGTTAAGCTTTAATGCCTTGTACTAGTACGTTAATAATTGTATAGGCCCTATGTACTAGATACTTATATTATGAATGCATTGTACTAGATAACCTCTGTTAACCATCTAGCGACTGACTGCGTATTATAGGTGGCCCTAACCAGCGGGACCCTGTTCCCTTCTGGGTTCCCTTTTGTGACCAACAGATCTTTGTTTTTGTACAGCGAAATGTTACGTTATCAATTAATGTTTGGAGCAATAAATTGATGGTTAGGCCTATGGTTATGGTTAATTAAGGCAGCCGTGGTGGAACCCATCGGACGGAAAGCATTTTGGTCTGTGAAATCCTGAATTGCTAGCTGCATTGCTTACATACATGTACTTCCAAAGGCTTCAGTAGCCTATTAGACCTATATCCTACACTTCCCATGTTATAAGCAGTGCCACAAAGTTGAAAACAAGAATATAAATAAAAGACTAAGAAAAAAAATAATGTAAAGGGAGTTGCATGGGAGTGTCTGGAAATTTATGTTGTTCTTCACCTGAACCTGCAAACAGAGAACTCTATTAGCAAAATAGGCCTACTGTACATTTTATATATGTTAAGGACCCTAAAACAGATCCCATGCATCATTCAAGCTGTACAAAAAGCGTAGCCAGAAAACAATTACGAGGTCCTCCATTGGACATCGTCGCAGAGGAGAATTTTTTTAAATTCGGCAATTACTTATTTCGGGGTTTGAGCCCATTAGCCATATAAATATGCCCATGAGCTGTACACCAAATTTCTGGGGCAAACAGCTTTATAAAATCAGTAGTATTAATTATTTGGCTTGGCCGGTGGTTTCCTCTGAAATAGGACCTGATAATGATAAGTCCCAATGCACAGGATATCGCAGATTGCACAATATTCTTAAATATTTAAGAGTTAAGTATATCCGCCCATCATTTGCCATCTTGGATATTAACCAGACTCGACATGATCCGGTTCAAAACCAGTTGAAATTTCGATAGGCTAATTACTCGTTTGAAATCTTCTCAAAATCGACCACAGCATTATAGAAACTCAGCAAACGACTTAATACTTCGTGGGAGGGGTTCTGGGTAATGATAACAATTTGGCACGAAGAGTAGAAGATCAGCACGGACTCAGCCTTTCATTCGCCAGATTGCGTTGGTAAAATGAGCAATAGGACGTGATGGGCACCTTGCATGGCTGCCAAACAGTTAAAGTTGACTCCTGTAATAACTTGTAATCATCCGTTCGTACTATGAATTGTAATGATACTGGGTGTGTCAGTTTGAATAATAAACGAAGATTATATGATTAAAAATTCTGTCGGCAGTTACATTTGATTAGTTTATTTAGTTCACTTTTACAGAGGATAGCCCTAGTCGTGTAGCATCACGCGTTGTTTGCTAAACCAAACATAGCAGCTTTCTTTAAAATTTAAGTCATTATTACAGTTTTTAGCACGAACCTGTCATTGAAACCATCAGAACAAACAAAGTCGGTGCTGAACCTCTGTTCATCGTTTATTAATTCGTGAAAATTCTGATAATTAACAAATGATATTACGTATGTGCTTTGGCAAATTCCAAATCCCGTGGAAAAATTCGCAACTAACACGTTCACTAGCTCCGTCAGCGATCAAGACTTCATGAACTAGGCTATGGCTAGGCTATTGCGGTTTATTATAGTCTTCGGTTATAAGCATAGGCGTGGAAATTTCAGTGGTGGGAGGACAAGACGCCGGAAGCTTTTACATCCGCCCGAAATAAATACATTTCCTGAATAATTGGCGTCGTGCGTATGATGCGTGTGTGAGCCATTGTCACAATGTCATGTAAGTAGGCTATAAATGCATGTAGACGGTTCTAGGACGATTGGTCATAGGACGATTGGTCATAGGACGATTGGTCATACGGACGATTGGTCATACGGACGATTGATCATAGGACGATTGGTCATACGGACGATTGGTCATACGGACGATTGATCATAGGGTCTACCGGTCATAGGTTCTATCGGCGATGGGACTATCGACGGCTAAAACTCGCCTTCCATATCCACAGCAGAACTTACTTTAAGAAAAGTTTCTTACTATAGGCCTACCTTATTTACTACAATACTTTTTGACTCTTTCACTGCAAATGAATCTTGCTTTGGTTTCATTGCCTTTTATACCTGAGTAAGATGCGGGTGAAACGTTTAGTTCTTCTTTGAAGTGAGTTGAAGCCTGTATGTAATTATCTTAATAAGTTTTTGATTGGCACTGATTGTATTTGTCTGAAAACGATCAATGTCCCTAATTGATGCCTTTCATATGTACTTGAATTACATACGGGTAAAACGTGTATTATTTCGACCAAACGTTAAGTTTTTTGAAGTGAGTTGATCCCTATAAGTATTACCCTAATAGGTGTCTTGATTGGCACTGATTGTATTTGTCTAAAAACGATGTACCTATGTTCGTTAAGCTTAAAACTAAGAATGTCCATAACTAACGACTACAACGAATTATGTCGGTTTATTAGCGGTATATGACCAATCGTCCGTATGATCAATCGTCCGCATGACCAATCGTCCTATGACCAATCGTCCGGATACCATGTAGACGGTAGGCCCTATACGGTCTATATCATACGTAGGCGGTAGGCCTAAGCAGTAACCCCTTTTGTGAAACGTGAAAGCTTGCATATTCCTTATCCTTCTCTTTCTCCTGAAGACACGAAAGTCCGAATTTTAAAAGGGTGTCAAATGCCCCTCTGTCCTCTCATCTCCTACATCCATGGTTATAAGGACCTATAATATACCCTTCGGATGCCTCCAATTCCCAGTGTTGTACCGTAACGAAGAAGCAACGTTACTGTAGGCCTTTTTTTATTTATTTATTATTTTAAATTTTCATTGGTGAAACTTTTGCGAGGGTATGTGGTATAGGCCTGCAGGGGATGGGTGGAGGTGGGGGGAGAAAACATGCCAGAATGGGGCGGGATGGGGAGGACTTACTTGTTGCAGGGCGGCAGGGATGGGGACGAGATTGTCTCCCACGCGTCATTGTTTAATGATGACAAAATGAATATGAATTCGAGTTTAGTGAAAGTTGGAGCAGACGCTAACAATGTATACTGCTGCTTGTGGGGAAGAATAAGACAAATCTCAAAGACAAATATATTAAATAATTTAAATAGCTGTTAGTATTTTCAGGACTATGATGCGCGAAGTTTGCCAAAGTTGCTAGGCCTAGGACTATAAACTTCATAACTTCCTATTTATTTATCAGTGGGGGATGAGTTGTGCTTGTTTGGAGAATCATATGACGAGATGTCATCGTGAAATATAAAATTATCAAATTATGGGGAAAAGGCTGGCAAGGGTCAACGCTGCTTCAGTGCAAACCATGGCGCATTCAACAACACCACAGTCAAACAAAACTACGAAAACTCAGAGCATTTCTGACTATCTAACGAGACCGTACCAGGATGCTCTGACATTTCGGCCAACTGGCGATCATCATTAGGCTAGGCCTATTATAAGCTGTTGACAGCTCTGGCGGAAGATTTAGGCCTAACTGCGGCGCTTGAATCACAGGCCAATGTGAAGATAACTGTGTTCCTGTTTGGCCTCTTGACTACCGGACGCAGAAAAAGAATGAGCGATTATGAGTCAGAACCCGCAGATGGAGGGGTTTGTGAAAATTTATAAACAACTTGTGAATTAAAATTAATAATAATAATTATAATAATAATAATAATATAATAATAATTCAATCCATTCATTCATTCATTCATTCATTCATTCATTGGACTTATATAGCGCTCTCCAAGATAACCTACTCAGAGGCGCTCCCAGCCCAACTCCGATAAAGAGCAGTTTTCAAATTCTTTTGTAAAGGTGTATGCAGAGTATCCAGTTAGATGAACACACAGATCTGAAGGCCCAACCAATGAGAAGGCACGAAGTTGCATCTTTTGAAGTGCGCGCAAAGGGAACAGCAAAGTTCGCCACGAGATGCAGAACGAAGATTTCTGCGGGCAGCTAAACCTGAGGTAGGGCAACAGAACTCTGGCAAGTAGGCTAGGCTGGGGCGCTCCCTAACCGGCACCGCCAGACCCAGACCGAAACTTCTAAATTGAATGCGCTGAGAAATAGAAGCCAGTGGAGTACGTCACGCATATGATGCGAGCTATGGTCAAATTTTCGGAAACCACCAACAAGCCTAGCAGCTGCACGAAGCACACGCTCAACCTGAGCAATGCGCCCCAATGGAAGGCCAGCATAGGATGGTACTGCGGGTAGTCAATCCTACTACAAACAAAAGCATGAACAACAGTAAGTGCAGCATTATCATTGAGAAAATTGTAGCTTGTCAGGTAGCACTGCACGTTGAGTCCAATAACTTGCTCCCTGTAAATCAGTCAGGTTTTAGGAAAAACCATTCCACTGAGTCCCTTTTGCTTCGCCTACTCTCGGATTTATATGGCGCCATGGATAGGGCACAAGTTACACTTCTGGCTCTGTTTGATGTCAGTGCGGCCTTTGATACGGTCGACCACGACATTCTTATCAATCGCTTATTAGTTTCTTTTGGCATTTCTGGTAAGCCGCTTGACTGGCTCCACTCTTTTCTGAGTGGGCGTATGTCCTGCGCTGTTTTTGGGTCCACTAGGTCTCAATGGGTTGCCACTCCTTTTGGTCTGCCGCAGGGCTCTGTTCTCGGCCCATTGCTGTATATTTTATACACTGCTGATATTGTAACTGTTCTGGCCTCTTGTGGTGTTCTGAGTCAGCTCTACGCTGATGATATTCAGGCCTATCTGCATTGTCCGGCCTCTAATGCTCTGACTGCAGCAGCCACAATGCAGCGGGCTATGGAGGCACTTTGCAATTGGATGTCATCCAATCGTCTGCGCCTCAATGCTTCCAAAACGCAGTTTATATGGCTTGGTAATGGGCAGCAGCTGAGGAAAATAGATCCTCAGGCCATATCTGCTGACTTCTCTAACTTTGTCTTCTCGACGTCTGTCCGCAGGGGTTGTTCTTGATCAGGAGCTTACCTTCTCTGAACACCTAAATCTTTTATGCCGTGCTTGCTTTTTCAGTTGCGGCAATTGCGGGTAATTTCCCGTTCACTCTCACCAAATGCTGCACTTACTGTTGTTCATGCTTTTGTTTGTAGTAGAGGTCTGCGGGTAGAGCATTTTTGCTACCCGACCCGTACCCGTAACACGGGACCGCTACCCGTACCCGACCCGTAGTCAAAATTACTACCCAACCCGACCCGTACCCGCGGGTATACCCGTACCCGTACCGTACAAGCCACGTAATTAATAGGCATTTCCCATAATCCGAGCCCTAACAAAATAGTCTCACAAAGCATGTAGCAGTAATAATAATAGTCTGATGGTGATGATCACAGTAATCCTAATGATGATGATGATGATGATGATTATAATAATAATAATAATAATAATAATAATAATAATAATAATAATAATAATAATAATAATAATAATAATAATAATAATAATAATAATAATAATAATAATAATAATAATAATAATAATCACAATAAGAATAGTAATAATAATCTTAAACATAATCATGGATAATCGTCCTGCCCAACTCAATTTCTTAATGTTCGAAGTATGGCTTTTCAGATTTATGGCCCAAAATTAAATGATTTACCAATATTGGTGCAATATAAGAAGGTTATATTAACACCTGATGCAGCTATGTCATCCACCATAATTTGATGCCAGAAAAACTCAGAATTAGCAATATTATCGTCGAATTTTCAAACTTCCACAGCCGATTACAAAAGGGTACAGATGTGACGTTATGTACCGGCACTATTACATGAAACCCCAAACTTCAGTTCGGTACGGGTAAAACCGGGTATACCCGTACCCGTAAAGCTCCTACCCGTACCCGACCCGACCCGTAAATGTCTACCCGACCCGTACCCGACCCGCGGGTACGGGTCGGGCTAAACCCGCGGGTACGGGTATACCCGCAGACCCCTTGTTTGTAGTAGGATTGACTACTGCAGCACCATCTATGCTGGCCTCCCATTGGTGCGCATTGCTCAGGTTGAGCGTGTGCTTCGTGCAGCTGCTAGGCTTGTTGGTGGTTTTTCTAAATTTGACCATATCTCGCATTATATGCGTGACGTACTCCATTGGCTTCCTGTTTCTCAGCGCATTCAATTTAGGATTTCGGTCTGGGTCTGGCGGTGCCAATTAGGGAGCGCCCCAGCCTACTTGCGTGAGTTCTGTCGCCCTACCTCAGGTTTAGCTACCCGCAGAAATCTTCGCTCTGCATCTCGAGGTGAACTTGCTGTTCCCTTTGCACGCACTTCAAAGATGCAACTTCGTGCCTTCTCAGTGGTTGGGCCGACCATCTGGAATAATCTTCCTTCAGATCTGCGTGTTCTTCTAGCTGGAGACTCTGCATACACCTTTTACAAGAATTTGAAAACTGTTCTCTATCGCCGTAGTTGGGCTGGGAGCGCCTCTGAGTAGGTTATCTTGTAGGGGCGCTATATAAGTCCTCTGAATGAATGAATGAATGAATGTCTAACCTTGCAACATATCCAACTTATATGTGCTCCAAAATGATAGGTTTCCGTAAGCGTTACAACTAAAACAGAACCAAATAAATTAATTAGATCGAATTAATTAAGCTGCTCTAGGCCTAATTCATATTTGTAAGAACAGTTGCTAAGTGTCTTCCACACTGTCGTTGCACTCCAGAAAGTAATATCCAATTCTAGAAGCCACTATAGCGAGGCTAGAAGGCCAACTGCTATGAACTGTCAAAGAGCATTAATTGTCTAGTGTCTACCACCTTGATGTCTAATTTATGCAGCAAATATTGCGTCGCTAGAGGGCTAATGGTTATAAATAATTGTCAAATAGCGTTCATTGTCTGTGACCACAACGCATTCGTTTCTAGTTACTAAAAATGATCAATGGACATCACCCATCTTAGAAATTAAACGCGGCTTACGAATATATAGCATTGTTTGAACAAATTTTAAAGGTGTACAACGATATCGACATAGTGTCCAGTGTTTCAACGACATTATATTGGCAACAGTTCTCATCCGTGCTCAAGACTTAACGATAATCGGAGTGTTCTCAGATAGTTGACGATTCGCGTTTGAATTACATATAGTGACTGAGTGCATCGTTTTAAAGGTGTCCAAGTAGAGCATTAATGTTTTGTTGAATAAGCCTTCGTTTAACGATGAGCTGTGGTTTCCAGAGCCTTCAACTTATTACTCATCAGATTCTTAGGTTATTATAATTTTGTTCGTGGAAACAAACACACCGGACTGAGCCTATGCACGGAATTCGAATAGTGTCCGTTACGCAGTTGATCACGGCTGACGAGCGTTATTTATGTTGTTGAGGATGCGCTTACGTCCGGCGGGGAGATTAACGCATGCAAAAATTACTAATGTGGCGGAAGCTTTTTCTATTGACGCCTCTAATCCTAACCCTAACCCTAACGGTCCCTCACGACGCCTAACCTGACCCAACCAACCCTCACGACATCGTAAAATTTAAAAGTTGCAAAACGTCTCCTTGTTCGATGTCCGCCATTTCAAAATCCCGATGGAAGTTATCAAGTTCACGTGACGTGGTTTTGCCAATATCGCGAAAGGCGTTTTTGTAGTATTTGGGTTCCGCTAACGTCCGGGGCGTGAATGGATCCACTATGCATAATTCTTGTGTATAAATATAGTCTTTCACGACGCTATGTCATATGATGGGTGTTTAATGTCACCGTCTTCCTATATCCAGACTGTGAAAGTTTCTGTTCGAAACTGCGGTTTCATAAATATGATTATTCATCGCCTATGTTCTCCTTTCTCCTGACTTTGGACTGGCACCACCCGAAAACAGATAAAATTTTTTTTTTAGAAATTCTGATGCACGATACATTGATGGACTGATGACTAATAGTTTCTGTGCTAATCATCTAAAACGGTAACTAGTCAATCGGGTTTTCCTCGTATTAGCCAAGGTTCAGCCATTCTTCTATCCAGTTCGTCTCTCACTAACTGTTTCATTTGCTATGTATTGCATGAAATAAGATTGAACCTAGTTATTGTTAAATCGGTGTCAGCGGCTCTGGCATTAGCAAGATGTCACTAAACATTGGAAAATAATGACTTTCTTTACAAACCTTTAAAACGCTTTGCTCAGCGGCTACATAATATTGAAGCGCTAATTGTTTAGTTTTATTTACAACGGCCTTTGATGTCATAAGACGACGTAAAACAGTGGAATAATAATAAGTTTAGTTTTATTCTTGAAATCGTCTAGGCGGGTCAATCTATCAAAAAACAACCTAAGTCTCAACAAATAATTTGTTGATAGTTAGGTTGTTTTTTGTCTGTCTGATAACATCACTTAGCGAAACATTGTCCTTTATAACGTAGTCACAAAAGGTATTAAAGGTGTCTAAATAGAGCACTGTAGCCATTTGGCTGCCGTATCGCAGAGTTGCGGCTTTTCTAAAGTGAAAAACGATCTTACAAAATTCTATTTCTTCAGAATTTCAGACAGACAGTCATACGTTTATGTAGACCTCTGCATAGGAAGTCTTGTGTATCAGCGAGAGGGTTAAACTATTAATTGTGTCATTGGCCAAAGGGCAACACTTAATGCGGTCTTTTATAGAATTTGCTGAGTGGATACAGAGTTTAACAGGATTTTATGGTTACAAAGGCCGTTGATGTGGATACAAATCATCTGAATAGTTTTCTCCGTTCGTTTGGTATTATAATCCTCTCGCGGTTGTCTGTTAGTTGGTTAGTTGCTGTTTAACGATACTGTGACATAACAAAGATGGTTGTCATTTCCCTCCCTTTCTCCAGGCTTGGACTGGCACTACTACTTGTAGGGCAGTGGTGGAATTAGCGGTGGAATCAGAGTTTAACGAAATCTTATGACAACAAAGGCAAAATTGTTTTGGCTCAATAAAGCCCTCTAATGTTGCGATAACAAAGATATTAAGCGTCGCCCTCCTCCTTTCTCTAGGCTTGGGACTGGCACTTACACAGGTATGGTAGAAGCGGACTTTTGCTCTATAACGAATATTAGCCAATGTCTACAAAGAAACAAATTAATTTATCTGGCTTTAGCTAAGCCTATATAGAACCGCATAACAAGGTTTAAAAGGTGTTTAACGAAACGCAATAATCTATTGAGTATCGTTGTATTCTAGCCATCGTCCCGCATAACAAGACGAACAAGTTAAACAAAGAGAGAAAGAGACAGACAGAGAAACCATCCATTTCAAAATATGTCTGAAACATATAAGCAGAGACAGACAGAGAGACAAAGAGACAGACTCTGATAGTTTATACGTGTCTGCTTTGTATATCAAGCCTTAGGCTCGCTCTCTCTCTGTCTCTGTCTCTGTCTCTGTCTCTGTCTCTGTCTCTGTCTCTCTGTCTCTGTCTCTGTCTCTGTCTCTGTCTCTGTCTCTGTCTCTGTCTGTCTCTGTCTCTCTCTCTCTCTCTCTCTCTCTCTCTCTCTCTCTCTCTCTCTCTCTCTCTCTCTCTCCTCTCTCTGTCTCTCTCTCTATCCGTCTCTGTCTCTGTCTGTCTGTCTGTCTGTCTGTCTGTCTGTCTGTCTGTCTGTCTGTCTGTCTCTCTCTCTCTCTCTCTCTCTCTCGTCTCTCTCTGTGTCTGTCTGTCTCTCTGTCTCTGTCTGTCTGTCTGTCTGTCTGTCTGTCTGTCTGTCTGTCTGTCTGTCTGTCTGTCTGTCTCTCTCTCTCTCTCTCTCTCTCTCTTCATACTTAATGCATGTATGCATTATGGGCTACTCAAAAAGCTAAAGCCGCTCAGATACTCCCTGCGCCCGAAATTACATAACTGTTTTATTACACAAGCGGACAACCTCACACGCATATCGTTTATCATAAGAATGTTATACTCTGTATAATAAATGTATCTACACCAAAGTGCGGATATGCAATTGGTTAAATAAATATTATACTTACTTACTTACTTACTTTGTTTCACATGTTTGGTCTCTCTGAGTGGCACGGCGGCTAGTCGGCCAAGTTAGCAGAATGTTTAGGGAGCGCTTTTATTAGACACCTTTAAAAGGCGTTCAGCCAATGCTATATATGCATGGGAAACAGTAGTCGATTTCGCAGAGCACTCTCTTTCGACACCCTTTAAATGCTTTAAGATTCGTTATATAAGTTGAGAATATCAGGTCAGATTGCAGTAGAGAGCTGTAGTATGCCAACAAATAATCTTTGTCGGCGGCAACGGCCTATGTAGTCATAAGCTGCCGTTAAACTGAGGATCCAATCAGATTGCAGTGCTCTTTTCTGTTCGTGTCTTTAACGTGTGGTGGGGAGCTGTCTTTTTCAATGTATGCCTATGCATGTATTTTAATTATGATGTCTGGTTGCATTGAATGAAAAAAAAAAATGAAAAAAAAAATATAGGCTAGAGACACAAAAATCATTTAGTTGCAACAAACAGTTCCTAACGTTTACGTGAAAGACCCAGATTATCGATTCTAGTTTCAAAGAAAAGAGTGCTG